>CM053405.1:2863716-3019897 GCA_028644305.1 Xerus rutilus
TCAAGGGCCTGACATCACACTGGAGCTCTTTCTGCTAAAAATACCCAGCGTGAGCGTAGACCTGACCTTCAGTTTATACAGTGCATAAGAGCTGGGAAGTGAGTTAAACAGAATCATGAGAAAACCACCAGACGATCCCAGATTGTGGGGCTCTAAAAATAATTGCTATGGTCTCCTTAAAAGTCAGTGCCGTGGTAACCAACTTCAAATGAGTCAGAGGAGGAGGAGGGGGCTCTGAATTCCAAAAATAAAGAGGCAGAGCAACACAATGCACTCATACAGATCTGAGTTTGATAAAGCCAGGTTAGAATATTCTGGAAAAAATACTAGAGACAATTTATAATAATCAGGTATAAAGGATATTAGAGAATTAGTGTTATTTTCATCTGATATGATAATGGTGTATTGAGTGTATATGGTTTGGCAAAATGGTACCCATCATCTCTCTCTCTCTTTCTGTCTCCTATTTATTTGTCTATCTAATCTGTCTAAACTTAGAGTTAGCTGGAGATAGAGACAGAGCTAAATAATAAAAGGCTAAGAATTAAAAATATGGCAAAATATTTATTTTTGAATTGAGGTAATTGCTTTATTAGTTTTTACTTTTTATTTATTTTTTAAATGATTTACAAAGAAAATTAAATTTGCATGTAAAGATGTTTTCAATGCAGAATACGATTTTAGGTCTAATTAAATATAGTTTTGAAAGATTTGGTGTTACTCTAATGTTTCAGGGCTTTAAGATAATTCAAATCTGGTACACAATTATATGGAAAGCTATTTTAGATTCCAAATTAAAAGAACAGCCACCATT
Source organism: Xerus rutilus (assembly GCA_028644305.1). NCBI lineage: Eukaryota > Metazoa > Chordata > Mammalia > Rodentia > Sciuridae > Xerus > Xerus rutilus. The sequence continues at coordinate 2,864,531 of CM053405.1, forward strand.
TTTAAAGATTTGATGATGTCCGTTATTTCATGCCAATTAATGAATTTCTGTGAACAAGTCATACAAAAGTTCTCTTGGAATTCAATATTTCAAGAGTTCTTGCTGTGAACTCTACAAAATGACACATCCGCCTGCCTTCAACACATTTTCTTATTCAAATCAGTCGTCCTCTTTGGCTCGGCTCTTTATTCCTTGAAGCAAATTCATCTTTTTTTCCCATCTGGACACAATTCCTTCCCAAAGTATTGGCTCCCTGTGTTTGTCAAAGCACATGAGATTCCTGGAACAACAAATAGTTCATAGTGTGTGTGTGCGCGTGTGCACGTGTGCACATGTGCGTGTGTATGTGCACTTGTGTTTGATGTGTGTGCGCACGTGTGCACATGTGTGTGCACGTGTTTGATTTCGTGTGCACAGGAGAGTGTGCGTGTGTGCCATCCTTCTGACATGTGAGTGGGTGCACTTCCAGATCGTGGCCGTCAGTGATGGGGGCAGCTCCTGAGCGGGCCTGCCCACAGCACAGGGGCCTGTGTCCCTCTGCCTCTCCGGGGTTCTGGTCATGGTCACGTAGTCAGGAACACTGACATTCTGTAGGTGAAGGCAGCTCAGATCCAGTGGAACAATAGAAGTGGCATCAATAACACTAAATGTCATAGCTCTTGACAAGCTGATGCAAATGAGGGCCTTACTAAGCAAGCCAGAAAAAAGAAAAAAGAAAAATCCCTGAATATCTTTTCTTTAAAGTACATTCTGTATTAAAAAAAAAAAAAGTTCAGCCAAGAAGGAAGCCAGGGATGCCATTTTGGGGACCCTGGCTACATTCCTCATTCCTCCAGGCACAAATCAGCCACCTTTCCCAGCTGCAGTTGTCCTGGAGCGCCACGCACAGTGTTCCGATACCTGTGCCAGGCCGACGCTGCTTGTCCCTGTGCTTCCCCTTTGGCTTGTGCCCCATTCCCCCAGTCCTTCACTTTTCCTTCCAGGCTGGTGTGATGGACAGGCGGAGGGGGCAGGCTAAACACTCCAGGCCTCCATCCTCCATCTCGTCCCCAGAGCCTAAAGGTGCTTCAGCCCTAAGTGAAGCAAGACCCCCTTCCTTCCCTGTGGACCACGCCGCAGGCCCCTCTGATGTGGTGTCCGCGTGGCATCTCCCTTGCTTTGTCAGCATTGCTGGTCGTTTAGAAAGGGACACAGCATTTTGAAAGGATTAAACGAAACACAACTCAATCCTTTACAAGAGAGGCAGAGGGACAGGGCGGGAGGGAAATGTCAGCTGTGCTGGCCGGGCGCAGTGGGACAGGACTGACACAGAACAGCCAGCTGGTGGAGCTCCTGAGAGGGCCAGGACGGCTGCCAGACACGTCCTGCCACAGGGCAGAGGTGGTGTCGGAATGAGGAGCAAGCGGGTTAAGGCGATGCTTAAGGTTGGCAAAATAAGGCAGATGGGGCAGCAGCTGGACTCAGGAGTCATGTCTGTGTTGTTGAAAGTCCCAACACAGGAGGGAGATGGAGGCGTCTATACTTTTGCCACCTTTTGGAAAGAAAATGAAAACTCAAATAGTCCTGGATAAAGTGAAGCTAAAGGAGCTCAGACTAGAGTTTTCAGGGGGAGAACTGTGTTCTCCCACTGCTGAACCCTCAGAAGCTCTGGGACTCTGAGAACAGAGCTCACAAGTGCTGGTACAGGCCACTTTGCTACTGGAGAGGAGGATACAGACGCTCTGAGAGTACTCATGACTTCCCTGCTTACCTGTGGTCACACCGCTGGTTGACCTAGAAGGTCACAGGGCACTTAGCTCTGCACAAATGTGTTGAGAAGCCCCATGCAATCTTGGCAGCTGTCTGCTGCTGGGTACCCTGGATGCTTCAAAAAGAGCAATCCTCTTGCTCACCCTAACAACACTGTAGCAGAAAAACATTTTCTTTTTTTTTTTCAGAACAGTGATATATAAAGTAAACCATACACAAAGTTCCTACAGAGAACATAATACAAAACAGTTAGAAACCTATGGATAGGCTTCACGGCCGTCGCCAAGACCTAATACAACTGATTCTCCCTGAATTATTTACTTGGATAAAGTCTATACTTTTTTAAAAATTTGTTCTAATTAGTTATACATGGCAGTAGAATGTATTCGGACATATTATACATATATAGAGTGTAATTTCTTGTTCTTTTGGTTGTACATGATGTAGAACCACACTGGTGGTGTGATCCCATATGTACATAGGATGATAATGCCCGATTCATTCTAACACCTTTCCTACTCCCATGCCCCTCCCCTCCCTTCACTTCCCTCAAAATGTAGACATTTTTAGCATTTGCTAAATAGAGGACCAGGAAGGAAAGATGGAGAATGGAATCCGTGATTGAGCAGGGAGAGACGTCAATAGTGAATCTGATGTGGGCTGGTGGCTGGGCTCACGGCAAAGCAGGTGAAGCGGCCCAGATGAGCTCTAAACATGAGCCCGGCCCCACACTGCACTGGCCGCTCTCTCACACTCAGGTAGGTGGAGGTTTTCACTTGCTTATTGTACTTTCACAGGTAGCTCTGTGCATGTTTTATTTTAGTGCAGAAGCCACATAAGAGGAGAGTCGCCAAGGCCAAATGAATGGGTTAGGATTTTAAGTCACTTCTAGGTGCTGGTTTGGAGGAAGAGGTATCCACATGAACTCATGCAGAGGTTCACGCACACAGAGAGGTGCAGAAACATTTGCAGCTGTGTACACATGGCTGTGTATGTCATGGAGGGGGGCCACTGGCACCCCCACAGCAGCACCCTCACCCAGCACCCAGGGCTGCTTTCTAAACACAGGAGCCTGTGCTGGCAGGGTGGGTGGCCGTTTCCTTGTTTTTCTCCAGAGGTTCCCGTTTCGAGGAACATCTCCAGGAAAAGGGGCATGCAGATTAATTAACCAGCACACTTTGGCTCCTAGGGGAGCTCTTTACTCTCGGAGATTTTCCTGAGTTTTAATTTTAAAAGTTTAAGGTATTTAAACCACTGAGCTTGAAGAAGCTGCCAGAAGGAGCTGCGAGGGGTGAGCAGAACAGTAGTGCGGAGCACCCTGCAAATGAGGGCACCGCTGGGCGCGGCCTGGTGCTCAGGCTCGGCATGGACGACACAGAGGCCTGCCGCTCGGAACGCACTTGGTGAGGTGCTGTCGGTGATAACACCACGCAGGTGTCGAAGAGAGGACTCGCGAGCATGAGTGGGAACGTGAGCACGTGTTCACGGCTGTTCACTCACACTCGTCTCCGACGTTAAGTGTGCGTGCCCAGTGCTGCATGCACTGCAACACAGATGGTCACTTTAGATGTGTTCAAACCTAAGTGACGAGTTGAGCTAGAACATTCACCTCAGCCTGGACAAAACTCCTCCAAGTTTACAACCAAAAGATGGTTTCTATTTTTCCACTGGGTTTCGATCATTCAAAGGTGACCTCTTTACCCTATGATGAAAGGGCACCACATTGGGTCCTGAGACAGAATCCGCGAGTCAGTGTGGAATTATCTTGTGTTTCGGCTTTTCCTCACAGGAGTCCTTCACAGCTCCCATGAGACAGGTTGAATGTACCACAGTTCCTGAAACAGAGTTGTGAAAGATTGGAAATTGCATAATTAGGATATGCAATTAAAAATTGCATACCCTATTACTGCAAATGAAACTGGCTTATCTTTGGGGATTTTAAGCTACCATCCCCCCAGCCCTCCCCTAAGTCTGTCCCTCGGCACCACAAAGAGCAGCTCTTTATAAAAGCTTCATTCAGAGGCACTTGGTTTTCCTTCCCTCGAGGGCAGAGTTCAAGCTCTAGAAGGCAGTCGAAGGGACTGCTTTTGTACATACACTTAGCGACTGAGGGGTGCAATCTCAATCAGGGACTGAAAGAGGCACAAATCTCTTCTTTCCTGAAGAATGCCTTCTTCCTAATGGTGAATGGAGAGGTAGATAATTTAATTCCCAATAAAATCAGATTTAAGAAAATTTGCAATGAGATATTTTGAAGGGTGCATTTACCTGCTTACAGTTGTCTAGATTATTTTATTCTGAATATCTGAACCAGTTTAAACTATTGTTTCTTTCTCCTTTTCCTGGAGAAAGGAAGTCACTGGTCTATGGTTCCAAGTAAATTCTGTGATTATCTCTCGAAGCCGTGGGATGAGATGAGTGTGTTACAGTGCCACACAGGAGGAGCCAAGTGTTTCCTAAGCAACTGGGCTTAACACAAGGGTTTAGTGCCACCATGGCTAGCCTGGGGACCTGCGAGGGAGTTGTTAACATCGTTCCAAGGGTTAGCAGGGGGAATCTGAAGAGGGTGCCTCCTCCAGCAGAAGCACGGAAGGCAGGTGGGTGACGCTCTGCCTGGTGGCAGCAATTACCACACGGCAGCCTGGAGCGAGCCAGGGGCATCCATCAAAGCCTCAGCCACTCACTTTCCGAAACAAGTCGCTGTGTCTGTTTATCATAGAGTTTAATTCCCCAACGGAGGGAACAAAGGCAAGTATCAAAATAGAGCAAATTTTTTTGACACTGGGAAGTGAAGCAAGGGACTAACCTCTCTCAATCCCGTCTCTGTTAAAATAAACTCTCGCCTTAGCAGCTCATTCCAGATGTCAGTCAACCCTCGCACATTAGCACCAAATAGCACCCGTGGCTGAGGCCACAAAGGAAATAGAGCGGAACATGAACGGGGAAGTGATTCCAGGTGACTTTCCTCAGAACACAGCCTGGGTCGTGCTGGAGTCCGATGTGCGGACATGGGGAGGACCCCTGGCAGGTTGGGCCATCTTTCTGTTTGTTGCTTCTACCAGTAGACGGGACGGCATCGGCGTGTCTGGGAGTGAACGGTGGGGTCTTCTCAGGCAGCTAGACATTATTTCCCAAAGGGTGCAGCAAGCTCTTCATTCTCCTGTTTTCCCCGGTGAAAACACAACTATGCATTTCATAGAATTATTTTGTCCCAATTTGGAAAATTTACATCTAGTCACGTTCCTTTAAAAAGATTCCACCTGCTCTTGTACTGAATATGACGAGGAAACCTCACAACCAGTTCACTGCAGATGCATGAAAGAGGTGCTTGCCCTCTCACTGTCTGTGGCTTGGGTCCTGGCCACACTGTGGAGACATTTACCCCTGGAGCACGTGGGAAGCGCAGCGAGATTCCCTAGGCCCAGGTCACGAGGAAGGAGCAGGGAGGACTTCCCTGAGCCTAGTACTGAGGTAGGCCTGGTTTACAGCTCATCTCCCAGACAATTCCCCGATGTGTCCACATGTAAAGAGCTCAGTGTGGCAGAGACTGCCTTGGTTTGTATCAAGTTCAGAGAAAGCACCTTCTGCCTTCCTGCGACTGTTGTATCTGTGTGGATCACATTTGTTCAATGCTGAGGAATCAAACTGAAGACTTCTTAATAGAGTCTCAGATGTAATAGTACTACAGTTAAGAAAAGTCTGAACTCACGGTTTCTGTGCCCCAAAACCAAGGGCACCTGGACAAGTGTATCTAGTCCTCACTGGCTCCCCACGACCAACCTCACTGGCCTCTCTGTCCTCCTGTGTCCTCATCCCATCCCAGCAGTGGTCACTTCTCAGCTGTCTGTTGGAACAGAGTGAGCCCCGAGACCATGGCACCCCACAGCTGCAGTGATGGAGCACTTCTTCTGTGACCCACTCAACGAGTGACACTAGGCAGGCACAGAATAGGCCATTCGCTGGACGCAAACCATAATTTGTGATCAGCATTACAGAACCAAAGGCACCCAAGAAGGCAGTCCCAAGGCCATTGTCTCCAACCTCTGGGATCCATGCAGCATAGCTGAGAGACCTGTGTTTACCATGCTGAGGTTGGGCCTAGAGAGGTCAGAAGCAGACTTGACCATGACCCTTAGGAGAAGACAGTCTTGAGCAAGCCATCAGCCTGCATTCCTGGCTAACCCCCTCACCTAAAGCTACAATCCAGTATAGCAAGAAGTCGCTTTGCCACAGTTATGCCATCAGGTGCTAGCACACAGGCATGGTAGAACGCTGGCTCAGACACATTTTTCTCTCTCCATTTTTCAAGTTTTTACATTAATCTCATTGGCAGAGGGAGGAAGGATAGAAGAGCACAATGGCAATCATTTTCCCCCTTAGTATAACAAATGTGTCCAAAAGAAAGGGGCTGCTGGGTGCGGAGGCCACGCCTATAATCCCGTGGCTCAGTAGTCTGAGGCAGGGGGATCACAAGTTCAAAGCCAGCCACAGCAAAAGCGAGTTCCCAAGCAACTCAGTGAGACCCTGTCTATAAATAAAACACAAAATAGGGCCGGGTATGTGGCTCAGTGGTCGAGTTTCCCTGAGTTCAATCCTCAGTCCAAAAATAAAAAGGAAGAGACTAAGATTAAAGAGATATGAGGGACTAAAGGGAGAACCTGGGTTCTGAGAGGTGTTAGGTCCCAATGAAAGGGACACTGGTAGTAAAATAGAGGGACACAGCAGTTCCATCATGGGATGGCTTGTCCCAAGGAGGGGTTGGTCCCATGTGTCATCTCACTGCAGGGCTCTGACACCTTGGGGAGCACACATGGACAGAGGAGGACATAAGCAGTGCCCGGCTGAGGCTGGAACTCCAGGAACCTGGCACGCAGCTCACTCCCACACCCACACACTGCCACTCACAGAGATGGTTTTGTGGACGCTAAAGAGCAGAGCCCCAGTGCTCTGTGCGCTGTACCCTGTGATGTGCCAGTGCCCACCCTGTCCAGAGGTGCCAGCACTGCTCACAAATGGGATGTTGAGCTTCCAAGAGGCCTTTGTCGTCTGTGTATCAGTGGAAGAGCGTGGCCATGAGGAATCTATCTCGAACAGAAAACATAGCAATCACCACGAGCAGCATAAGAACTCAAGATCAGTGGCCTGCCCTCTCATCTTCCTTTCCCTGCGGGGCCCGCACTCGACAGTGGATAAAAGGTGCAGTTGAATGGAGTCCAGCAGCAGAAGCTTGCTAGTGATTAAGGTGATCCTGTGCCTGGTGACCAGCAATGTTATAAGGACCGTTTTTAAAGAGCAACCTGGAGTGTGTGCCCTTTGAACAGCTCCATGTTCATAAATCATCACACTTTCCCAAGCTGACACAACTTCTGACTTCCCATTAATCCCCAAACTATTTTCTGGTTTGGTCGTTAGCTTTCAAACTGTCAAGACAGTGCTGCAATTGCAAGTGACCTTGATCAAAGGGAAGCGGCTGTGTTTGCTGGTGATCTGGTTCCGATTTGCTCCCTGGATGAGAGAAGCGGAGCGCCCTTGCAGCCCGGGCGCTTCTCACCAGCCAAGCAGGCAGCCAGGCGTGGTGCAGCGGGAGACGCTTCTGGGTTGAGACCAGCCTCCTGCAGTTGGGGGCCCCAGCAAATAAACTCCAGTGACTCCAGCAGATGGCTCCCATTGCCTCCTAGCTGCACCAGGAGCAAGTCCTATGCAGCCTCAGTTTACAGGGAGGAGGCAGAAGGCGCCAGTGTAAGCAGTTCGTCATCAATAACCCATCTGATAAGTGACACAGCCATGTAAGAACCCACGGATGAGGCCATAGGTAACTTTCCATTTTCATTTGGACTGGGAGAACGTGGAACTTAATCAAGAGGGAAAACACACAGGCTATTTTGTGCTCAATTTGTTGCATCAGTTGGAAATACAATTGTTTTTCTAGAACCAACCAATTATTAAAGCAACCAAAGGCTTAGAGATGGTCTAGTTTCAAGTCTCTTACATAGATGGCAGGACCGAGGTCCAGGCTAATCAGATCCCCAGCCAAGGCCACCAAGGACTGTGCCGTCCTGTGCTTTTGGGCTGTTGGGCTCTAGACCATTTCCTCTTAAGGCAAGAGTTTGTGATGAAGGGTGTCTAACGTGATTCAGTTTCCTGCAGTACCCTCCCTGCCATCTGACTGGGGGACCCATTTGTGTTGGGAGAGGAAACAGCATGATAAACACCCTGTTTCTTCAAGCTATGAATGTTGAAGGGCTAAAGAGAAAGAAGGTTCACCATTTTGAATAAAAGGGTAGGATGCTGTTCTACAGGACAAAGTCTCAGTGAGACCAAAAAGGCCTTTCTTTGTTGCTTTCTTCCTCCAGACAGACCTTCCATCCAGACATGCTGTGCAAGGCCTTAGGGTGTTTAGCTGGGATTTGGAATCCCAATCAAAATGGCACTCTTGCCTCCAGTCTGCCTTCCACTGGTTAAAGACTAGGAGGAACCACAGCATGAACTCTGAGCTCCTGTTGGCACCCAGAGAAGCTCATGAGAACAGGTCGTGCTTTCCTGGATCAGATGGTGGACATGTGCAAACACGGGCAAGGCTTACATATCCTCCTGTTGGTCTTCATTCAAGGAATGTATTTTGCTTCATTGTGTTTTGAACACCTATTTGGCTTCTTGGTTCTTTGTTAGATACTAGCAAAACAAAGGAAAGGAAGAATGATATGTGTCTCCTAGGGCCTCAGCCCCCTTCACCATGTAGGATTCCCTGATCAGACCTACAGTGTCTCCCATAGTGAAGAACTTTTATAACATATTCATTTTGTATTGGAAAAAATTTAAGGAATATCAAGATGTATAATCATATGTGGCTTAAACTTGAGCATTCTAAGCTGCCTATATGAAAAATGTATAACATCTTTATCTATGCAATATGGAAAAACGTCCCTATTTTTTAATAATTCATCACTGCACAGAGTCCTAGGTTATAATGGTAATAAGTGGATAAAATTTACTGATACAATAGGATACATCAGGCATGGATTTGTTTTCTTATTTCTCGTGGCATCCTGAGGAAACTTCTGCAAGGGGCACCAACTGCCAACCACAAAACCCTCCCAAGGCTGCGGGCAGAGCTCCACCCATGGGCCTTTTCCACTGGCAATGTCAGCGCTGTTTCTGATATCCCATTCTGTAAGACGGGAGTTGCCGGATGCAGTCACCTGCTGAGGACCCCGACTGAATAAGGACCAGAAGTAGAGTTTGATCTCATGCTCTAGCCCAGTCCAAGCTGTGACTTTAAGACACTGTCAACCAAGCCACCACATGTGTACACACACACACACTCACAGGACAGTCCTGCACACGAGTGTAACTAGTGCCTTAAGGTGGAACAGGCCTCCAACAGGGAAACTGCAGCCCTAGCAGAACTGAGGATGATAGCTGTTCAGCCCCACCATTTCCTCAGCCAAAAGGGGGTGGAGCGGGAAGGTTGTGGTCAACCTGACTCTTCCATCTCCAAGCCGCAGGGTCCTGTGAGATGGGAACATGAGTGGAGATGAAACTCACATTAATTCCAGACAGTGCTCAAGGGGAAGGCTATTCAGACAAGTGGGTGGAGCTCCTGGGGTCCCAGAGCTGTGCATGCCTCAGTAATCTGTCACTCTGAAGTATGTGGATGGTGTGACTAACTGGGCCCTTCTCTCTGCATGAAGACTCCCTTCTCCATGTTGGATGGAACCTTTCTCCCTGGCTGACCTCCTTCTCCATGTTGGATGGAACCTTTCTCTCCCCCTGGATGGGGCCACAGACATGGAGAGCTGTGGACTCCCATGACTCTCCAAGACGGTGGCCACCGTGTACTATGGAGCTAGAGCCAGTTAACTCAGTTAAAGTGTCTTTCTGTGTCCTGCAGCTTTAGGCATTGAGCTCATTACATTATGGGCTGCTGCCCTCACAGAGTGGCAGGCTATGACCCCCAGAGTCAGGAGAGTGGGGTTTTCTCTATGGGGAACATAATCATGTGTAAAAGCCAAAGTACCTTCAAGTAAAAAAAGGCAAGAGCAGGAACTTGGTCATGAAGAGTCCCTAAACTACCTGAGGTCACAATGCTCAGAGTTGATCTGGACTTCCAGATGTGAGTGGGGAGGACAACTGGATTGTTTCACAGGCAAAGAAGCTTCAGAGCACTGATGAGCTTCTCTCTAGCAAGCACTGTGTGAGCCAGGGCAGGCTGCTGTTCATTCAAGGGCCCTTAGAGAGACTCTCATGAGCTGGAAAACTTGGAACCCCACCCCTCACTAGAGCCCAGATCTGTAATATCCCCCCAAACCCATGCATTAGAAGCGTGGTCCCCAGGAGGCAGTGATGGGGAGGTGGCGGGACCTTCAAGAGTTGGGGCCCAGTGGAGGGCTTTAGGCTACTGAGCCTGTGTCCTTGAAGGGTTTGTGGGAACCTGAGCCCCTGCTCCCTCCTCTGCTTTCAGGCAGTGAGGTGAGTGGTTCTGCCTCACCATGCGTTCCTACCATGCTCCGCTGCCTCACACAGGCCCCAAGCGGAGGGTCCAGTTCATCGTGGACTGGAAACTTCCAAACTGTGAGTCAAAATAACCTTTTCCTTTTTGTACTTCCTCAGGTTACTTACCTGAGGTATTTCGTTACAGTGATGGAAAGCTGACTAAGTCACTCCTGAACATGCTCACATGTGTACAGTCACATACACAGATACATGCCCATCCCAACATGGCCCAGGCTAGAAAGGCTACAGGCATAGCTCCTGGCTGCAGTTCCAGCAGAAACATTGGCCTCAGCAGAACACAGGCTGTCAAAGTGAGAGAAACAACCAGTGGGAGACTGACGTGTGTACACAGACACACATGCACGCATGTGCATACATATGATCATATGTAATAGATACGTGTATGTTTACCCATCTGTATATAATGGAGAGGGGTGTTGTCGCAGAGAACTGGCTCATGTAGTTCTGTGGGCTGTTTATTCCAGCCTGAAATCCACAGGGCAGAGCAGCAAGATGGCAAGGCTGGAACTCTGGGGCACAAGGTGAGGAAGTTGGCCACAGGAGGAATTTCATCCTCTTCAGGGAAGCCTCAGCCTTAAATCCTCTCAAATGGATGAAATCAGGTCCATCCAGTTTATCTAGGATTATCTCCTTTGTTTAAAGTTAGTTTAATGTGGATTTTAATCACATCAAAAACTCACCTTCACAGCAATGCCTACAGTGGTGCTGAGAAACAGACTAGCCAAGCGCCCAGCTTCCAAGTCATTATCAGCTACTGAGTTCAGGGATCTTCCCGGAATGATTGTCGAGATAGAAGCAGTGAAGGAATGAGGAGAAAATGTCCCCAAGAAGCAGGCTTGTAAGCAATCCCAGAGTGAAGTTTCTGCTCATAGAAGAGAACAGGTGGGGGTTCCCCCTGAACAGCCCAAATAAAATATTATAACAAAGTCCTGGGGGAAAATGGCCCAAGGATAATGGAAATTGAGAGTTTTTTCTTATATGCTAGAATTAATTCACCTCAGCAGACCTGATGAAATCCATCACCACTGCAAATTTGTAAACTGCACATGGAGTCAGCCCTGTTTCTTTGGCTTACACAGATTAAACACTTCTCTCTGATATGGGACATGCACAGGGACCATGTGAAGCTCAGGACTGGAGGGGTGGGTTGGTGTGTTGGACACACTCATACACAGACCAGAGCTCCTGAGAAGTGGGAGCCACAATTTCCTTGTCCATTTTCTCAGCTAGCCTCGAGACTGTGCTCTGAACCACTGGCTCTTGGGTCTGTGTGCCATACCCACTGGTACACTAAAGGACGGGCCCTTTCTACTTGGGCAGGTATAAAGCCAGCTCTCCAACAATCATGTCCCCTGTTCACTATGAATTGAATTGCATTGGACCTCATACTGAACAAGAAAAGGACACTTCCTGATAGAGCTGCACCTGCTCAGCCAGAACGGCAGCCAGTGAGGAACCCAAGTCCACACGGCAGAGAACACCCCACTGAGACAGCCACCCCAGGCGTCTCCATCTAAGATCAGCCTCCCTAACAGCCACCAAACATTGACTGGAATCTTATCACTTTTCCAATTCAAATTCCTCTTTTACAATTGGAGGAGTTTATATATACATATTGTTGCACACACACACACACACACACACACACACACAGCCATTTAATCCCTTTGAAGAATTTCTAAGGCACTCTATTGACAAAATCCATAAGACTTGGACTGAGAAATAAGATTGAGAGTGAAATATCAATACATGATGTTGGGGGAGGCAAAGGGCCAGTCAGTGCAGGTAATGAATGATTGGGTCAGAAAGATGGGGGCCGGTTCAGGAGAAAATAGAATGTTAATGCCTTTAGGACACTTCCCCCTCCTCCACCTGTTGCCAAGAATACCTGTCTCCAGGGAATTGTTCTTCCCTGCAGAGAGTTGTAGGAGTTATTAATGAATGCCTCCTGGGTCCTCCCTTCCTACCTATGCCCTGGGCCCTCCCTTCCTACCTGTACTCCTGGGGGCTTCCTCTTGTCCTTGGATCTCTGCACCTTTGGCCCACCTTTTGGACATTTTTATGTAGGCAGGATGGAGAGGAGAAAACATGAGAACAAAGGAAACCTAAAGTGTACAAAGGGGCAGGACCCCCCCCCCCCACTTCCTTGGACACCAGCTCTGGAGCTCCTTCCCTTCAGACAAGCCGTTCTCTGTTCTATTCTTTAAATAAAACTTGCTTTCCACAGTTGCCTCATGTTTTTCCTGAGTTCAATCTTCAACATTCTGGGAGAAGAGACCTTGGCCCTGGTTCTCATTACCGGTATCACTGGGCCAAAATCTACCCCATGACATTGGAAAAATATTTGTACAGTGTTTGATTTGAGGCTGGGGATAAGGGTGGCAAGAGCCTCAGCCTTAAATTGCTCCTCTCTAGTTGCAGCTCAGGGTCTCTGCATCGTGCTGTGGAAATGCTCTCTGGGTGGCCATGAACTTGGTGGATCAGTCCAGTGAAGATGCTGGGAGGGAACCCAGCTTCCCCCTGCTCCACGTTTCCTGACAGAGCAGGTAACACTGCTGGCCTCTCTCCATCCCTCTCATTTTGCTCAGGGAACAGATCAAGAACCTGACCTTTCCATCTGGGAGGTTGAGAGTGGAGGAGAAAGGCACGCCACAGCTGAAACTGGTGGGCATGTACTCTTCTCCAGTGAGCCCCAGGATTTCTAGCAATGCTTCCCCTTGACTCCACTGCAGAGGCTCGCAATGCATGTTAGTGCCACCCGGCTCCAGCCACACCTTGGAGACGCCACGTGGCCCACAAAGTGCCCCTCATGTCTGCGGCGCTCCTGCTCCACTGGTTCTCTCCGCATCCTTTCTCTGAATGGTGCTGCTGCGCCTCCTCTCCTGAAGCAACTTCTGAAGCTGTGTTATGAATGTCATGTCCTCTTGTCCCCTGGGACATACTGAAGTTTCATAACTGCTGCCATCTTGTTTATTCAAGCTATCTTTTTACAAATGAAATTCACATGCAAACATAACCCTAGCAAGGGTGACACATTATTCCTAAGTCCTGGGATACCCAATTGTTAAATATGAGTTTAAGTCTTAACTTCTGCTTTCTTGTTCCTGCAACACAAGTTTGCTACACAAAAAAAGGTGGGCCTGTCCTATGCATGACCTGCTCTCTGTCAGGGCCTTCTATCTATGTTGATCCAGAAATATTTGGGTCAAAGACCGCTTACCCTTTGGTAGGTGTCTCACTCTGTTGGAATAGTATAACCCAAGAAGACTTCTCCTAAGCTGGCCAACTCCTCCCCATTTTTCTTTTAAGAAGTGTCCCCTCAACTCCACTCTCCCATTTTCCAACCTCCTTTTCCATATTTTCCTCTACCTGAGCTTCTGGGGCCTTCAGGATAGGATTCCACCACCTTGCCATTTTATTATTCTCTTACAAATGTAACACCACCTAACTGTGATCCTGATAAATCGTGTACCATTTGGGGGCAGGAATTGTCTTATTCATTTCTGTGTTTCTGTTGCCAGCACCAGGCTGAAAATAGTAGATCTCCACATGTGACAATCAGATGATAGGGCAAATGACTGACTGATGGAAAAACAAATTACTTGATGGGAGGAAAAAAATAAGAATTGAAAATAAATAGCCCACTATGCAGCCACGTGATGAAATAACCACGAAATGCTAATCACTTGAAAAGGATTATATACTTTTGAAGATAAGTTAAATGCTTCTGCAGTCAGACTCACCACGGAGACTCCCAGGATGTGTTGCCCTGCTATGGGAGCAGCCTGCACACCCCTCCAGGACACAGCAGGCTCTTCATGCTGAGCCTGGGTACTTGAGTCTTGGCTTTTAGAAGCCTCCAAATGCTTCTTGAGTTTGCAAGTGTTCTCTGAAGGAAAAGGGTGAGCAGCACAACACCAGGGACCCCAGGAAGTTAAACCTGGCAGCACTCTCTCCTGAGTGCCACTGACAGGGTGACCTTAGCCAGGAAGGTGCAGCTCTGTGGTTGCATCTTTGGTTTTGCTTGTTTGTTTGTTCTGGAGAGTATCAACTTTACCAGGCTTTCCTCCAAGATTGCTATTTGACGATGATGACTTAGCATTAGCAGCCTGTTATTGATTCATCTAATCAAGGGCTAGGAAGTGTCTTCAAGATTGATTGCATTATTCCAACAGAGTTAAACACCTACCAAAAGGTAATTGGTCTTCAACCAAAATAGTGAGCAAATATTTTATTAAGTTCAAATAAAAATTCTAATTTAGAGGGAGTCTAAATATTGTAGGGTGAATTTTATTGGTTACATTAATTTTAACTGATGTGAAAGTGGTCTTTCATCAAACTTCCTTTTTTTAAATAATTGGAGCGTGCCCAAAGACCATCATTAAATATTAAGAGATGGGGGGGACCCATATGGTCACCTCTGAGGGATTTCAGTGTCTTGATGGCACTCCATCTGCATCCCTAACAATTTACTCATTACATCAAGGACATGGGAGACTCAAAAGTGGACTCTTCTGGGAGGAAGCTCAACTCTGAGTGGCACGATGCCACACATGCTATGCTCAGATCACTCTCTCAGCTGAACACACTTGGACTAGGTGAACTTGTTAAACATATTGCTACAACAAGCAATAAATTCTGGGTTTTTTTTTTCTTGTTTGAAAAGAGATTCTATTTGCAAGATGACACCATCTGCTTTGCAAGACAGATAGTGAGAAATCGTTTGCTTCTGTATGCAGGGAGTATTCTATTTCAACACCACACAAGGGCTGTGTAAAGCATTTCTGGAATGTTGAAATGGAAAGCATTCGTAGTTTCATGGGATTTTATTGACCCCATAAACTCAGTTTCTAATTCAGCTGTAGTCTGAAGCAAGGGACCTGCACATCTAAAGGGGATAAGGGTATCTGCTAAGCATGTCCTCCTCTACCCTCTATTGATGCTCCCCTTGTTCCTCTCTAGTTGCAGCTCAGGGTCTCTGCATCGTGCTGTGGAAATGCCCTGGATGTGCACTCCCTTAACTAAGGTTGGCAGCATGTCTCAGCCCTGCGAGTGACAGCCGTGACATTAGCAGCAGCTACTTCTCGGGAGTTCAAGCTCTGTGTACGTTTATCTACTGAAACCTGTAATTTTCTAACCATCTATCAGTTTTATTTCCAAATCTGATACGAACTAATTCAGTTGTCTACAATTTTTAAGGTAAGTGCTGTGACTCAGAAGAGTCTAGCGACTTGTTTAATATCGCATAACTAACAAGTGGCAGGCCATGAACCTAAACCCACATCTATCCAACTGCGAATATTGAGTCACTTTCTTCCATCATTGAAAGCATAATGCATCTTAAATAGATCACCACTTTTTAAAAAATTTACTTAGGCTGTTCAAAGGCATGCCATTAAGATAATTAATAAGAAATTTCATAGACATCAATACCTTAAAATCATTTTAATGTCTTTGTTTTTCTCATTTAAAAATTATTTTTAAAATTCAACATGTCAACATGTCCTGTTAATTAGTATAAGGGGGAACGAGCAATTCTATCAGTCTACCTTAAATTACTATGCATTATTGCATGTCTTACAATTATTCTGATTCTTGTGTTTTCAATTATAAGTTATAATTAAAATCTATAAGTTGCCCATGAATTTCCTGGAATCTCTAAGAGTAGAAAAACACCTGTTATAAGAACATTGTAGTTTTCAATCATGACAGGCAAACCTACTAAATATAGCCAAGAAGTCAAAAAGACCACTAGGCCCTCAGCATGGAATGGGCACTATTGAGGTGTGGATTTGGTGGGTTCCCAGAGAAGACAACATCCTGTAGCTGACCACAGCTCAAATGATCCTTCCAGGGTGGACCCCAGCTGATGTCTCCAGACTCTTAGCAGGTGCCCTGTTTGCTGTGCCTCATCTGAGCATCCCGATGTGATGATAGCACCAACCTCTTACCTGTTATAGAATAAAACTCTGGAGTGAGCAATCACTTGGGCACATGACTTCAAAACCTTCCCTCAGTTTAGAATACTTTCATATATTTAAGTCAGTTTATCCAGGAGTTACATTTTCAATATTGTCTTAATGTTGGAGTACAGGGATAAGTGTACTTGCTTTGCAAATTATTTGCTTTAATGGTCCTAAGGAAAAACTGACTTGGTATGGTAGGCATGAACCCAGTCAGGGTGGGAAATGTAGTGCAGGGAGGACCTCCTGTACCTCTTTCCTTCTCCCAGCCCTGCAGTTAGCACATTTCAAGATATTTCCATAATGTGCATAGGTGCATATGTAGTGCCGATCAGTCGGCACAACTTGGATACATGCTGCTCTTTGCAGCACGGGAGAAAAGGAAAATGCAGATTAAACGTGAGACCAAGCGCAACGTGCAGCAATGTTCCACATCCTTAAAACAAATGGAAGTATATTTCTCAGAGTGTAGGTGGAGTCAGTTCTAGTCTGTGTATAAGCAATAATGATGCTGGGGAACAGAAGTGATGCTAGGTTAGTGGCCAGCCGGCTGCCAATGAGGACATGGAAATGACCATTCCTGAAGACGCAGGCAGAGGGCACAGGTTAGTGGTCCCTGCTCTTTTACCCTCTCCCTGGTTGTGTCTGGCCACAGGAAAGGTCCTGCAGAGCATGGAGGATGGAGCAACTCAGGCTCTACTCGCCTGTGTGGATACCCACACTTGAGCTACCCTTCCCATAGATCCCTGGACATTTCCTCCAAGGCCTTAAATTAATTTGCATGCAGTTATTCCAGGTATCTACTATTCTCCAACAAGTGAACCAGGGCCCCAGTGCTTTTTAGTTTTATTTTGAGACAGGGTCTCACTATGTTGCTGAGGTCCTCACTAAATTGCTGAGGCTGGCTTTGAACTTGTGATGCTTCTGACTCAGCCTCCCGTGTACCACTGCACCAGCCTATTATGCTCCTTTTGGATTCACTAGATCCGGAATGCTGTCTCCTCTTCCATTTCTGATTATTGTAATGTGAGTTTTCTATCATGTTTTTCTTGGACTATGAAGTTAAATGTTTGTTTTGTTGATCTTTTGGTTTCATTGACTTTGTTTATTTTTCTCTATTCCTTGTTTCATATGTTTCTGCCTCTATCATTATTATTTCCTTATTTCTGCTTGCTTTGGGTTCACTTTGCTCTTCTTTGTGGTTATGTGAGGTAGAAGTTCAAGCTATTTACTTGATATCTCTCCATTGCTTTTTAAAAATATGGGCATTTATCAATATAAATTTTCCTCTGACACTGCCTTAGCTATATCCCATAAGCTTTGGTGTGTTGTATTTTTTGCAGTTCTTTTTCTTAAAGTGATTTCTCATTTTCCTTGTTTCTTCAGAGAAATCCTAAGAACCATGAGATTCTTCAAATCTCACTGAAGAGCAAATACGTGTGCCATTGAAGGCCGTGGGAAAGCTGCTTGTCAATTCACTGGCTTGGAACACTTAAAAACTAAGCACCAAATGTAAGAAATTATAATCAAAATATTTATGTTAATTGTGCATTATTTTTCCAGTCTCATGCAGAGTTTATTATGTGCATATTAAATGTGCACATGCTCGTGACTGTGTTCTCATGAAGAAAACTGAGTTCTAGAGTGGCTGGAGACTCCACCTGGAGCACCTCAGGTGAGATTCTTGCAAGTAAGGTCATGTGCTTTCTTTCAGTAAGGTCTGCTGGTACATCCTGGTTGGTTCTGGGAGCAGCGGCACCTGCACCCCTCTGCATCTCCTGAAGTACATGTGCACACCTGGGAATGCGAGGGTGCATTACACACCCCTACCTTCAAAATCCAGGGGCTGCTTGTACCTCGGAGGTGACTTTACTCAGAATAAAATGACTTCCAGCTTTCATCTCCAGGAAGACACAGCCAATGCTGGGGAGGCAAGTCGTCATAGAGACAAAATCTACCGAGTCAGTCAACACTGAAAGACAGTTTCATAGAGGGTCACAGACCCAGATGACTAGCAAGGAGCTAGAGGAATGGAAAGCCCAAGGCTCCTACACAGAGGAAACAGCTCTTCATCTTAGAAAATGGAGGAAGAAGAGCAAACCAAACCCAAAGATGCAGAAGAAAAGAAATAATATGAGTTGTAGTGGAAACAAAGGAAATAGACGGTAGAACTGCAATTGGAAAACAATCAGTGAAACCTGAACTTGGTCCTTTGAAAAGATGAACTTGATGCAGGGACCTTCTAGTCTCCTATTATCCATTTCTCTCCAATCTCTCCTGTTGCTTCCACAATGTTCTTAGCACTTAATAAGAAAAAATGGAAACCAGATATAAGTTTAAATGCAATAACCTAAACAAAACCCAACACATTTGTTAATATTTTCCACTCACTTGACAAGCATTGATAAATATTTTGACATAAAACGTCTTTAGACATAGAGTTCTACTCATTCCTTCCAAGAAGCAGGTCCCCTGAAGCAGAACTGCAGAGCATAGTTTCCTTTCCTGCTGCCTTGGCACCAGAAGGCCCTGTTCAGCGTTGCCTCAGAGCTGAGGCCAGGTCTGCTTTACAGAGAGTGCTGTCCTTACAGGGATGGGAACCCTGGTGATTTTATGAACTTAATTTTGCCAAGAATGCAAGTCTTAATACAAGATTCATAAAATTTCAGAGACTTAAATAAAACTTAAAAATATTCCTTATCAATTCAGTGAATAACGAATAATTAGGGTACATTAGCTGTTGACCTCCATAGAGCAACAAATTATCATGAGATGATGAAGATTCACTCGCAATTGTAAGATAGAACTCAGAGAGATCTCATATAGCTTTTACCTAGTCACACAAAAGTAACATCTGAGAAAACTATAGACCAAAGCCAGAGGAGGAGACTGGCATTGGTGTAATTAGAACGCAGGATGCTCTCCTTATTGCAGGCCCCCCTCTTACTTCTCTGCTGCTCTAGTCTCCTCGTAACCCTTGGCAACTGCTCACCAATTCTCCATAATTTCATCATTTCAAGAACGTGATAGGAACGGAATCCTATAGTGGTGACATATCAAGGTTGGCTTTATGATTTTTTTCACTGAACAACCCAGGAATCCATGCAAGTCTTATCAATAGCTTGCTCTTCCCTGCCGAGTGGAGGGCCACCGTGGGGATGTGCCACAGCTGACTGAACATTTAACTGGCGAAGGATCTCCCAGCTTTTCTAGCTTTTAAAGATAAATCCACCATTAACATTTGTGTGTAGATTTTTTGAGTGGCCACACATTTTTTTGTTTGTTTGTTTTTCTGGGATAAGTGCCCAGGGGATAATTCTTAGGTCATATCATGGCTCTAGGTTTCTTTTTTTTCTAAGAAACTGCCAACCTGTTTTCCAAAGCCACTGTGCCCTCTCCCTCTCCCATCAGCAATGTGCGGGTGATCCAGCTTCTCCGCGCACTCATCTGCTGACTGAGTCGTCAGTACTTTTGCTTTTATTTACTCATTTCGATGGGTGTGTAGTGATGTCTCATGGGGTTGGATTTGCATTTTCCTAATGACTAATGGTATTGAGCATCTTTTCATGTGTCTATCACATTCCTGGTATTCTTTTCTGTGAAATGTCTATTTCTTCTGCCCATCTTCCACGGACTTCTTACATTCATTTTACATATGATTACCCCATTTTTTTTGTTGTCCTTTGTGGAATGAGTGAGGAGAAGCCCATCCATCCCATTTTCAAGGAAGTGACAGTGTTGCCTCGGCTTTCTGTAAGTGATTCAACTCCAGGGCATTTTTAAAGCACAATGATGAGCCAGAATAACACAACAAGATTCACATACAATTGTCAAATATGAGAAACGGTTTGGGATTAAACAAATATTAATTGCAGACCTGACGTCCGGCACAGCATACTGCCAGAGATGCAGAGGGAGTAGTGTTGGACCCGATGGCCCCTTGCTAACCCACAGGTTGCTGGACACAGCAGAGAACGGGCAGGTGAGACACCAGCCTGAGGATGAGGGCTGGGTGGTTTTGAGGGACACTTTCCCCAAGGGATGTCCTTTGTGGGATTGAGAAAAGATGTCTCAGAGGAGGTGTCATGTAAACTGAGAGCAGAGGGTGAGCAGCACTTGCTGGAAGAAACTGAGTTTTGATGGCGAGCAGGAAAGTGGCCCACACAGCAACAGGGTCACTCAGAGGCCTCATGCCAGATGTCCGTCTGCCTCCATAGTCTATCATCAACCCTGCGACCACTAAAAAGGAGGGAACACTTAATTAAGAGAAAAGTCTAGAACACTTTATTAAAGAAAGACGCATTTTCAACAAATGACTTTTTAGAAGGCAGAAGTGTGAGAAATTGAAAGGAGACTTTTTTATTGAATAATATTTAAATTATTTCATGAACTAAAACAGAGAAGTCATTTTTCAAATATTATAAATTTCATGTTCCAAATCGTTCTTAGCTGAACTATATAGATTGAACAGATGCATTTTCCTTAATATTTTATGACACTTTGAATTTATATATTTCTGCATGCATTTTTGAAAGATAAGGTTTCTCTGGAAGAATATTATTCTCATTTCTTGGGATTCAAAGTTTCAGATTTTCAAGCTGACTGGCCATTGACTGAATTTAACATGATCCAGCTGTCATTCTCTATCAAGTCTAATATAAAGTTGTGGCAGAAAGCTTCTGCCTACATTTTCTTATTTTAAACAAAAAAGATACTTGATATAAAAATATTCTTGATATTCTGAATACTATGACAGCCACATGGTCTTCCAAGCCCTCATTTCAAACAAATATACTTAATATTCCAAGTTGTTGTTGGAAACAGCACAAGTGTCAACGATTTGTCAAAAGGAGAAACAATAAAAGGTTGGAGTAATTTTTATATTTTTCCCTCTATCTTTCTCTAAATTTTTGATCTCGGAGCTAAAGCTGATCTGCAGTTAACTCTGAGTATGTCTACAACACCCTTGACAGCAGTATTTGATCACAATTGTTTCATCACTATTGATGGCAGTAGTCATGGACCCTGGGGTCGAGAGTGGGGGCTGTGTCTTGGGGACAACTTGCCAGATACACTGTGGTCTCAGGACCTCTTAGAGGACCTCAGCTCCAAAGTCCTCTGTTACACAAACCCAGGCAAGGTCCTCCTCCTTACTCATGTTCTTTTTCATTTGCATATTAATTCATGGATCAGAAAACAATATATTAAGTGCTTTTTTCTCTGTTAGTTAAAGGATCAATGGGCAAAAGCAGTCATTTCAAGGTCAAAGCTCTTGGGCATATGGATGTTAGCACAGGGTGTCATCTTCAAATCCTCATAAACTTTGCATGAAGGTGTATGATCTAGAAGGGCTTGGAAAAATTTAGAGGGTCAGCTCTGAAGATCTCCATCTTCCTTAAGCATTCTTCTGCTAAACTGATCTGCAGTAGGGCAGGCCAGATCTCTGTAGCAATCAGCCCACCTTCTCAGAGAAAGGCACTCAGCTGTCCCATTCCAGGTTGTGCCACGTCTCCACATCTCACAAACCAAGTTCCCAGAACCTGCAATCAAGCCTCTCAATGCAGAGATTCCTCACCCAGTGCCCTGATGTGTTAAATGAGAAAGTCTGCCTCAGTGTGCCCTGCCCACATCTGATGTCCTGGTGGAAGTGCAGGTCAGGGAGCATGTGAGGATGGGAATGATCTGGGTGAATCATGATCTGGTTGCTTCCCTTTCTCCACTGTTTTAAAAGAACATGCAATTGCTGAGGAGGCTGCTGTGAGTGCAAAGCAATGAGATTGCTGGAAACTTCCCTAAGAGTGCCCGGCCACACGGCCATTGAATGAGACACTTGGGCAGCACTGCCTGGGATTGATTTTTGTAAGATATGACTTGTGTTATTTGGTTAGGTCTGAAAAATGTACTTTATAAAATTTTTTCACAAAATATTATTTCTACCCTAAAATCCTCAATTTATCTTTCAAAACAGATACTGTGTTTTACTGCCAGTTAATTAAAACAAAAAATATATATATATGATACTCAAGCTACCATCCTGACTAGATTTAGCTATATACAAATTTCTTCATTAAATGCATAGAAAAGTTTGAACATTTATCTCATTTAAAACCATTTCTCACGCTATGGTATAGCTCAGCAGTAGATTATGCACCCAGCATATAGGCAGCCCTAAGATATGCCCCATTGCAGAAAAAACATAAAACAAAGCTGCATGTTTAACAAAATATTAACATTTATCCTTAAAAAATCTATGAAGTGTTGAATTTACTTTGTTGTTTCAAATAACCATGCACTGTTCTTAATTGTAGTATTTAATTCTCATAGTCTTATAATCAGAGAAATATAATAACTGAGAATTTTAACTTACATACTTTTGTTTTAGATAAACATGCTAGGATGACTCCTAAAAGATTTTAATTTAAAAATTCATTCTATTTTCATAAAAATTGGAGAAATAAGTGTAATGGATTTGCTCCAGGAGGACAATCAACAGTATCAATCATTAGAACACTAAATATATCCATATATATCACATTAAAGTGATGTTGGGGGGAAAATCCTGTGTGAAAGGCAAATTGGCAGATGATATGAGAATGAAAATAATGGGAACCAATTCTGACCAGCTTGATAAACAAACAAACAGAATCTGTTAGAAAAATTAGTAGAAAGTATGGAATTCCAGGAAGGTTGACGCGAAGGCGTGCCGGGGGCCGTGGGAGACAGCTCTTCAGACGCGAGGAGCCTCCCCTTGGACGCCTGCCTAGAATACAATTTGGTTCCAGCAGTTCTTGGACTCTGTTCATTCTCAGTTCAGAAATCAAAATTACTAAGAGAAAATTTGATTTTTTTCCATTTAGAAGAAGTGTCGACTCCTTAGCCAATAACCTGGAGCTGTGGCATAGAGCTATTGTATACATGAGGCTGGTTACAGATTCCTCCAACCAGGAAGCAGTTCCTAAAAGAGTGAGAAGGGCTGTGAGCCAGGTAGCCGACCAGGGCCTCCCTCCTCCTTCCACCAGAGAAGTGGCCACAGCCTGCCAAACCTTGGCCAGCCTACCTGTAGAAAGTCTCCATGTCTCCTCAGAGAAGGGAGAGCTGTGCTTACTGTGTGGACACTGGTCTGTGTTGTATTGTGTCCCATGAGTCTCCTGTGTTGAAGTCCTATCTCCCAGAACCTGTGATGTGTCCTTTGTTGAATGTAGGGTCTCTAGGGATGAGGTCCAGTTAAGGTGAAGTCACTAGGGTGTGCCTTAATCCAATTTGACTGGGGTCCTGATGAAAAGAAATCTGGAAACAGAAATAGACACTTATGGGGAAAGAGTATGTGAAGGCACACAGGGAGAAGATGACCACCTACAGGCCTAGGACAAAGGCCAGGAGCAGAGCCCTCTCTCCTCACCAGAGAGCAAGCCAGCACTGCTAGCACATGGAACTCCCAGCCTCCAGAACTGTGAGAGAATGAATGGCTGATGATCCACAGAACCACCAGGTGTGTGGTCCTTTGTTATGGCTGCCCTACAAAATCACCGCAGACGTCCATGGGCCATGCTGAGCTCCCAGTGGGGCACCAGCTTCTCCTGAGTGCCTTCGATCCTGTTTCTTCTGGGATGGGGAGAACGTTGCTGAGGTCACACCAAAAATGGAACCAAAGTCTGCTCTCACAACTCAGCTAAGGAGCACTGTGCTAACTTCAAGGGCAGAGCTGTTAGCTCAGCATTTGGACAGCAATCGGGTTTTCAAATGCACCCACTGTGCCCTATGTCAGCAAAATTAATAGACCAGTAAGCACTAACTTAGAAGCCTGGATAAATAAGTCTGATCCCACAATAACATGTCTGACTTCTCTGAGGATATAAGCCATCACTCTTCACCCAGGCTCAGAGGAATTAGCTAGTGGTCACTCCACAATGCTTTCCTGAATGTGCAGCATAATGAAGTACATTGGCTTGATTTCTAGCAATATCTTTAAGTAGGACATTAAGAAAAACATCCGTCGGAAGTAGAGGTCAATGCTGGGCCTTTCCCCTTGCAGTTAAATTAAAACAAAGAACAGTTCTGAAATTTATCTCCTGTGCTTTGACATTTTCTTTTAAGATATTCCGCACACTTTTCAAAATTACAGTTACCATCACAAACATAATATATTATGTCCGGAGTATACTTGACATTTTAGAATTATATGTTGGTCACTTAATTTCCTTATTTTATGTTTTGAAGTGAAGCAATATATTTTTTTAAAAAATGCCCAGGTGTGTTTTTCTCATAATAACCAGTGAGATAGGCTACAATCTGTGGCACCCACTCATGATGTCAGCCATTGTGTGCAAAACGTTAGGCTTGGATTCTGTAGCTTGAGATAGGACGTTGCCAATAAGCTATTGTTGGAATTCTTGTTATGAACCATTCTGCTAAAGTCTCTCCTTGTTCTGTAATGAACACACAGGGTGTCTTCTGATCAGCAGCATCTCTGTGGGCCGGCTGCCTCCAGCAGGCGGTGAGCACCTCGATAGAGACCCCGCTGACCTGCCCTCCAGACTCCCACGCCCAGTGCTCCTCATTTAGATTTAGAGGGAGAGGGATTTAGAAATGGTCCAATATTCATTCATTCCATTCCAATTTTGGCAAACTTATGTTCAATAAAAACTAAGCATCAATAGATAGAAAAGGAAAGGGACTGGACAGTCCATGGAAACAGAGAGGGATGAATCCGCAGGAAAACCTGGGATTTCCATTTCTGCGGGACTCAGGGCTTGCTGCCCTTCACAGAAGTTGGACTTAGGGAGGAACGAATGGTGTTTAGCCCAAGCTGTAGGTCTAGAACCTTCCACCTGGTGGAATGGTGGACTGTTCTGTTGGACAGTATGTGTGTTCATGAGCAAGGATCTGCAAAGATGGAGATGCAGAGGCCAAGGGAGGCCGCAGGAAGGACCAGCTGGTTCTTCACAGTTGTAGGGGAGCCTGCGAGACGGTGATAAATAATGAGGACTACAGATATGGACACCCAGTCAGGGTGACGGGAAGGGGCACACGCCGGGCACAGTCTCCTCTGCCAGCTGTAAACAGCAAAGATGCACTGTTCGTAATGTCCTCTCACGGGCGTAACACAGTCCTGCTATAATGTGTGACATCCTCACAAATGACATGCGTGACTTGAGTGTTAGTCATCTCGGAAGGCAAGGACGAACATCTTTCCCCCAACCGTGGTTCAGATATCAAGAAAAATGATTGCACAGGTATCCATTAGCAAGGCATTAAAAGTACAATCGTGAACACAACGGGCTTCCTGGGTGAACAGGCAGGTGTCCTCACAGACCCAAAACTGGCTTGGGAGGCCAGCTGGGCAAGCGATGCAGGAGAGCTGAGGGTGCGGATGGGCCTGTTTGAGGGCTGGGCTGGCTTCTGTGACTCGAATTCAGAATTGTGCCAAAGAAGGATGCACTTGACACTTTATTAACTCCAGCAGATGTGGGGAAAGAGGAGAACCAGAAAGCGTGGGCCGGGCAACTGAGCAGAGGGATGCCGAACTGGAGGCAGATGACCACTGTCTACTCACCTGCTAAAGCGAGTCCTGGCCTCAGTGTTTCTTGAGGTAACTGATGACAGCCTGCCGTTTCTAAGACCTAGTTGGTAGTCCTCGCTCCTAAACCACTCTACAATTTGGTCCAGATGATTTCAATAGAAACTGAGACCCTGGAAAGTTATTCTGTGCCGTGTAACAGTGTCCAACAGCCATGTAGGAGCCACAGTGAGTGAGGGGTACACGTCAGTGCTCTCAGCTCTAAAACTAAGGAAGGAAAAACATAAATAAAATTCAGTTGAAGCAACGGAAATTTCAATGTTCCGACCTTTGTTATTTTGTTTGTTTGTTCTGGAGATTGAACTCAGGGGCACTCGACCACTGAGCCACATCTCCAGCCCTATTTTGTGTTTTATGTAGAGACAGGATCTCACTGAGTTGCTTAGCGCCTCGCCATTGCTGAGGCTGGCTTTGAACTCACGATCTCCTGTCTCAGCCTCCCTAAGGATTACAGGCTTGCACCACCACACCCGGCCCAACCTTTGTTTTTGTCAAAGAGTGAGTAAGACCCTGATTGGAGACAAACAGCGACAATACCCTAAAATGCAGTAATGCCGCGTTTTATTCTGAGGGTTGGAGGCTCACTGGAAGACGCCCAGTGTCGGAAGCTCTCAACTAACAGTGCTGTGGAAGTGACAGGAGAACAAAACTCAAGCAAATAACAATCGTAGCAGAGACGGTGCAGTTGACCCACACAAGATAGGAAAGCCACACAGAGAGCTGGGTGCAAAGCTGATGTGAGTCACACGGAGTGGGTCCTGTGCTGTTGCTCCACCACGAAGGTCTCCACTGGAAAGAAGGTGAACGTCTAAACTAATCAAACTTCCCTGCACTGGCTGAATGCTGTCATTTCTGATCATATCCAAAGGCATACCATGTAAATTTAAAGATATAATAGATAGTAGAAAGAATATTTGGGGAAAATCATTTTCTAAGTGCAAATTAATTTGTCAGCTATGATTCAAATAAATAAAAATATCTATGGTAAAACTGATACTTTGTGTAAGGCAAATGATCTATTGTGGAGTCTCCTGTGCAACCCAAGGCCTTTAAAATATCACTGTGAATATTCCTGATGGGTAAACTGAGAAAAGTATTGAAGAACCATAATTAAGATAGACAGCAGTGGAACTTTATTTTACTACCCTGGTAGTATAATAAAAGAAAATATTTAGATTCATCTGTGTTTTATGTCATTGTTTGGCCACTTAAGAAAGCAATAAATTATAAACTAAACAAAATAGCTGTGTGATTTCTACACCCATCCAGTGGGTTCTCCCACTCTCCAGGAGCTGAACCATTGAGATGCTGATCTTCAACTCTGGGGTCCATGACTCTGCTTCAAGATATGTTGACAAATTACACCTTATTTTGAGATCTAAGAATAATTTCAAAACCATGGTGTAAGTCTAAGAAATGCATACAAGGATAAGAAGCAATATGGGATGAGGTTAGTATTTTTTTTTTTTTAGCTATAGCTTCAAACTAAGATGTTCCCAGATTTTTGTTAGTGAAACCAAAATAATTTTAGTAGGCTTATTCCTAAACAAATACAAATTTAGTTGATGCCTATCTTCTCTACTGCCCTTTCATTTTACTTATAACTTTCATTGATATGAATTTATTTTAAGTGTTGATTGATTTATTAGATCTTTGTGCGAGACACAGAAAATCAATACAAGAAAAATGGATGCAAAATATTAGTGGCCATAAAAGAGCTTGTGTGTGTCTATAGCTTACTAGAGAGGGAAATTTTGACATAAATTTATCTCAAGAGTGCAATTCTGTTTTATGCCAAGTTTTTGTAAAGTTTGTTCTTAAAACAGTGTTTCACAAAAGAGGAGGAAAACAGTAGCAGACAGTTAGCAAAGAGCTTTTACAGAATCAAAACTATTGAGGAAACTCCATGTGAACATGTCAGACAGACATATTTGTTTTTTAAATTGATCATTGTATCCTGAGATAAATGCAAATCCACACTCAGTAGTAGAAAATCACAGTGGAACCATGCACTAGAGCAGGTACTCCCCCAATAGTATCTGTTAGTAAAATTATAGGACAGTATCGGTAACCAGGATGCTGATATTGGTACCTTTAAGAGCTAGACTCTTTCCACCAAAGGGAGGATCCTGGTTCTAGCTGCTCATCACCACAGCTACTGCTCTCCAGAGCCTCAGGCCCTCCTAACCCATCAGGAAAAGTTTGTCAGTGCCATGGTAAGAGTGGAATCACATGGGATGTGACCTTTGAGGCTGTCTCCCTAGGTGGCACAGTCCTCTGAGAGTCCCCTGTGGGGCATGGGGGCCTATAAATATGGTGCCATTTCTCTCCTGCTACTTCCAAGTTCTTTTGCATTTTCATTAGTTTCCGAGTGTTAAAGTTAGATGAGTTTTGGTACAAATTTCTTTAGGTTTATCCTATGTGGTGTTACAGATTTTATCGGTAAACTTATGTATCTTTTTAAATTTAGAAAACTAAGTCTCTTGTAACTCTGGAGGCCCAAGTCTGAAATCAGACTCAAAGGGCTGCAGTCCAGGAATTGGTACAGCTGGTGCCCTCTGGAGTCCCCAGAGGGGAATCACTGTCCCACTTTCTCCAGCTCCTGGAGCTGCCCCGGGGGCATCTGGGGAGCAACCCTGTGCCACAGCAAACAACGTCCCCCTTATGCCTCACATCCTCTGGTCTACAGCCAAAGCCTGCTCATCCTTTTTCTTCAAAGACACTAGTGATGCATTTACGGTGCACCTGGATAACCCAGGGTCATCTCCCTTCTCAAGAGTATGACTAATCACATCTGCAGATCCTTCTGCCATCTAAGGAGCACACACAGGTGCTGGGGGTTAGGATGTGGGCATCTTGAGGGCCATGACCCGGTCTTGCACACTATTAGCAAAGATAATCCAAAACCAATGCCCCCCAACCACTGTAAATATGAAGATGCATCAGGCCTACATAATTTCACAGTCAAAAATTTTACTGCATCCAAACATCCAAGGAAACCCAAATTCCTTGTTTCATTAAATTCAAAATCAAAGAAAAAATATGAAAATCTAACTAAGGGGTATCTTCATCTAAAACCACATAAAACAATATAAGAAAAGGTTATCACAAACTAATGGCTTATAAATCAATTATGACTTATGAATAGGCATGCAAAAACCTAATTAAAATACAAGTACAGTCAGATCTAAGAAATTCAAATAAAGTTAAGCATCCGAAAATCCATTTGTATACTACAATCAATAACAGTTTAGGAAAACATTACATTTGATCATCTTGAAGATACATAGAATGCATTTAAAATATATTTAATAAAATTCAGTGCCTATTTGTGATTCTAAAATCACTAGACATACAATCAATCAACAAATATATGAAAAATATTCAGTATATATAGCAATTAAAGAAATGCAAATCAAAGCTTCACTGACATTTCCTCTCATTCCAGTCAGAGTGGCAGTGATCGAGAAGGCATGCAACGACAAATGTGGGTGAGAGTGTGAGGAGAAGGCACACGCATACATTGCTGATGGGACTGCAGATTTATGCAACCGCTCTGGAAAGCAGTATGGAGATTCCTCAGAACACTTGGAATGGAACCACCATCTGACCCAATTATCCCACTCCTCAGTTTATACCCAAAGCACTTAAAATAAGCATACTATCGTGACGCAGCCACATCAATGTTTACAGCAGCTCAATTCACAGGAGCCAAACTATGGAACCAACCTAAATGTCCTTCAACAGATGAATGGATAAAGAAAATGTGGTATATACACACAATGGAATATTACTCAGCCATAAAGAATAATGAAATCATGGCATTTGCTGGTAAATGGATAGAGCTGGGGAATATCATGCTAAGTGAAAAAGCCACTCCCAAAGAACCAAAGACCAAATTTTTTATCTGACATGTGGATGCTAATTCACAATGGGGGAGGATAAGGAAGAAGAGAGGTACGTTGGATTAGACAGAGAGGAATGAAGGGAAGGGAGAGTATACTGGGGTAGAAAGAAAGTGGAATGAATTGGACATTATTACCCTATATGCATAAATGATTATACGACCAATGTAATTCTACATCATATACAAATAAAAGAATGAGAATTTATACTCCATTTATGTATGATATGCCACAATGCATTCTACTATCATATATATCTAGTTAGAACAAATTTAAAAAAAAAAACACTAGCAAATGAAGCTGGACACTGTGGAACACACCTGTAATTCCAGCTACCCCAGGGAGGAGTTGAGGCAGGAGGATTGCAAGTTTGAGTCCAGCCTGAGCAACTTAGTAAGACCTTGTCAGAAAATAAAAATTGAAAACAAAACAAAAACAAGAAGTTGGACTGGGGACATGGCTCAGGGGTGGAGAGCTTGGTCTTTCCTAGCTCTAGCATAAACACTAACACTAGTGTTAGTGAAACAAAAAAACACTAGCAAATTGGAGTAAATGGAGTAAAAATGGAGTAATATTCCATTGTGTGTATATATCACAATATACACAAAGTAAATTTCATGAGTAGTTTTTTCTTGCTGTGTGAAGGAAAAAATTACACAAACAATATATAAGCAAATCATGGAAAACAAACACAAATACCAAAAATACAAGAAGCCCAGCCTAACTAGTCATCAAGGAGAACCACAGAAAATATTAACTTTCTTTACCAAAAATCAAAGTATCTCATCAAATCAGCTCTTGCTGAGAATAATGAATGAACCAGAATTTTCACGTCCTGGAAAGGAGCTTAAATGAATAACAATGTTGAGGCAACATGGTGACCTCAACAGCAGAAGGCTACAGCCCTTTTCTGGTCTTGGTAAGGGCTTCTTCACGCTCACTCTGCACAACTTGACCACACCACAACACACACACTCCTGTAACAGCAGGGTCCAGCTGGACAATGTGGGCTCTGCTCAAGAGACCAGAGGACAGGGCTGGGGTCCTCATCTGAGGGCAGTTCATCTACCTTCTTTGACCTCCCAGGAAGACCTGCTTCCTCCACCTCTAGGACTACTTGGCCAGCCAGACAGCCCTCGTTCCCAGTCCACGGCACCGCAGCCTTCCCTGGCCTCTTCCCTCAGAGGAAAAGAGGTCTTGCAGAAGTTCCTTTCAGTCTTTGCCATGATGGACAGAGGGTTCCAGGAATGTTTGATTAGTGCGATGGAGCAGGAGAGAGGGTCCTAGGATCACATGGAAAGAAATCAGGACTCAGAGGTGTAGACCATGCGATATGTACCATACACACACATCAAACACACGTGAGTGTCCAAGCTTCAGATGTCCTCTCAGGAGAGTGCACAGGTGCCCTGCCCTGCTTGCATGGTGGACGGGCTCCAGGGCATTGGCCAGCACTAGCTGCATGCAGAGGTGCAAGCTGCACCAACTGGATCTGAACAAAACACTCAAGGCAGAGAACCTGAGATGTTATGTCATTTCAAAAATAGGAACTCAGATATGATTGTTTTCTTGGATCCAGGCATGGCCATTATAGACATGAAAATGAGGAAAGGAGCTACATCCGGGGAGGGGAATGCCCGCCCAGAGTGCACAGCCTCTTCAGTGAGACTGTCAACCTCGCTAAAGCTGGTGGTTGGCATACAGTTGCTCACTACATGATTTCTGCACGTTCCCATTTCTGGGAACACTTTGAGCACAATGGCACCATCCCCTACACGCTTGTGTGTCCTGTGGAGCAGCTGGAGGGACAACAGCCACGGAGCTTGCTTCCCTCTTTCCCTGTCCCCTCTCCCCGCCACCCTTGTTCTTTTTCTCTGGACGGTGACAGCCAGTGCATGCATAGCCTTCGGCTGAGAAAGCTGCAGTGGAGGAAGGGGAGCTTGATGGAGCTGCAACCAGAGCCCAGGACTACAGAGCCGAGACGGAAGGTGGGACCCTGACTCCTTTATCTCTGGGAATTGGCCCAAGAGGAGCAGGGCCACAAGGAGCACACACACAAATACCATGTTTAATGACCTTGGGAGACATCTACATTCTGGAACCAGAGTGTGGGAAGGAACCCCAGAACAGAGAAGGTCCAAGGCCATGAAGATGCTCACAGGGGAGCTTGGCAGGCAAAGGAGAGTGGCAGCACACAGCCACCAAAGTGCCTCATCCCTTTTAGGAGAAAGCCTGCAATCCTATTGATGTTAGATGAACAATTGAAGCAGGTGGTAGGAGAAGAATCAGTGGATGCCACTTTGAGTAGTTTTAGAAAACAAGAAAGATAGGAATCAACAAGGAAGTGCAGAGCAAGGTCACACTGACTGGCTGCCTCTGCCCCAGGAGGGAAGACACACCAGGAAGTACGCCCGTGTGAATGCAGGTTTGTAGGAGAAGAAAAGCTGAACTTCCCTTCGCAGGTATGTCTTATCCTCGGATGCTAACTTACTCACATTAATCCATGACTGCAAACCCCAAAGCCAGATTTAAATCCAGTTTTTCTCCACACCCTAGGTCTGTATCAACATGCTCAAATAGACGTGAGTTTAACAACAACAGTAATAGAATTATGAAATAGTTGACTTCATAAGAAAAATCCCAAGAGCATTGGTAAAATGAAGGCATGACAAGCAATGAAATGTAAGGCGGAACTGCACAGGGACAGAGTGTCAGTAATGTCTGGGCCTCCAACATGATGGCAAGGGCATCACGTGCCCTGCTGAGACGAGGCTAGAGGACCTCTCCCTCACACCCATGTGAACACACAGAGAAAGCAGCAGCCCCCAGAAAGAAAGACGCCTCTCCAGACTCGCCAAAATCAGGTGAGGACAGCACCTTCCTCTTGGGCTTTCCTGCCTCCAGGCCCATGAGAAACAAATGTCCGCTGTTAAGACCTGGTCCAAGGCCTTTTGTCGTGGCAACCCAAGCTGAGGGATACCTGAACCAGCCAAGAAACAAAGAGAGCAGTACGTAAATTTATGCAATGATTGATAATATCTTGAAGGAAGGAACACATGAAGCAATGTGAAAAACACAAGGGACTTTGAGAAAATAAGTAAGAAAATTTCTGGTAATAAAAGGTTTAAATAGGATTATAGGAAAAAAATTCTAGAAAAGAGAGAACTAATATGATATTTAGAATTTCCTTCCAAAAGAACAAAACTAACAAATAACAACCAAATTATATCAAAGTTTCATTCTGAAGAAGTTGCCAGAAATAAGACTTTGACCTACAGGCTAAAAGGCCTTGTTATGCTCCATTAAATAACTAGCATTTATGCTGATTATAGTACATCTGTTGAAGTTCAAAATTTAAAAAATCTTTTTGACATTCAACCCAAACATCAGATCTCTATTAAAATGGAAAGCAGCAGAAACCTTGCATTCCTCTGTGGTCACTCCCAATGTGAAGGTAGGAAGAGCAAATCAACAGGAATAAAAACATGAGACATTAGAATTTCATATCTGTCCAGGAAGGTTATGTAAACCAAAAAGTATGGGCAAAATAAAAATCCTCCTACTTAAGCAAGAATGCCATTGGTGTCTCCTGGCACAGTGAGCTGTTTACACGTCCCAGGCTTTCTAAAGTCTAGAACATAGGCATCCCAGCTGGGCATAAGCCACAGAGAAAGAAGACCCCATTTCCCAGCCTTGTTGGCAGCTAGAAGGTGGAACACCCAGGACCCCTGTTGCTGCTTCACAATCTCAGCCTATGAAGACTGTCAGTGATTTTTTTTTCTGTGTGACAAAGACATTTCACGAGTCACTGCCCTTTTGGATATTCCCTCACTTGCAGAAAAATTTTATCTTGTTTTATACCAAACATGAAAAAAATGCAACCTCAAGAGGAAAGGAAGAAAAGGAAGGAGGCCTGCAGAAAAATACTGTTATGAATGTGAAGTTGAAGTCCCTGAATCAATCACTAGCTAAAAGAAAATGCCACCCTAGGATAAATAAGAACAAGAGCAAGTAAAGTTTCTAAATAAAAGCCAAGAAACAAAGAGGCATCATGTGAGAAATTGCTTAATGTGTTCCCTATGTTAGTAGATCAAAATACAAATACAAAAGAATGTACCTATGTATGCTCAAAGAAACATTTTTATTAATTATTAATTATGTTTTAAAATATTGAAGAAATAAGAAAATATTCTTGTTCACTGGATAAAGTTCAATTATTCTCATTAGAGAATACACAAGAGAATATACAAGAAAAAGAAACAAGTATTATTTATTTTTACAATTATCAATGTTACTCCAGAAGTACTAGCCAATGCAATCAGACAAGCAAAATTCTAGAACTGAAAGGGTTCTATTTCACAAATTTTAAAAGTTTCAATCCGGAAATCCAGAGGTCAACTAAAATATTACAGAGGACTGAAAACAAAATGTACAGATGATTCTTCAAATAAAATTAACAATCAAAATTTAATCTAACAAACATGGTAAAATACACATTTTATTTACAAAAGTAAAAAATATATATATCAAAACAATTCCAAATACACTTAGGGGATGAACAATCCCTATGTGTAGAAGTCCAGATATGAAATGAAAGACACATCATTTATTGACTAGAGATGAAGATAAAACTGACCTTGAACAAAATTACATATATGTATGTATATATATATGCTATACATATGTAAGATCTTACATACATATGATTTTATACACACATATAACAGTATAATTATTAAAGTATAACTTATTTACATGCTTTGAAATTTACCAATCTTAAACCTACATTTTGAAGAATGTTGAAAGTTTTATATACCTACAGATCTATGACCTCAGCCGAGATACACTATTTCTATCACCTCTGAAAGCTCCCTTGTGCCATGTTTTCCATTGTATTTCTCTAATTGTGTGCAGTTCTCATTGTGATACCTTTTTCTTCACTAATTATGCCTGTTTTATGCAACATGTAAAAAGAATCATAAAATATAAATCTATTTTTTATTGACTTCTCTTTTTCAAAAGAATGTCTTAAGATATATGAGTAAGAGTTCCTCTGCGTTTAATAGTGAACAGTGTTCTAATATGAATAGACTTCAATTTGCTTTTTTATTGTCTTATTTATGAATATTTGGGTTATTACTCATTTTTGGTGCTTAGAATTAGGCAAAGAACTTATTTCTTAATATATACATTTATATTATGTATGTTATACATAAAATATATGCATATTACAACAATTAGCATATTAAAAGATTCTCAACATTATTGGTCCCCAGAAAAATACAGATAAGACCACAAGAAAGCACCGCAGTGTTAAATTACTGCCGGAGTGTCCCTCAGGCTCACTCTTGGCACAGAGATAGCT
The DNA here is from genome assembly GCA_028644305.1 of Xerus rutilus. NCBI lineage: Eukaryota > Metazoa > Chordata > Mammalia > Rodentia > Sciuridae > Xerus > Xerus rutilus. The sequence goes on from CM053405.1 coordinate 2,899,604, forward strand.
GACAATAATACTTTAAAACAACAACAACAAATAAATAAACCAAAGAAGCTTATTCTGGAGAAAAGGGAAAATCTGATCTCCAGAGTTTCCACATCATTATATTCAAATGTGCAGCTATCTAACACACATGCACACACACACAAGCATAAAAAGATCCAAAAATACAGCACCTTCAAAGGAAACAAATAAATCAACAAAAACTTTCTCCGACAAAGATACAGTTGAGGACTTACTGGACAAAGACTTTGCAACCACTCTCAGCTTAATACCATTTGCTGCCCATGATGGTATGCACCCCAAATCCCAGCAATTGGGAGGCTGAGGTCACAAGTTCCAGGTCACAAGTTCCTGAGCAACTTAGGGAGATCTTGTCTCAAAAAAAAACCTAAAAAATAAAAATAAAAAACAGGATTGGAAAGAGGCTCAGTGATAGAACATTCCTGGCAATCCCTAATACCATAAATAAACACATAAATAAATAAATAAATAAACAAATAAATAAATAACAAATTTACTTAAAACCTATGAGACCCAAAAAGAAAATTATTATAGAAAATAATAAAAAAGAAACAAGAAAGAAATTAAACATTTCACTACAAAAATCAACAAGCACAAAAATTAAAAAACAATGCAGAAAATGAAGGACAAAAGCAGCTTTCAGGTGTATGAAGGACAGTGAGCTGGTGGAACTGGGTCCTTTATTATTGATAATTACTACAAATGTAAATGGATGAAACTCTCCGATCAAAAGACACACATTGGCAGAGTAGATTCAAACACATAACATGATTCCAGTACACACTGTATACAAGACTGTTTTAGATCCAAAGACTCAAATAAATTGAAATGGAAAGATGCAAAAAAAAATTCTATAACAATAGCAACTAAAATGGTGAAGAGGTAGCTGTGCTAATATCAGAAAACAGAATGATTTTAAATTTAAAAAATTATAAGAGGCAAAGGAGGCATTATAAATTACTAAAAAGTTCAATATACCAAAAAGAGTTAGCTAATATGCTCAAAATCTTTAGCAGCATAAGGTAGGAGAGTTCTTGCAGGTGCCATGGTGGGTGGAAAATGGGGGTGATGTTTTCTTGGGCACAGAGTTCCAGTTTTGCAGTGTTAAGGGTTCAGGGGATGGATGGGTTGGTGGTCACTACCTTATATGCAGACTGGGCTTGGGTTCTGCACAGCCAGGCAGCTCTGGCTAGCACCACAACCCCTGTGCTCTTCAGCTTCTTCAGCCATAGACAAGCACCTGGCCGGATGGAGTGGGATATACACCAGCTCAGGGTTCCCAATTCTGAGGACCTAGGGGGGTTGCATCTGTGCGCATCCATCCCAGGTGATGGAGGTGTCCTGCTAGCTGCTCTGGCTACCTGCTCTGTCACTTGCTTGCCAGCTCATCAGCTGTCTATCCCTGCACCCTCCCGGAGCCTTCGGTAGGGTGACCCCGGGGGTGTGGCGATCATGGGATAATCACTCCCCTGGGTTTAGGTTCACAGCTGTGGCGCAATCTCATAACACCCAAGAGGCATGATTATGTGCTGTCATGCTTTAATTCTCAATTAAAACAAGAACCAGCACTAAAATAGGATTGGAGAGGGGATTATGCTCCCCTCTGGTGAGACCAGGGGTGTATGGGCTGTTTGTGGGCTTCCTGCCAGAGCGCTGGGAGCACCCTGAGGAACATGAACAGGGCACCCAGTTCACTCTGGAAACTGCCTTGATCCCACCCCTGGCAGAGGTCCCGGGACTGTCCTTGTCCATAGCTCTCCAGAGAGTTTCCAGTCTCGTTCTCTCTTGACCTTTAGGCCCAGTTGAGAGCTGTGCTCTAACTAGCAGGGTTTTGTTGAGAGGGGCTGGTATTCATTACTTTTATTAAAGAGAATTAGTAGCGGGGTACTATAGCTATTATATTTAATACAGAGAGGCTGAGCTTGCAATTAAAGAAAGCAATTTTAAACCATGGTAAAATATTCTTATTTAAAGTATTGCAAGGACAGGAGTCTAATTAACACAAGTTTTAAAAATCCTTAAATGATTCTAATTTTATAATCTTTTAAAATAAAAATTAACTGTATTACAGTGCTCTGTATAGATGACATTTAGATATATATATACACACACACACACATATATATATATATAACAAAGTTCCAAGCAATTTAACTACAATAGATTTTGACAAGATAGCTTCCTGTCTGCACAATCTACCTATTTTTAAATTTTATGAGGTTCTTCTGGCAGAGTTTTGTAGCAGTTAAGATGAAAATCCAGATGCATGACACCCTTTGAAAGAAGGCAAAGAAGAAGAGGGGGAAGAAGAAGAAGAGAGAAAAATAATCAATTTGGTATCAAATTTATTCCAAGGCTGAGAAGTGCACATATTTTTTTTTTCTGATTGGGAAAAAAAAGACATGCAGAGAGGTCAAAGGTCATGCAAAGAGGAGACAGTATTGTGTAGGAACTGTCACGCATCACCACCTATTTTGACATGCACGGGGCCGTTTGTTGTCTGTCGAACATGCAAATTAAGTGCCTGCTGTCATAGCCAGCCAATATCTGAAAGTGGAAAATGAGACCACCTGTAACCAGTGAATGGAGTGATGGACAAGCATTCAGGGCCCGTCATCTCGGAGGCCATTCACACCACCTCCGAATTGCATATGACATGTAAAAATCTTTTCTTAATATTCACAACCGGGAAGTTTGGGGAATTATGGAGGCTTCCACTGCTACATCTAATGGGTTCTCCAAGCAGACAGCTGTGACTGCGAGCTGGCTTGATAATTAGGTGTCCAGGAAGATTTTATGCTACGAATCAGTTAAAAGAGAGAAAAGAAAAAGAAAATAATGGCGAGCAAAACTCGCTGGGATGGAAATTGCATTAACCCTTGTGTGGCTTTCTGTTTCTAGGCCTTCTGTGAGCTGGGATTGTTTTTCTGGATCTAGAGCCATCCCACCTCTCAGGACAGGTTTAATTTGTAAGCATGCCCCAGAGTGTGGGAAGCAACGTCCAGCTAATTCAGGAGACTGTCCAGGAGACCCGTCGCTCAGCAGTGAACCTTACACCACTCTCCAAAGTCATGTAATGATTGCTAGCTTGCAACAAATTTTCTTCTGTCAAAATGATATTTTTGAGAGGCGTATTCTATCAAAATGAGAGGGAAGCACAGGGAACGGTGCAACCTCCCTGCAAATCAAAGCATTTAGCACACAGCTCCCGTCTCGCACAGTACTTTTACACCAGGCGTTCATAATGATCTGTTCTCAGGGCACCAAAGGAGACCAGTGAGGCAGAAAGAACAGCAAAATAACGTCTGGCTGAGAGCAGTGTATTTCATGCATTTAGATTGGAACTAAAAGTTTGGGAGCACTGGATTACCCCCTAGGTAAGGCTGGATCATCTAGACCAGAAGACGCGAGGGATGCTCACCTCTCCTCTCGCTTCTCCAACGCGGACTCCCTAAAGCCACACCGAGCTTAAGTGGTGAAAAGGAAAATCTGGCATTTCCCCAGAAAATACTGTCTCTTCCCTGGACCCTTCAGGGATGGGGACTCTGAAAGTGTGTGGGCCCTCCAAGTCTGAACGGGGACGCACCCAGTGCTGAGCCACAGTGCTGTATCTGTGCCACGGGAGCCCATGCAGTAGGGCACATGCTCCAGCCTTCTTTGGGTGAAGGGTCAGCACCTCTACCTCGTGTGCTCTAGGACTTAGGCAGATGTGGAACAAGGACCTCCATCAAGGTTCAGATACTATGACCTCACCTTTCCTCCATCCAAAGATCAAAGGATTAAAAGTCTATTCTGAAAAGGCCAGACCGTCTGCTGCCCCTCCACTGTGCCAAGGACCCTCTGTTTTGTACCAGTCTGGGCAGGACAGCTGTCACTTGCAGCTCCTCCATTCTGACGCCATTAGTGCAGGGAAGTCAGCTGGCTGGAACTTGGCACACCTCTTTTCATCTGACAAGTATGTGTGGAGGGCCTCTGAGCTGGGCTGCCGGCTCCGGTGGTGCTGCCAGGAGCACAGAAGCGAGAACCTCTGCCCTCTTGACATTCAGATTCTAGTGAGGGCAAAGCTAAATTGCAAGACCAATAAACGAGTACACCGATATGACATTACACGGTGCATGGAAAAGTAACTAATGCAAAGAGGCAGAGCGAGGCATCTCCACCTTGACCTCATGGGCCTCCAGGAGATGGCTCTGGTCATGGGTCTCCAGGCTGAGACAAACTCAGGGCAGGAAATATAAAGGATACAGAGCCCCAGAGGAGGGCAGGCAGAGTGGCCAATCATGCATTCTTGAGTCCAGACCCTGGCCTTAGCGACCTGGTCTCTGTGGCACCATACCTGCCTTTTATGAAATCTCATCCCACTCCTGAAGGTGACCTTGGGGCCATGATTCAGGTCTTTGTGCCTAACAAGTGTTTCACCTCCACTATTATCAGGAAAATCTCCGCGGCCTTGACGCAGGTGATCTTAACCTAGAGTGACTTCTGCTCCGGAGAGTTCCAGAGCACAGGAAGAAGAGCCCCAGGACTCTGACACCTCCGCTCAGCAGCAGTCTGCTTCTTGGAGTTGGCAGAGAAAGTGACGTGCACCAGGAGCTGTGCCTTCTCGACCTTGGGTCCTCACTGCCTGTGAACGGGCCCTTGAAAAGCACCTGGGTTCTTCATAGCACTGCCAGGCTACTCAGAAGTGCCCTGGGGCCCTGAAAGTCTACCCTCCACCTTGAAAGGGGCAGGATGGCCCAGGCATGGGTAGGAGGCTCTGGAAGTCTGGAGATGAGGCCGCGGCTGGGTTAAGAAAGCTGCGGCAGGTCTGAATGTGGTGTTTCCACCGTCTGGCTACATTCCTAATTCCACAGCAACTGTTTGAGAGCAGGCTCGGTAGCTGCTGGTGCTCATTTGGGGAAAAATCATGACTATTTTTCAGAACTCAATAGAAGTCCCCTTGTAAACCAAAGCAGGTTTATTTGATTGAGTCGTCCGTCTTAGGTTCCATGAGATGATTGAACAGGACTGAGAAGAAAGACAGCGTCTCAGCAAATGTGTGCCAGTTACACCTGCCCGGGCCGATCTCTGTGGCATCTGACTTTTGCCTCATTCAGATTACAGGGAACAACTGAACTTTATTGTCCAGTAAATTCAAAGGAAAAATGTCTTTAACTGTCCCACTTACTTGTGCCCAAATCTGCACAAGATCAGCAGCCTCACCAGCAGTGCACTTGTGTGTTTGTGCACAGGCGTGTGTACGCACATTAAGACTCAGTGCAAGATTCGGGTCCAGGAGAGAGGACTTGTGAACCTCAGCATCTGACTTAGGAACTGCTGCACCTGCAGAGCCTTGGGCAGGGGGCTGGTCCAGAAGGCCACCCCCTGAGGGATGAAGGCACCCATCCTCCAGAGGTGATATGGTGGCTGGCTACATCTTAAAGGGAAGATTTATTTCCAATACCCATTTTTCTGGCCAATAGGCAGTTTTGTTCCTCAGCAATCAGGCAAGGCTGAGAAAGTGGAGTTTGGGAAGTGGGTGTAGAAGACAGAGGGGATGTGGAGAAGGGTCATGGGGAACTCTGAGAACTGCCTCCTGGAGTCGGTGGAGAGAAGACCTTTAAGACACACTATTTCAGGAGTGATTGATGGGTAGTACCTTGGGAAACTGAGAGCTGCTTGGAGGGTTCCCCTTAACACTTCTCTGAGGTCAAAATCTACCATGAGTTTGTAAACAAGATTTATTTTGAACCACATCTAAAAGGATAAATTATCTTTTTTCATAAAACACTGCCCTCATGTCATGTATTATACACTAAGCAGTTATCAAGTCTTTAAAATTTAGGACACTGGGAGGAACATACTCTTGTGCTCCTCCCACAGACCTGCAGGCCATGCTGGGCTGTGCTCTGTGGCTTGGGTGATACTCAATCATGCTCTGTGGGATGAATAGTGATACTACTGATGGGTGTTTTCTCCTCGTAAGCACATAGCATCTCATTTAATTCTAAAAGTCAAAGCTATCTGCATTAAAATGAAAATTTAAAATACAGTCCAAAAGGATTATTTCTGACTAAGTACTGGAGGTTAACTTACTAATTTGTACACTGATGGGAAACTATTCAGGTGATATCTCTGACTGTTTTTTTTCTTGGTCTGTTATATTAAAGAACCAGGCCTTCGATACTGAGGCAAAATAAATCTCATTCATATTTACATCATCCATTCTGTCCACATTTATTTGACAGACTCCTAATGAGCCCTGCATTTATTGTTTCTGTGACATCAGACACTAGGGTGGCAATAAACAAGAGGGGTCCTCAAGGATTTCAGATGCTGGTGGAACGGAGAAGTGGCAAAAGTTAGTTTTCTTCACAGAGAGGTACCCTTTCCCACACTATAACTTGGAGCAATTTGATGCAGTGATTAACACAAACAGCTTCTGCTAATACTGGATTTCTAGTCTGAGAGAAGTCTAGATTTTTAAAATATATGTTCATGACGTCATTCAACTGCGTAAGTCAGCATTATTTTTTATTCATCTGAACTGGGAGAGGATTCAGCATGTATTCCAGTCTACTGAACTCACTGCACCTTAAAGCTGTGTTTTAACTAACCTTTAAAAGTCTCTTGAAGACAATCCACGCGCCTCTTCTCTTCATGCCAACCAGTCAGGCCTAGTGAGGTCTGTTTGCAGACTGTTCCACAGAGTTCCCCTGTGCATGGTAGGGAGATGACAGTCATCATGAAGATAATCACTGTGGTTGACACTTGTTTTACACATGAAGTGTTGCACCAAGCAGAAAGCTGAACTTTTCAATTATACCTTTCCTGGAACATGTGGCTGCATTTTAAATATACGACTGGACGTGGTTATGATGTCAAGTTTTACAAAGGCTTCAAGTTGTGGACAAATAATCATAAAGGCCTTTGGCACTGTGGCCAGGCACTCCCTAATTCTTTCATGTTGTTTTCAGTTGTGTGTAGTAAGGAGCTGAGTTGGCTGGAGAATCCCCTACACGGTTAATTACGATTTTATACAGACTTTGGAGAGTTGCTTAGTGTTTCCTGCTAGGGCTATTTACATCTAGCCGGGACTCCCTTTGTCACACAAGGTCAGGTTATGATATTAAAAAAAAAAAACTGGAAGGTTTGCGCACAACCTAGAAGTTGGCCTACTTTTTGTCCTATTAACTCTACACTGAAATTCTGACTAACCCTACGGAAATCTCCACAATACCACCCCCCACAGGGTAACATGAAGATAATCTAAAAATTAGCACGTGTTTGCTCTTGTACCCCCTTTTTCTGAATTATTTCTGCCTTCGTTCCACTTCAGAGGAAGATCTTCCGAGCTACTCTCGGGGAGCACCAGATCTCTGAGAGGGTCTGAAGGTAAGCAGTGGACCTTCCTGTGTGGAGGAGTGACGTGTACGGGCACACAGAGAAGGCAATGCTCGCCTTCTCCCGCTTCACTGATGACACCCGGGCGGACCCGATTCTTACCCAAATGTGGTGTTAAGGAGGGAGAAAGCACACTCATGTTCTCTTATGGGAATATCAGCAGGTCCAAATCCACGCACAGATGTCTTTATTCTGCAAAACTCCATCCTCAACAGAATCACAATCTCTCCAAAAGACGTGTCAAAGCTCTCGGATTACTGCTCTCGTTTAGTCCAAAATGGTGCATTTCAATTCCGAAGAGCCAGAAAAGCAATACTTTTCTTGTCTTCACAACAAAACAAACAGATGGCCAAGCTCAGATGCAGGCAGCTTTTGGACAAGCACAGGAAGGGCAGGGGCTGAACCCAAGGCTGCAGTGTGGACGGACAGGGCAGGGGCTGAACCAAAGGCTGCAGTGTGGACGGGCAGGGTGGAGACTTTGGACGCCACACCAACATGCCGGTTTGACGAGTTCCAGCAGAGCTTTCAGTTGTAATTTTTTATTTATAGTTTGTGCATTTTGGCTATAAAAGTCTTAGAAACACTTTACTCTTCAACAAAGTTGTGTCTTCTCACGCATCCTTTCTTCTTATTTTTAAATATTGATGATTGCTTACTATCAGCCACGTTCATGCTGGAAAGGAGTTCCTGTTTAAATTCATCATCCCTCGTACATGCAAGAATTGCCAGGAATTATACACAAAAATAGAAGAAGGCAAAAGTTTGACTTTCACGTCCCCTTCCAAAATTCTGGTTTTACTGCATTTCAGTCTTATTTGAAATCAAGGATAGTCTTTCTTTTTAAAAACATTTATATTTTTAAAATTTAATTTTTAATTATAATCTTTGAAATGTATATTTTTGGAGCCAAATTCCCCCTTCTTTGTTTTCCAGGGATCGGCAGAAGGTTGAAGCTGCTTCTCCCTGGATCTGCAGGGAAGCTCATCCTGGCGCCTGTGCAGCCAGCACCGCAGAGGACTTGCATTTTCCTTTGCGAACACCTGCAGCTCCACAGCACACCCGTAAATATGCAAACGGAGACATAACCATATGTGCCCGCATAAAGGTGCTCAGTGGTCCTTCCAAACAGAAGGTGGTCTCTAACCTGTCTCCTGGGCAGGGTGGAAACACAGGATACTTCCCGGCCCTGCAACAAGATCAACAAGATGCTGTACCTCTCAGCTGATGACTTCACACATGGCTTTCTTTTAAAATAAATCAAAGCACTATGTTTTAAAATAGGTAGGTTAGAATTACTGTATAATTTTTGCATTCTGTTATTTTTCAATTGCAATGTTTAAGTGTGTTGAATTTCTCACTTTTCAACACCAACTTTGTCCTGGTTGTCATAGTAGCTTTTGTTTCTGAGAAAATGTAAAAGCTCCTTTTCCTTCCCCAAACGTCTTGTTTAAAATCTGATTTCTATGTGCTTAGTGCAAAGAGTAACTCAGAAGATAAGAAAAAGGAAAAAGAAACGTGCTGTAACAAAAAAAAATTTTTTAAAGGCTTTGTGGAGAAATCTGCCTCCATTTTACTGACTTTATTTAGACCTAGAAAACCATTATTTGCATTTATTTTTATGCAATTATCTAAATAAGCACTGACTTCGCTGTTGCAATGCTGCTATCCTGATCTGTGATCTGGTCCATTGTTATGAATAGCTATTTTACAAAATCACCCATGCAAATATTCAGTCCTAAAATGTATTGGAAAACCAAATGCCAATACTGTTTTGTGTATTTATTAGTCCTCTTCTTTTTCCTCTCCCATTTTAGCAAGATTATTTTGATAGATGACTTTCAGGGAACTTTTCTAACCTGATTTAAAATAGTTGATCTCAGAGACCCAGGAACAAAGCCCCTTATGAATATAAATTATTTGTCAACATATGGTAGCAGGGCGTTGCCCAACTCCAAGTCTGCACAGAGAGCAGTACTGTCGGCAATGATGAAGTTCTCAAACTGAAGTTCCACACTGGCGGCGAGAAGGTGCTAGCGGGATCTGGGGCTACAGCGCTTGGTAAAGCCAGAGACAGCTGCACCAATTCTACCTAATTAGTCAAGGTCAGACACTGCAAATGGAGGACATTCACATTTGTCAGGAGGACAATGGAAGGGGACCCAAGCGTTCTCGACTGGGAACGCCAGTGCCAGGGGCTCATTGAATACGGGAAGCGAGCCTGCCCTTTTTTGTGCTGGCTAGAAGGGGGCAGCCACGCAGGACAATTCAAATGTTAGCACTGGCGAAGCTAACCAGTGTCACAAAACACAATCTTGTTTTAACTACCAGAAGCATATGTTCATTGACAGAGTGTAATGTGGGTGACACTTGAAGGAGACACTGCAAAGAAGAAACAAGAGAAAAAATGTATTTTTTACATATGTTTGGGATTTCACGTCTCCTTCCTCCATTCAATGGAGTAATCTTTTAAGTTGCCAATTGATTCAGTATAATCCTTTAAATAAAGGGATGATTGCTCTCAGTGAACAGAAGGGCTTCGGAATGAACACAGAATGGAATCCTGTCGTCCTAATGGTTGCTGAGAGGACTGCTTTATTTCCAACAGAAAAAAAGAGCGCAGATTCAAACCATCCAGGAAGATAAACTGGGATAGAGGAAAACTTTCCATGCTGGCAGGTATTTTAGACCTGCCAAGAAATTCTAATCAGCCAACAAACAAGTGTGTAGTATAATTTTGAAAGCTACACATATTTTGCCCTTGTTTTAAGAAATAGAGAACAAGGACGTTAGTGTTTAAATTAAGACCCACAAATGTTTGAGAGCTAATTTTTTGAAACAGAAGTGTTCCATTGCCTCTGTCCCAGCCTTTGTGGCTCTTCTTGGTAGCTGTGTGGCTCTGTTTGAGCACAGGGAGGGCTGGCCCCAGCCCAAGCCGGGCACACGGAAAACAGCCATCCTCACCCACACCTTCTCCAACCCTCTCTGCAGCAGGCCTGCGCAATGTGGGCAGGGCAGGCTGGCAAAGGGGGACTGCAGGGTGAGGGACTGCAGAGATTGCTCATCAGCCCAGTCTCCCTGATCACAGTTTCCAGGTGACATTCTTTCTTTGGACTCAGGACCCTCATTAGTGCCTCATTATAATGTCTTCCCACATACCAGATCTATTTCAGTCGGTGCACTTTGCAACAGAATTTTCACCTGCAGTGAGAGGGGAGAAAAGGGGTCAGAATTACTCTAAGAAGTTACTCGATGGAGTGTGTGCACACCCCCCCACACACAGAATCTGTTAGAAATTACACAGAACTCTGTATTTGTGGAAGACTCCAGAAGATCAAGAGGGTTACCACCTTCAATTATGCCTCCTTATAACAAGAATTCATTATCTCACTGTGTACAAAGCAATACACTTCCCATTCCCCTTTGATCACACTTCCATTTCCACATGAGTAAGTCCTCATAAGAAGAAACTGCTCCACAAAACCCCCTTTAAGGGCTGGCAAGGCTGCGTGCTGTGCACTGACGATCTCTACGTCTCTGCAGAAGCTGTTCACGGGTGGACCTGGCACTCCTGCAGCCTGGGTCACACAGGGTTTGGATCCCACCCGTCCGTCATTCTGGCTGAGAGAATGATCCTCGGCGCTTCCTCTCCTGACCCCCTCGCCATGTCTAAGCGGGGGAACCAAGCAAAGTGTGTGGCTCTGATGGTACAGCCACTTCTCCACACTCTTCCCGTCTCTGAGCGCTTCTCCTGGGTCCTCCTGAGGAGAGGGAGGATGTTATGCATGACCTAGACAGTCCCCAGTGCAGTTGTGCAGGCTTCACTCAGTGAAGTCAACAGAGACAGTGCCCCATTAACTTCTTTATAACTCCACAGCATGGCTGCTCCTCGGGCACAAGAAACTGGCAATTTCATGCAACCCTGGCAAACTATGCACTTTGAATTCTCACAGGAAAATATATTCAGCAATTAAAATGAAACATACCATCATCAGCCCCCTATTCAGAGCATTCCCTCCATGCACACCTTCTCCAAGTGCAGAGAAACGCTGCCTTTCCATCTAACAGATTAGTGGCAGCTCCTCTGACGAAGGCTTTTTAGAGAAATCCTTGCAATCGAGCGCCGTGAGGCGACACTTAGCTCTATCCTCGAGCCCACGAACCACAGTACTGAGCAGGTCCCTCGGAGTTCATCCTGTCTGGGAAAATGATACACAGGCCACCTATTGTTTCAGTTTAGTCTGGAAGGAGAATAAGTGCTAATGTGAGCACACGATTCAGCACGTTTATTACGATGTCATTATGTCTGATCATTTTTACTTTAGTCACTAACATGTGCAATTAGCACAGTCTCTAAGGACTTAAAGGCAGTCCTTTATTTATTTCTGGTCTTAAATGTGACTAGAATTGATTAAACTAATAGGAAGAAAAAAATATTTCTCCTTCAGCCTTCGCTGCTTAAGCCTGAGTTGTTGATAAATGAAGAATGGGTTTCACGGCCAGAGTCATCACACTGAACTACCTCAGCCCCCAAAGAGGGGCCACACACTGGTCCCATGGGGGACTCTCCCAGTCAGATAAAAGAAGCATTTTCACAGGTTAGTTTCCTCTGACTGGAGAGGAGAAGCTGACATTTTTCTAATGAAACGTAAAACAGCATTAGTACTCAAAGACATCTACTGTTCACATTAAAATTCTTAGATTACAAGAAAATAGATAATTAATGCATTACTTATGATTTCTAATTCTAACATCACAAATAATCCCTGGCACTTCAGATGGTTGGACTTGGCCATTATGTATCATAAAACCACCCCAAGTGCATTAACTGAATAATTCTGGGCAAGGGGTGTATTTTCTCTTGCTTCTAAATTTAAATGTGCATCAAATCCTCCACCATTAAGGCACAGAATGTTCTGCATATTAACAGCAAAAAGAAAGGGCGCTCAATACAAAAACTGGGTCCTATAGGTTAAAGCTTATTCTCGTTTTCCAAATGAATTCATCTGAGGTTCTTATATTAGGTGAAAAATCCCTGAAAGTCTAGAAATCTGTAAATTAGCTGCACCATTTAAAAATTTCCTCTTCGTGTCAGCAGTAATTGTTTTCAGCTCTCAGGTAGCTTAAAGTTGTAATTATTACCATTAATCTTTTTTTAAAGACCAGACTTAAGTTACTTCCTGCTCGTGAATTTTAATAACTCCCACGGAGTCCCGGATGGAATTCTGGTGACCTAAGGTAATTAATGCTCCCAGGAAGGCCCGTGAGCTAATCAGGAGCTTGCTGGCGAGGCCTGCAGACCCGGTCCCTCGGGCCAGGAGATGGTGCACCGGCGGCACACGGACGTGGCCTCCACTCCTGGAGCCAAATCTGCCCCATGTCTGTGTTTTGCTCCGTGGAAGTGGAGGTAGCTGCGGAGCCCATCACGGTCACGGCTGCTCCCGCGCTGCTCTCGCGCTGCTCTCGCTCTGCAGGCCTGTGTTCTTTATGCAAATCACCGACTAACTGCGCATCTCCGCAGAGTTTCCTTGGTTCACGCTCCACAAGAGGCAGCTCTGATGAGGTTGCGTGATAAGAATTTCTGGCTGCACCGAGGCAGGGGCCTCAAGCGCTGCCGGAGCGCGTAATGAACGTGCGGGCGCTGCGGGCCTGGACAGCTGGACGCGCTCCCTGCAGTTCTAATAGATGCGCTCGCTGTTCCTTTGGGTATCAATAAAGAAGAGGCTGATCATCAGTGTTCAGCTGCCGCTAAAGCCTCATCATCAAATACCTCGGTGCCTTTATGAGTGTGAGACCAAAACAGGGAGGAAAACCACCCACTTTTGCATGAGATACTGATTCTAGGGAGGATTGAATATTTCCATTATAAGCGCCTAAACTTAATTGAATTACCTCAGCATGTGACATCACTGAATACAGTTCAGTAATCACAGAGTAGGCAGAAGGAAGGAGTCATACATCTAAACAATGACATCATTAGTGATTTGACTGAATTGTTTTCCTCAGTTGATTCTGCTCTTTTTCTTCTTAAATCTATAAAGAGTCACAGCTAAAAGTATTTCTTAGCTCCTTCCCCAAATATTAATTGTGGGACACCTGATTTATGATAGTGTCAAACTTGTGACAGAAACGTGTAAAAGATGATCAAGAAAAGCATAAGCAAAAAGAAACACTTTGAATAGCAATGGTGATTTGCAAGATTGACTCGAGGTATAGAATAAAGACCCTTTTCTGCAACAGTCCTCTGGACGGTCCAACAGCTCCCTCTACTCCCACCAAGGGGAAAATATTAATCATACCAGAATCCTGCAGAGGTGTTGTGAGCACCAGCTTTAAAAGGTGCCCACCGCCTCTTTGCTCTGAAAAGGATCTTTAATAGGGCCGGTAGGAACAGACCAAGCAGAAAGCAGAGACCTCCCACAAATGCTTCTCTGTCCTAAGTGTCTCTCCACAGTTGACTTGGTGGCTGCCTAGAATAAAAAAGGCAGCTATTTTGCAGCATTATTAGTGCAAGGAATATTCAAAGTTAGCTCCCTTAGTCATTCCTTACTAGCGAAAGCATGGGAAAATATTAAAATAGCCATAAACCCAACGTCCAAAAAATTCTGATTGATTTGACTTTCTCCGTTCCCCTCTGCACTGGCTCTTTCCAGTCAGAGAGCACTGGGGCTGCAAGAGGGCCTGCTGGTCTGGACAGTGATGAAGATGTGGTTTACCTTGCTGCCGCGTCATGCGAAATCTTACCATTCTGCCTGCTCTCCACATTTCCAAAGTCTCTTTCTAAGGGATGCACCTCTTCACAGGTGATCAGTTCTCAGGTCCTTTAATTCTAGGTCAGCCCAGGAGCACCGGTGGGAAAAGCACTATTTGATTTTAAGTCAATACACGTGAATTCAGGCACAGAGCAGCAGGGCCTTCTGTGTGTGGTTGCTCATATACAAAGGAGCTTGCACTCTGCTTATGAAAATGACTCCACATGAGTGTGTGAATATATACACACAGATTTATTTATTTTTATATAAAAATCATAGGAAGCACACTTATCTTATTTAAAACTTCCCATGTCATATTTTCCCAAAACAAAGACCACTTAGGCTAATTGCAGGCTACCTAATTTAGATATTTAAACATATTCAAAGCATGTTTCCTTGGGGAAAATGATTAAACATGCAGTCACTGCTAGTTAAAACCACACTTATCATCTGAAATCCTCTGCCGTGGCATTTCATGACACCAGCCTGTCTCACTGTAGGGTAGCTTCCTAGTCGGGTTCTTCTCCTGGTACCAATGCAGTATTCGCTCACTCACCCATTCATTCCCTTATTTCACACGTCAAAGACTTTCTGAGCTCTGAGCAGTCTCCGCCAGTGCCTGGGAGCCCCTGCTAGGGTGGACACTTGGAGGAGGTTGAGGGAGCTGGCCAGGGCCAGTGCTGTGTGTCTGAGGACAAAGGTGCAGGCCTCGTGGGAGCACAGGCTCAGCCCCGTGGCCTCCTTCCTCTTGCACAGCCAGCTACTGCCTAATGCCCTCACATGCATATTTAGGGAGTATTGACTTTTGCATATAAGATACACAGTTTTTAAAAAACTGCTTTCTCTCATCCCTTAATCTCGCTCATTTCCCCTCACTGGATACACACATGCATGCTCAATTTAATATAATCATTTATCAAATTAAAACAAAAACAAATTATTTGGGCTTCATGCAAAGAAACAGGCTTGTAAAAAATATGAATTTATTAGCACTGTTGTCCCAATGTACCTTGACAGAAAATATCATTAAATCAGCATTTTTTGCTACTCACTCAGCATAAAGTGTTGCCAGCTCTGCAAGACCGATGCCAAGCATTGTGTGTGTTCGTGAGAACAATAGTCTGAGGCTGAGGCCTTTTATTTTTTTCAACCTGCAAAAGATCCTTATTTCAGAACCCAGGCAAATAGAGGCAGATGGTGAATAACTTTATCCCCACCATGCCACCAGAAATTATCATCATACCAATTGCCAGTGCACTGTGTTCATGTCAGTGAAGCAACAGCTGACAAATGGGTGACTCTCAGAAGTCACTAATCATTTGACATCTAGCATTTCAGACAAGATAAATCCCAGTAACTCATCAATAAAAGGCAATGTATCCTATCTCACAATCCCATGCTTTCCAATCTGCATTTAAGGGCAGGTACTATCTTCATTTGGGATATTATGACACAACACCATAAACCTAGTGAGTTAAACAACAAACATGTTATTATCACAGTGGCTGTGGAGCTCAGGAGCGAGATGCCATTTAAGATCTGCTGGGGGCCACTTCCTGTTTGTAGAGGGCACCCTCTCCTTGTGCCCTGGCATGGCTTTCCCTTGGTTGTGCTTTGGGAAGCAGAGATCTTTGACTACCTCTCTTATCCTAGAGATACTAATACCATAATGAGAGCCACATCTCCCACTATCATCACATTGACAGCTGGGGCTTCAACATACGAATTTCAGAGGGACACAGACAGTAGCAGGTACTAAAAGTTCCATATACAAACTTGACCTCTGAAGTTCAACTTCTTTAGAATCACAGACTGTGTCAAAATGGTGCAGTTTAATTTTGAAACACTCAACATAAGATAATGTAATACAAACCAAACTTACAAAAAACCAACAAGATATTCCTAGTTGTCCTTTGGACAGTTTTAATTTCCTGGAGATGGGGGAGCCTACTCCCTAATGTAGCCCTGTGCACCATGAAGAGGGAGGAGGCAGGCCAGGGTGCTGTGTGGAGCCTGCCTGCCCCACGGTGTGCTGAAACACCTGGGCATCCATCATGCAAAGCCTCCCTACCTGGTGCTGTTATCTATGCTCCTTCCTCAGGCTCCCTCTTGCACTTCCATAGCTACTTTGTGATTTTCTTGGAACCTTGTCACAACCGAGGACCTGGAAGTTTGACTTCAAACACCAGCTTTTCTAGGGACTTCAACCCGTTCCTTTGCTGTCCTGCAGTGCAGCTCACCCTTCTATTGCACTTGAGCTAGTGCTGATGCTATCAAGCGACAGACTTGTGATGGTGCGAGGAATGAAGATAAGTTCCCTGCAAAGCACATGGTCCAGTATGGTAGACGCATCCTCTGTCAGCACTGGGTAGATGAAGCAGCCATGAGCAGAGGGGGCCAAATTAAAATCGGGAGCATCCTCAGCTGCTAGCTGGACAATGAAGACCAAAAAGCTTAGAAGCAGAAAGAAGGTCAAGTAAGAGCACAACCCTCGGGGCTGGGATTGTAGCTCAGTGGTAGAGCGCTTGCCTCGCATGCGTGAGGCCCTGGGTTCGATCCTCAGCACCACATACAAAGGAATAAAATAAAGACATTGTGTCCATCTACAGCTAAAAAAAAATTAAAAAAAAAAAAAAGAGCACAACCCTCTTACTGCTCTGTTCTGTGAGAAGGTGAAGCGAGAACACACTCCACGGAATGCTTGCTGCTCAGAGCTCCCCAGAGGCTGTCCCACCCTGTCATGGGACATAGGACTTCCAGTTTCATGGAGCAGAATTTCCCCATCATCCCTAATCACATTAAAATGCCTTTAAACTAGCACATTTGAAGAAATAAAAATATGGAAAGGTGGGCATCTGCATACATAGGGCACCCTTTTCCTGCATCGCAGGCTCAGGTTGCTAGTATAGATGGCATGTTCAGGGATCTGGTCTGTGTGATACCCCTGTAGCCACTGAATGCAGGCACAGGACCAAGATTCTCAAGCCTACACCCTGAACTTAGGCTCCATGCACATCAGAACTCATGACAGGTGACTTGCCAAAAATAGATACTCATTCAAAATAGACACATCTGTAAGAGATCATAGATTTAAAAATAAAATTCTCTGACGGGCTCAGTGTTCACCTGTGCATGGTGTGTCCATGGAAGGTGCCTCAGGGTATAGGGTACTTGCTGTGAACACCTTCACTCTCACATCTCCATTTCTTCTCAACCTCTGTTCTTATCTCTCTGGGGACCAGGAAGAGTTGGTACATATATGAGGAGAGGCCGGGAAGGCTGCTCAAGAAGCCAGCCCTTGGGTCCAAGACTTGGAGCTACAGGGAAGACAGCCGTGTCTAGGAGCAATGTCTGGCTTCTTCTCTGGTGAAACCACCCAAATGAAATGAGGTCAGTGGGTAGCATTTGGAAGAAGCCCTAGCTTTGTTTTTCTTTTACCTATTCAACTGCTGAAAAATCCCAGTCTACAGCCCAAAGGTTTATTCTCAACAGTCTAGTGAGGTAGATCTCTTCGTCTGAACAAGAGAGGTGTATTTGGTTGAGCTAAAGCCTGTCTCTGCAGATGGGGGAATAGAGGGGACAGAGTGGAGAAAGGGAGAGGAGGCAGGGAAGATGAGCTATCCAGGGGACATGACTCTGGGGACAGTGTCATCTTATGAAAACGGCCAAGACCATGTTGTTCTTGAAGGCTGGTGATGTCAACACTATGGTGAACATGGGCAGAGCCTTAGAGAAAGCAAGAGAGTCAGGTTGTGTTCAGGAATCAAAATAGGCGGTGCCTGAATACATTACACACACGCACACACACGCACAAATACACACACACGTGCACATGAACGCACACGTGCACATGCACGCACACGTACACGCACGCATGCACACACATGCACACAAGCACACACACACATACATGCACACACGCACGCACTCACACACATGCACACGCACATGCACGCGCGCGTGCACACACACACACACACATGCACATACACACACAGGCAAGGCTTTCAGATGAAGCTTCAAAAATAGTTACTGTATGATTCAACTTATATGAAATCAGGGAACAGACAAAACTAGTCTATGCTCATAAGATGGACTGCTGGAGGAGGAGGGCTGCTGGAGGAGGCCTGGGTGGACACAGGCACAGGGGACCTTCCAGGTGAGAGACTATCACGTGTCTTATTTGGGTGGTGATTACTTGAAAGCCTGTGATGGTCTGTGCTCACTGACTACAACACTTAAGAGCGGTTTTACTGTGTGTAAATTCACCTGGACCACAGCAAGACTAGCCTGTGCTTTCTGAGTCTCTGCATTCCTAGGTCCCGCTCTGTAATGTTGGTGTTTTATACAGAGCAACCTAACTAGTTGCTCAGGTGGGATGGGGGCGGCAGCTGGGCTTCCTTTGCAGGTCTCCTGTGCCCGGTGACACAGCGCATGTTCATGGACAGCGGGGGCAGCTCGAGGCTCATGCAACCTGTGAATCACAAGGTTACTCCTGTAGCCGCGTCCCGGCTCGCCGAGGAGGGTGATTTATGGCTCTCAGCTGAGCTCCATCTTCACTGTCCTCACCTTTGTTTCCATCATAGTTAATTAAAGGGAAGGTCATTGTCACCTTATGTTTTAAACCTTCTTAACATAATATATCACCTTGCTATGCTTTAATAAGGGATCTGTGAAGGAATGGTGTAATAGGAAAAAAGTTTACGGCATAATCCATCCTGCTCACAATTACACTTGAGCTCTGCACATAATGAAAGTTAATAAGTAGACAAAATGAAGGGTCTGCCTGGGGATTCG
This sequence comes from Xerus rutilus, assembly GCA_028644305.1. NCBI lineage: Eukaryota > Metazoa > Chordata > Mammalia > Rodentia > Sciuridae > Xerus > Xerus rutilus. The sequence continues at coordinate 2,918,551 of CM053405.1, forward strand.
CTCGAGTGTTGATTAATTGGCCGGGTGATGTAATGGAACAGGAAGACACCCGGCCTGTCTAAACTGCAGGCAAATGTGGCCCAACAAACTACTTAAAGGACAATATCTCCTCCTTTTTTTCTTTACAAATAGCTACCCTCAAATGATGTGAAATTAATTAAACAACTATTTATGGAATGCCTTCCACAAGCCAGGCACGACAAGGAACTGGGCCATAAAGGTTGAGCTGACCCATGCCCAGCCCTGAGGGACCGCCGTCTAGCATTGGTAGAGACACAAAGGAAGGATACATTATTTATTCTAAAGTGGTGACTCCTGAGGATACCAGAATTCGTTAGGATTTATAAGAATGACTGAAATAGTATCAAGTACTCCAGGCACATCTGCCAAGGAAATGCTAAATCCTTCTTCCAAAGCCATTTATTTTGTTTAACAAACACTTATGAAGCACTTACTGAAAGACAGAAATTGTTCTAGGCATTCTCCAGGTATCAAATCATTTATCACCATAACATCTCCATCAGAGAAGGGACTGTCAGTGTTCTACTCTGACAATGGGGAAACCGGGGCACAGAAGGGTCGAGTACTTTACCTGAGTTTGCACAGCCACTAAGCAGTAGAGCAGGAAACCTGAGTTCAGAGCCATAAGGCTATGCTCTCTTTAAAAACAGGGTTTTCATAAGTTTTGGAAAATTATGTATTCTATAAAATTTTAAATTATTGGACACCATGATGCATAAGGATCTTGCAGGACTGTGCATCTCCAGGAGTAATTCCTACTTTTGTTCAATGACAGAAATCATCTAAAGTAAAGACCCTTCGATGAGGAAGGTACAGTGCTGATCCCGGGGAAGTCTAGCACAGCGTGAAGTGCGCTAAGATGTGTTCAAGCCCTTCCTTCCTTCCACTTTCCAAAAGCAGGATGGCTTCTGGTCCAGGTGAGGACACCTGAAGGGGTGCTCCAGGGGGCGCTGGCTCATCCACAGCACGGCTCACCCTTGGAGCTGCCTGAGGCCCTTTGATCATGTTCTCAGCATAGAGGTGGATGCCAGTTTCCAAAATGCAAATGGTAAGTGTGGACTATAGTAAACCACAGGTGCCCATGTGAGCTGAAACCCAGATAGCCTTTGGGGCAGCTTCTGGAATGGTCTGCAGTGATGCCATTCTAGGTGTCCATGTTCCTGTGTGAACCTCTGCCCTTGAGCATGGCCAGGCCCATGGACTGAATTCTAGTGACAGAACATGGGAGTCGTGTTGGAGCATCCAAGGCCACAGGGAGGTGGTGGCATGTGTCTAGTACACTCGTCATGTTGGGAGCTGGGCATGAGTCAAGGGACCAAGAGTGACTCCTGGCCCATGACCAGCAAGGATCTGCTGTCTCTGTCCAACAGCCTGGAGCTGAGCTGGCCTCAACCACAGGGGTGAGTTTGGAAGCAGACCTGCCTCTTTCAGATGGCTTTGCAGATGAGCCTACCTGACTGCAGCCTCATGAGGGCCCTTGAGCCAGGAGCTCTCAGAGGAGAAGCATCCACATATGTGACTCACAGAAACACTGAGAGGGTAAGGGTCTTGGTTTTATGATGAAATGGAGTGTGCCTTTTTACGTAGCAGTAGATATTTAAAAGAAAACACCTTTCATCCTATATACACACATTTTCTAGTAAATACCAATAAATTAAGCAAGATATAAAAGAAAATGAGACTTCTCGAGACCAGCTTCCGCCTCTGCAGCATGGGAGGGCAGGTGAATATGGGATCACGAATGATCCCTGGCAGGAGTTGGCATCACAAGTTCTGCACACTCTGAGCCTCACCCCCGCTTGCGGTGGGTGCCTGAGACTGGAAAGGTCTCCTTCCAGGCTTCTGATCCTTGAGCCATATGCCATGCTGCAGGCTGTGGGACAACAGAAAACAAAGAGCCAGCTGAGAAGGAAAGTGAGTAAGAGAAGGGGCAGCGGTGGGACACTCAGAGCCCAGGGTGGCCTTTTGTGTGGCTACACCTCACAGCGTGAGAGAACAGAACTGCAGCACCAAAAAGAAACTGATTACTACTTCTCTGCTCTTCCCTGTCCCCTCCCAGCCAACTGCTTTTACTCAACCAATGCATTTCTCATTTCAGGAAAGGTGGGGACACTGCCTGTCAGTATCTGTTCCAGGTAAAGCTTCTTGTACTTGGATCTGCACTGTTCTTCTGAATAGAGCAATGGCAGTTTCTTTTCCTGAGAGCCTCGGTACTGGAAGTAGATGGAGAGAACTTCTGCTGTCATTACTGGCCGTTCAGAAAGCCCTAAGATAATTTCAAAGCTTACTGAACTTCTGATGAAGGAAATCCATCTGCACTCAACATGTGCAAGCTGCCTGGCTTTTGGGCACATGTCACCTGTGTATATACCCCAAAGCCTGCTGAGTGGGTTCAGCGTGCTGCCCATGAGCTCGTGCTGAGCACCTTCACAATCACACAATCACACTACTGTCTTCCAGCACAACCGCCTGTGTTTCCAGAAAGCCACCAGTTGCTTCATAATTTGCATTTTCAACTGTCTCTCTTTATATCAATTCTAAAACAGAAAAGGACGCTGAGTGTGTTACAGTTTGTTTTCTAGAGAAACATATTTACCTGTTAATAAGAAGAAAGGAGAATATTTTAAGCTAGATGTTGAAATACCAGTCCTGTGGGAATCTCTTCCTCTCATTAGTGTAGGATGCAAATGTTTTTTGGTCAGATTTTTCATTGCTGTGACCCAAAGAACTAACAAGAACAACTTAGAGGAAGAAAAGTTTATTTTGGCTCATAGTTTCAGAAGTTCAGTCCAGGGTCAACTGACTTCATAGCTCTGGGGCCAAGGTGAGGAGAAACATCATGGTAGAAGAGGGTGGTGGAGGAAAGCAGCTCAGAACATGGCACCAGGAAGCACAGAGAGCTGTGTTAACCAGGGATAAAATATAAACCCCAAAGGCAGGCCCTTAGTGACCCACCTCCTGCAGTCACACCCTACTTGCCCACAGTTACTATAAACTATTCAAGTGGATTAATGCACTAATTAACTTAATTAATTAATTAATGATTAAGTGGAGGCTCTCATAAGCCAATCACTTCACCTATGAACATGCTCGCATTGTCCCACACATAAGCTTTTGGAGGACGCCTCATATCTAAACCATAACACCAGATACACGTTCATGTGTTCAGGACCAGGGCACAGGGACCACATCCAACAAAGGATACAAACCAGCCTCAGTTAGTCTAAGGTAGGCCACTTCCTTACAGCAGCCCAGGTGCAGGCCCGTGGGTGAGGATGTGAAGAGTCCATCGAGCTCCGTAGGCAGGGCTTCCCTTCCTAGGGATGCCTCCTCCGCTCGCCATCTTGGAGTCATCCATAAGTGACAAGCATTTGTAGCCTCAGCTTCAATCTGTCTGCATTTCTAACACCCACTTCAAAGTGAGGGCTTAAGAACAGGTCTCTTTCACAAAGCACATAGATGAGTGACTGTCACAGACAGGGTGGGTGCTCAATTTATAATAATGTTGATGATTTCTTCTTCCTAAATTCAGTAATTGCTATTTACACTGCTGTTGCATTAAAATGGTGAGCCTTGAATCTCTATACCAACGTGAAAATACTGTACCTGAGGAACTGGGAAATAAGAAAGTGGAATCTATCTCCAATATTCTTTTAACAATAATTTTCTGAGACAAAAATGGCACACGTTAGCTCCCGACACCTTAGAAAGACTGAGAAGAGACCTCCCTGGGCTGCCAAGGCCTGAGGCTATTCCCTCATCTCTCCACTCTGCTCCCTGGTGCTGTGGCTGACACAAGTAGGCCCTCAGTAGTTGTGAAGGGGACTGGATTCTTCCATGTCTTTGAGACTATTAAGCACTTCATGCTTCATAATTGCTTCCGGGAGTGCCTCAAGGTACGGAATTCCCCTGAGTTCCTTCCTGGAGGGATGCCTTCTTGTCCCCAGAGAGGTCCATCCTTTGTTCCTTCTTGGCTTTTGCTGAGGAAAAACCTTAGACTGGTCGAGTTTCTATCCGACCCCACTGATGGCCTTTTATTATCATACTTCAACGGCAGATTCTCGTGAGCAGCTATTCTCGTTCAGGGAGCATGACACAGATTAGCATGACTAGCTGTGTTCCCAGTCCTTGAAGAACTTGGATTTTTAATAACATGAACACACTTTCTTACAAAATGATAGGAATTCATGCTTTTTAGCAAGTCAGGGAGAAAGGTTGAGCCTGCCACAGGGGGCTGGCCCAGGTGGCTGGAAGTACAAGGGAAACTGTGGAGCCGCCCGGGCTGGGACTGGCAGTACGTCACTTATGGTCCTTGAGCTTCCTGGAAGTTGAATGGGCAACTTAAACTTTGTGTCCAGCCCGAGGCCTGGACTTCCTCATGGACAGTTTCTATTATTTATTTTTTAATGATAGTCATACTTTCTTGTCTCTTTCTATGTTTCAGAATTTTTCATTATTGTGGAAAACTGGACATTTCAAGTTTGATAACATGGCATATCTGTGAATCAGAATCTCCCCCTCCTGGCCTCCTCCTGCCCCTCCAGGGGACTTTGATTGGTTTATTTAGCGGTTTTTCAGAACAAAGTTTCCATTTTTATCTGTGAAATGAAGACATTGGTCTAATTGAATTTTGTCCTGGTTCTAACTTCAGTTATGTGTCTTATTTTAGAAGCAGTCATCCTTTCTTCCCTGATACAGGGATTGAAACCTCCCCTGCACCTACATATCCTCTCTGCACCTATATTCTCAGCTCTGTTACCATTGACTCCTCTTTCAGCCTTTCTCTGTCCCTCACTGATGCTCTGGCTCCCAGGCCCATTAATCAGATATAGCGCCTGGACTTTGCCAATCGGAGATGCCTATGGGACTCAGCCTGCAGGCGCTGAAGGAAGCCTGGACAATGAGGAGTCCCACAAACAAGATTTGGGAAGCAGTCCACATTTCCTCCATGCCGTGAGGATGGTGGCCTTGGGCCAAGTACTTTCAGGGTCCAAGTGAAGCGGTTCGAAATTTCTTTCCTCATCATCAAAGTGGAAGGAAATATGGGGCAGGACCACTGTGGAGCCTTTTGGACGAGACTGTCACTTTTAAACACACCATAGGGGAGCCCCTTCCCTTCTTCAAAGAAAGTTTCTCCAGTGTCCTGGATCACTGGAAGGCCACAGTGACACCTGCCTTAGTTTGGGTAGCTGTAACGAAAATACCATAGACCAGCGGGGCTAACAGAAGCAATTCATCTTCCCCAGTTCTGGGGCTGAAGTCCGAGGTGGAGGTGCTGGCCCGCTCAGTTCCTTGTGGGAGCCCTTGCCTGATTTGCAGACAGACAACTCCACAAGGTGACCACAGGCAGAGAGAGAGAGATATCATTTTTCCTGTGTCAGTGCTCATAAGAGTACAGACTATTCATGGAGGCTCCAATCTTCCTGGCCTAATCATCCAAAGGTGCCACTTTCTAACACCGTCACACTGGCACCAGGGATTCAATGTGTGAGTGTCTAAGGGAACACATTTGTCCCTGGAGGTGTCTTGCCCAGACACTCAGCTGAGCCATCCCTGAGCATCTCAAAAGGGTCACCATGCACTGTCTCACCTCACAGGTGGAGGAAGTTTGCCGGTGTCTGCCACACCACATTGTAGGGTGCAAGAATCTTTGGGAGTTTTGACAATAACCCAAAACTTTCATGTCATAATTTCAATTATTAGTAGTGAATTTTTTCAGGTAACTTGGTGACTTTTTCAGATATCATGGTGAATTTTTTTTCATTAAAGTTATGTTCCAAAATTACCAAACTGCTTTGGGTTCACTCTAGTGGACCCAACTTTTCCCTAGCTTTGATCATGGACTTTTCACATGAAATTGTGTCTTTCAATTTCACAAAAATCAAAACAAATGGCAGGATAATCAATTTATCAAGACAAGGGTCTACTTGGTATAGTGTGAGATGTGTCCACAGGGCCCTGAGGTGCTGTTTCTGAGGTTTCTAACAGGCCTCCTAGCAAGCGCTGGCCTGTGACATGTTCTTTGAGCAGGCAGGCACATCTCAGAGTAAAATCACACAATGGAGGACCTTTAACCCCACTGTTCCCAGCAACCAGGATCAGCCCCTGCAGTTATGTAGTTGCTTGAAGTGAAGAATAGTTTGTTGCCTGGCTTAATAACCAACTTCATGCAATTGTGGTACATAGTGAATTAAAGTTGACATTTAATTTACATCCGCAGGTCTTAATAATTAGGACATTTTTGGCTTGTTATTTTGCCCACCACAATGTATTCATTCAAGACTTTATCTCTTCATTATTTAAAGGGGACAGGTAGACACAGGTGGACAGGTCAGGGAAGAAGTTTTCTGCAACCTTCAGTTGAGTCACATGGGATTTTGGTGGCTCTTTCTGGGACAAGCCGATGTGGCTCCACAGAGGAACCAACACATGATTGCATCAGAAGAGTATTGCAGAGGTCACTGGGAGGTACATAGGCAGAAGGAGGCCCCAATAGGTAGCACACCCGGGTCCTTGGGAGTGATTTGGCCAAGGTGCAAAAGGAGGGAGAAGGAGGCAAGGGGGACAGGCTGGGTCCAGCTCCAGAGGCACTTTGTGGCATTCGTCCACTTTGAGAGACACCCCAAGGTCCTAGACAGATGAGAGCATGACCAAGTTTTCATTTTGGATGGATGACTCAAGCTGTCATTTGGAGGCTGGGTCAGAGTGGAGCAAGGTAGAGAGCAGGACACAGAGGAGAGATGATGCCGCTGGTTCAGAAGAGATGCTGAGGACCCCAGATGGAAGCCTGAGAGTGGCACAGAGGACTGGTGTCCAACAAGGTATGCATGCAGGGCTGGGTGCTGCGGTGATATAGTAGGAATTCTGAGGAGAGGGCAGAGCTGGTGGAGTGCCGGCTCCCCATTTGAGCTGGGTGAAGGGGTAATGTCCACCAGAACGGAGGGACGCATTCTGTGTGGAGACCAGGAGCTGGTTGGTCAGACTGAGTCTCGAGAATTTCCCAGAGGCATATTCAGGGTGAAACAGACCATGAAGCTGGACCCGTGTTGGATCCAATAGGGATACAAACCTGAGACTTACCAAAAGCTCTGGGAAAGGGACGGAGCAGAGAGAAAGCAGGAGAAGCCTCCCGAGGGACAGCAGGCTGGTGAGGTTCTGGAGACCCAGGCAGGAGCCCAGGCCCCAGGCTTCAGCTGAGCAAGAGGAGGGAGCCCTGGAGATGTCACGTGCAGCACAGAGGCTACAGGGAGGGATGCTCTGTCTATGTGTGAAGTTTGCTAACGCGGTGTATCTTAACCGTGCTCTTCTCACAAGGGGAAAGGGGCAAAAATGAAAATAATGTATGGATGACCAAGATCCGTGTTGTCTTGATGGTGGAAACTATTTCACAATGTATACTTACAGCAAACAGCAAGCTGCAAACCTTAAATATCTATAATTCCCACTGGGCAATTGCATCTAAATAAATCTGGAAAATTTTTAAGAAAAAAAAATAAGAGCCATGGATTCTAGGCCTAGGAAAAATATTAAAAATGTTGCCAGCATTTCATGGGTTTGTTGGTGCTCTTAAATACTGAAGAGTGTAAGGACCTTTTCTTACATGTTAAAAAGCCCTAAATTTACCTTATCCTTGTTTTCCTGAGGACGATTCTTCTATTCCTTCGCAGAGCAATAGCATGAGTTGCTGAACAGTCATGGCATGTAGAAATCGAGTCCTCAGCAGAGTCTTTCTACCTGCACATTCAGATAGAAAACCCTTACTATGTTCAGGTTCCAACCAAGCCAGCTCAATTTCACACTTAATTTCCAGCCATTAGCAACTCAATATTTTAATTAAAAAACATACCAAGGAAAAAACAAAAAAGGAAATTAAAAGGAAACACTGATCTAAATATTATCTCCACTTGCTTTGGAATCTTTCCAACCATCATACCCATTCTGTCTTGTGTCTCGCAACTTCCTGTGTGTTACAGATAGTGGCTGGAAAGACCCAGACTCTGCTCCTGCCATGTCTCATGGGCTGTCACCAGGATTCCACAGGCTTCATCAGACATCCTTTTCAGCAACTACCTGTCACAGCAGAACACCTGTCTGTACTCCCTCTGCATTGTGCTCTTCTTCAGCTCTCTTTCTTGCACTACCCAGGAACATCAGGATTCCGCCCTAATAGTTGATTACTGTACTGTAGAACCATGAATAAAAACATGCTTTGAAGTTTTACATCCTTGAGAAAGACTAATTTCAAGTCTCTGTTGGCTGCAATAAACCTTTTTCAAAGAACAAGTTCTATCAATGCAAAGAGAAAAAAACTTGAGGCGCTTACCCACTCCATCCTTAAGTGAGGAATCAATAAAACCTACTAATTTATTGTTTCTTGGTTACCTTTAAAATGGTACCAACTGAAGGGCCTATGAACATTAACGAATGCAAATAGTTCAGGATTTAACAATAGCATGGAAATGTTCTTAAAGAAAGAGGCGAACACACATGCTTTCTCCTGCGCTCTCCAATTCATCATGCATTCTCTAAAACTCTGGGTTGGTGCAGTTTAGGGTCCTACTAAATAAATCAAAACAGTATGTTATCTGAAATTAGGAACCAGGCAGGAAAGCAGCTAAAATTAATTCACCATAGTAATCTCCACCTACGAGACTCCCCTGAGGAAAAATATTATATGCCCGTTTCCATGGGCAGAGATTTTAATGCATCTCCCCTATTAGTTTTACATGCTGAAATCCCTATGTATTAAAATAAAAATGTATCTATCGTCTCAGAGGAGAAAGCTGGAGGTCTGCACTGACCTCTAAATGAATCCAATTAAATGTGATCAAGTTACACATCTACATTTTAGAATCATACTGAATATTTGAGAAAGAAAACAGGTCTAATGAAAAATGTGCCCATGTATATTTCCAAACACTTCAACCCTGGCCTCACCGGTGAAAAGAAAACCCACACCGAGAGCTATCGACACAGACACACACGCGCGACAATCCCATCACCCTAAGCCTTCATCTTGAAGCTACATGTGCAGACATAAAGACGGTGTTCAACACAAGTGTTGTTAAACATCGGTTCCCAAATTCCATTCCATTCCCCCTCCAGTGGGCTCAGGGTGGGGGCACCGAGCGTGGTCGGGTTCGTTGGAGATAATGCGATACAGGGCTTGAAGTCCTCCTCGGATTTCAAACAGGCCAACTTGTCAGAGGTTTATGTGGGAGCCAATTACATTAATTTTCCACAGTCGCCAAATACATATTTCATTTCCATCTCCCACCAGAGATGGGGTCCAGGGATCCTGTTTCGAAAGGCTCTTATCACTAAGTAACATTCATACCCCCAAAGGAACCCTTGGCAGCCGGTGGCCCATTGAAGGGATTGAGCAAGGCCCAGGCCGCCTGACGCTGAGGTGCGCGGTCACACCACACACGCTCGGGGACAATGGGGCTTCCGCATCAGCCACATTGTCAATAAATTTCAATTACACTAATTGCCAAGAGTTCAATGAGTGCACTTTGAAAGAGGAGAGAAAGGAATATAAAAACAGAGAGTTGATGCCTCCTAGAGCTAAAGAAAGGGATGTAATAAATAGTCCATTTTCTAATGGGGCATTCGAGTATTTTCCAACACAGCTTAGCCAGATTTTACAAGCTGTTCTGGTTTCAGGCACACTGATTTACATCTCTTTGTTACTGTCTCCAAACAACATAGACAGAAACACAATTATGTGATGCTCTATTTCAGGGGAGATTTGATTTCTAAGATTCTTTTTTCTTTTTTTAACACACTGGTCTGCTCTGCTAGGGTGGATGATGTGTGGAGCACGCTTGGGGAGGTCACGCTCATGAATGCACTTGACTATTCCAAAATTAACCCAGAAGGTGACATAAAAGTCAGGGCAGTGTCCCTGTTAAACATCCTCAAGGAATGAAAGAAATAGAGAAAGCGAGCCCTGGCAGTCACATGGTCACGTTTAAGGCAGCAGGAGCCTCTCAGCCCATTTTGTAAGGCAGGGGCTATGACCACATTTCCAGTGGTGGGGACATCTCAGGGCTCACAGGCTCTGGTCCTCACAAGGAGGGATGGAACAGAAGGCAAGAGTGGTTTCATGGCGCCTAGGATGCTGAGTGGCTGCCACAAGCCCACCTAGTGCAAGGGCTCCAGAATGTGGAGAGGGAAGGAGACCCATCCTCCAAGCAAGGCCATTGGCTGGAGGACCACGGAGGCCTGAGAGCGTACAGCCCTGGGACCCAGCCACACAGCTCATCCTCTGGCTGTGTCCTTCCCAGCCAGAGCACAAGGAGGCCCAGATGACGAGAGAGACGGCACACCTGCTGGTCTCCCCTGTAACTGAGTTTTAAAAAGCCAAATGAGGCTTTCTTCCAGAGGAAACCTCATTTATCACAGCTCGTTACAGTGGAAGGGGCAGGCGTGGAGTCAGCCCGAGTGAGTCGCAGCCATTAACCTGCGTGGGCCGTGGCTTCATGGTAAATTGGAGACAGTAGCAAACCGGTTACTTAGCAGAGACTCTGCACCCGGCCCTGTACGAAGCCGTTTATACATACCAACTCATCTCACCCTCAGATTGAATCCTCAGGGCCGTCTTTTCTCATCTCCCAACACAAAACCCGAGCACCAGAGAAAAGTGGTGTTAGTAAATTGCCTCTGTAACACTTTTAAGTCATTGTACTGCTTCTTCCAAGGATATTCTCATTTGAAGCAGCTTCCCTGCTCATTGAATGAAAAGATCTGTGCTCTGCAAAGGGGTTTAGGCATCAAGGAGCAGACGGGGACATCGGAATAGCTTGAGCTTGGGAAGCACAGTGCTCATTACACCCTGGGAGGATCCACAGAGGGCGAGCCTGACGACAGCCTTGGGAGCACACGCAAGGGAGGTGGCCACGGTCAGTGCATCATGGAGGCCTGTGTCCTACTGCAGGCACGGTCACCAGGGCCACAAAGGCCTCGTGCAAATGAGCTGTCTTCAGGAGGTGACCGGGGCTGTTCCAGGAGGGCTGGTGGACCCGTCCACCCTGAAGGGCATGTCATTAGTGATTATTTGGCCACATGACCCCCTTTCATCCCAAATCCTACAGCAGAAGGTTAAACAATTAAAGGCAAAGAATAGGAACTGTGAGGAGGGAATGTTAAGGGTCATTGGAATCTTTGTTCCTCTTAGTGTTTGGAAAAGACTCAGAGTGCATGTGTTTGGGTGAGAATCCCAGAGTCCCGAATTCTCTTATCTTAGGCATTTCATTAGAAATTGGTAAGAATATAATTTGTAAAACACATGGCAATTGCAGACAAAGTTGCAAGAAGATGAGCACCCTCCTCTAGGCCTGCTCGCTCCCGGGGGGGCAGGGGAGGCCAGGGGCTCAGTGCTGCTCCCAGGGGGCAGGGGAGGCCAGGGGCTCCTTGCTGCTCCCGGTGGGCAGGGGAAGCCAGGGGCTCCTTGCTGCTCCCGGGGGGCAGGGGAAGCCAGGGGCTCCTTGCTGCTCCCGGGGGGCAGGGGAGGCCAGGGGCTCCTTGCTGCTCCTGGGGGGCAGGGAAGGCCAGGGGCTCCTTGCTGCTCCTGGGGGGCAGGGGAAGCCAGGGGCTTCTCCACCTCAGGAGAGTTTTCTTTGGGGACATATAGCCCTCAGCACCACCAGGGCTGCTCCTGCTAGGGACAGTCTCTGAAACTCACCCCTTTCAGGGCTTCTGGGGAGCTGTCCACAGGAGGAATCACCTGGTCACCTTTTGTCATTGTCATGGTTATTTGTTTGTTTGTTAGTCTTTTAAACTGGAGATTAGCTCGAGTTCATCTATCTATACAGTCTGCCTTTAAAGGAATAAAAACTAACCCTTTTGAGGAAACAGAAAGACAACAGTTAGTGTTTGCATTTTAGCAGAGACAGTGCACCAGAGATTCATTAGTGGACATCCAGCTCGAGTGCAAGCGTCCGGTAACTTGAATTATCACTCAGGAGGCGATTGATAAGCTACGAGAGGAAGTGACTTGCACTTGGGGCCCCTCAGCTCAGAGTTAAGTTCTGTGGAGACGGATGCGCCTGTGCAGTCTTCAAGAGACCCTGTATGGCGTGGGTGCCAAGAGAGAACCGTGCAGCTGCACCCAAGGAAACCGATCCTCTCAACCTATGGAAACAAAGAACATACACACACACACACACACACACACACACACACGCGCGCGCACACGGAGTTGGTGAGATCAGGACAAAGCAGATAGAGGTTATTTCCATGTGAATGTCATATAGTTTTAGGTTGAGGGTTAAAGAGGATTTTATCACTGACATTAGTCATTTCTTCTTTGTCCCTGGACTTCTCTGAAGCATTTGCTCCTGCCACAGGGCTTGCTTGTCCAATTATCCATTTATTTAATGCAGCCTGTGTTGGCATCCGCAGCCATCCAGGGTATGGCCTTCTGATCAATATCCTTCCGGAAACCCGCGAGATAGAGTGGGAAAGCATTGCCCGGCCTGCAGCGTCAATATTAGCTTCTCCCCAGGCCCCACACTTCACCCAGGAAGCAGAGTCCAGCTTCAGGAATCAGTCCCAGACCTTAAAGGATGGCAGGGAATTTCACCGGCACCCTGGCCATCAGCAGGCTGGCTTCACTGTGAGGCCTGCTGCCTCTGTCACCTCGGTGAAGAGCAGGTGTAGGAACATCTCCCGGTCCTGAACGTGCTTCTTTTCAGAGGAAGCCACCCTTGCTTCCCTCCAGGCTGCCTCGGTGATAGTGACAGCACTATCCCCAGGTGAGCTCTGTGGGCTCCCTCCAACCAGGCCTGGGTGAGACATGTCCAGCAGAACAGTCACAGGAAGCCTCTGAACTGCCCCTGGGGTGAGATGGAGCAGGCGTCACTGCAGGTCTCACAGGGAGGAAGTAAGAAGGCCCAGAGGAGAAGGGGCTCCTCAGGATAACACCTCGCTGGCTGCTGAGGCCAGATTTGGGGCTCGGACCACCGCCTGCCCAAGCCTGGGCTGTTGGCCACCACAGACTGACCTTGTCCCATTCCTTCTGAACGGAGAGCCTGCAGAGCCAGGCAAAGTGAGCCCGGTGTTGGCTGCAGGAGGAGGAGCACAGGCCTTGAGCTGCCCTCCTCCCTACGTTGAGGCTGAACGAGGCAGACCAAGCACCCAGACTTCCAGGCCACTGCCAGGACGAGGTGGGAAAGGCCTCTGCAGCCTATTGCCGGGCACACCTGGGCATGGCTGAGGACACTTGCCATCCCTTGGCTCCTGGACTCCTCTGAGCACTACTTGTGCCTGATTTTCCAGAACAGTGTGAGGGGACCACGGGTACCCCCACGACCTCCTCTATTTGTTATGTCGCTGTTCCTGCTAGATAAACATGATGGCAGGCTGCATTTTAACATATTATACATAAGGATGACTTCTTCCAGTTAGGTCCCATTACTGTGATTGTGTGGGGTATGGAATCACCCTGGTTGTGTGTTCATACAGAAGAGCAGGAAAGATACGTCTGATTGATTCTACTTTCTTTCCTATTCTCATCCTCCCTCCCTTCTCTTCCTTCCTTTTTGTCTAGTTCAATGAACTTCTAATCTGTCCCCTCCCTTGTGGTTGAGCATATCAGAGAGAACATTCTGCCTTTGGTTTTGGGAACTGGCTTATTTCACTTAGCATGATATTCTTCAGTTCCATTTACTAGCAAATGCCATAATTGCATTCTTCTTTATGGCTGAGTAATATTCCATTGTGTATATATACCATGTTTTCTTTATCCATTCATCTGTTGTAGGGAACCTAGGTTGGTTCCGTAGCTTGACTATTGTGAATTGAGCTGCTATAAACGTTGAAGTGGCCGTGTCATTGTAGTATGTTGTTTTTAAGTCCTTTCAGTATAAATCAAGGAGTGGGATAACTGGGTCAAATAGTAGTTCCATTACAAGTTTTCTAAGGAATCTCCATAGTGATTTCCAGAGTGGTTACACGAATTTGTAGTCCCACCAGCAATGTATGAGTGTGCCTTTCCCCCACATTCTCACCAGCACTTATTATTGCTTGTATTCTGGATAATTGACATTCTGACTGCAGTGAGATGAAATCTCATTGTAGTTTTGGTTTGCATTTCTGTTGTTGTTGACGATGTTGAACATTTTTTCATATATTTTTGACCATTTATATTTCTTCTTTTGTGAAGTGCCTGCTCAGTTTCTTTGCCCATTTATTGACTGGGTTATTTTATTTTATTATTATTATTTTTTGATGTTAAGTTTCTTGAGTTTTTTGTCCTGGAGATTATAGCTCTGAGGTGCTGGTGGTAAAGATTTCCTACCATTCTGTATGCTCTCTGTTCACATTCCTGATTATTTCCTTTGTAGTAAAGCTTATTAGTTTGATGCCATCCCATTTATTGATTCTGATTTTACTTCTTGTGCTTTAGGAGTCTGATTGACGAAGATGATGGAGAGTTGGACCTATTTTTTTCATTGGACGTAGGGCCATTTTGACAATATTAATTCTGCCTATACAAGAACACGGGAGGTGAAAGATTTATACGATCTTCAGCTGTGTGCGGTGGCGCAAGCCTGTAATCCCAGCACTCTGGGAGGCTGAGGCAGGAGAATCACGAGTTCAAAGCCAGCCTCAGCAATGGCGAGGCGCTAAGCAACTCAGTGAGACCCTGTCTCTACATAAAACACAAAATAGGGCTGGGGATGTGGCTCAGTGGTAGAGTGCCACTGAGTTCAATCTCCAGTACCAAAAAAAAAAGAACACGGGAGGTCTTTCGATCTTCTAAGGTCTTTAATTTCTTTCTTTGGTCTTTTGTAGTTTTCATTGTAGAGGTATTTCACCCCTTTTGTTAGATCAATTCCCAAATATTTCTTTTTTTTTTTGAAGTTATTGTGAATAGAGTAGTTTTCCTGATTCCTCTTTCAATTGATTCATCATTGGTGTATAGAGATGCAACCGATTTATGTGTGTTAATTCTACATCCTATTACTTTGTGGAATTTATCTATGAGTTCTAGAAGCTTTCTGGTGGAGTTTTTTTTGGGTCTTCTAAATGTGGAACTACGATGTCAGCAAATAGGGATAGTTTGAGCTCTTCTTTTTCTTTTCGTATCTCTTTAACCTCTTTCTTCTGTCTAATTTTTCTGACCAGGGTTTCAAGGCCATGTTTAATAGTAGTGAGGAAAGAGAGTGTCCCTGTTCCACTTCAGACCAACATCCCTGATGAACACAGATGCAAAAATTCTTAATAAAGTTCTAGCAAATCACATACCAAAACATAATAAAAAGATGGTGCACCATGATCAAGTGGGGCTCATCCCGGGGATGGAAGGCTAGTTCAACATATGGAAATCAATAAATATCAATAAATGTAATTCACCACATCAATAGACTCAAAGACAAGGATCATATGATCATCTCAATAGATGCAGAGAATACATTTAACAAAATTCAGCATCTCCTCATGTTCAAAATTCTAGAAACCTAGGAATAGTAAGAACACAGCTCAACACCGTAAAAGCTCTCTGTGCTAAGCCCAAGGTCAATATCATTCTAAATGGAGAAAAACTGAAAGTATTTTCTTTGAAAATATGCCCTCTTCTTAATGCTATGTGGTTGCTACTGAGCCCTTGGGCTGCACTGAAGAGTCGCTGGGGCACCTTTTCTGCAGAAAAGAAACCCAGAACAAAAGCAGGGGTCACTCCGAGCATCTCAGGCGACTCAGCTGGGCTCAGGCTGAGTTCCTGTTCACCCTCGCTTCACATCCTCAGCTCTGCTTCAAGCCCTGAAGAGAAGATCCATGGCTCTGAGTGCCAGGGTCACTGACCCTGTGGGCTGAAAATACTTTCCTTCCTTTTTAAAGGAAAGACAGAAAAGCGAGCCTGTACGTGTGTCAGCCTGCCGTCTAATCTGCCTCCTCAGTTTCTCTGTGCAGCTTTTCACACGTCTGCTAATCAAGCTGAGCAGACAGAGCCGACCGGCTTCCCTTTCTCCACATACATGGCAGCACATCAGGGTGGCATCTGTTGAACTCCTCACAGTTCTGTGTTTTTCTTTTTCCCTCTCTTAAATGGGAAACAATAAACCCTTATATTTGAAGAATTTAAAATGAGAAATTTTTTAAACTATGCTGAATTTGTCTTATTTCTTTCTCAGCTCTAGTTCTTATTTATTTTTCCTGGACATTTCCAGGAAATCCTCAAGGGCCTTCCAACTCTCAGGTGATGGCTACAGCACACAGGCCACGCAGCCTGCGCAAGTGTGAGGCGTGAAGCCTGGCCGTGGGCTGCTCACTCATCTCTGAAGAGTAGCTGGGGCCTGGGTAACTCCACAAGGCTCACATCAGAATGAAATCCCCCGTGGCCATCGAGGTTGCCTTATTGCCTCCTGTCACCATCCATTTGTGTCTGCCAATAGCCACTGGTTAAATCGATGCTCCCGATAAATATTGCTTGACTGAGGAAATTGAGCAAATCATGATTTTTTAGTGATGGATATATTTATCTCTTCTGTGATAACATTTGTTTCTCAGATATGTCATTACACAGCCTGTGCCAGTTCTATAAGCAATTAATAACATATGGGGATACTTGAAGTTAAAACTACTGAGTATACAATTGCTTGCTTTCTTATGTTTTCATTCTTCCTTGACTAGAATGAATTATGACCTATCAATATCGGGTGCACAGGACAGAGCCAAGACGGGAAGCCGCCACCAACCATCTATGATAGTCGGTGTGTCTCTTTATGTCTGAGTACCCAAGGTCCTTACCTTCATCTCTCATTCCACATTTAACTAGGCCCCCGCACCTGTGTGTGCACACAGGGATCAGCAAGGGGAACACAGGCAGTCTCGTGCCTGCAGTCATGGAAGCAGCAGCCTGGTGGTGGAGAGAGAAAGAACTTAAAAATCACACCAACACATGGGACCTTGCAGGTGTGACTGGTCCTGCATTGGACCAGAGCCTGGAGATCTACAGTGACAGACACACCCTGCCCCCAAAGCCAGAGCAAGCCTTTCCTGAACAGGCAGATCCATAGCAGGAGTCTGAATCACCATCTGGGTGACGGAACTGCCTTCGTGGACACGTGTGGTGGTGACCGCAGGCAGTGAGGTGGAGGAATGTGGGACAGGTGGAGACCCTGGGAGAGCAGGCCGCGGGGGCACCTGCAGTCTCACGGTCTCTGAAGAGAGGGCTACCGCATGGGCAGGTGGGAAAGGTCTGTGTTCACAGTTATGGGCTAAAACAATGGCTCTGTCTGGGTCATGGAGGTCAGACGGTGGGGAGTGGGACTGAGATCTGGTCGCCCACCTATGAAGTGACCACTGAGCAGGCCTGACTGCCTGGCAGCAGTGGTGGTGATGGTGGTGGAGCATCTGAAGACACCTGGGAGGTGAATCAGCAGCATTTGGTGTTGGCTTGGATGCTTCCTGGGCTTGAGAAGCCAGTGGAGGTGGTGCTATGCCCATTCCTATAACCAGAGATGGTGAGAGAGGGTCCTGTTTGTGCTAAGAGCACGTCTGTTTCAATATGACAGAACACATTTGTGAAGCGATTCTCTGTGGACAAAGCCCATGTGTGAACCTCCACTGCTGGTGGATGTCAGGGACAGGCCTGAGTCCCACTCATATGTAGTCAAGCCCCTAACTTGAGGATGTATTCTGTGAAACGCAACCATTAGGTTGATTTGGTGGTTGTGTGAAGATCATCAAGTGTCCGGCACAAACTTAGATGGCACAGCACACCACTCACCTGGGCTGTGGGCATAAGCTACCAGATGTACAATCTAACATGGACCAAGAATCACCATGGGACCCGTGACTGTATTAGCTAAATCTTTTCTCATCATGAACCCAAGGTTGCTACCAGTATTGTCTTCACAAAAGTGGAGAAGCTATGTCACTTGTGTGGCAGTCCAGGGCTGGGAAGTGGTGGCCTGAGGCTTCTGATGGAAAGCACCTGGGGCTCTCATGAGGTAAAGCTGCCCCTCTGCATTAAGAGACTCGACCTGCTCAGGCTTTAACAGAAAGTGGTTTGGCTCCTCCGCCTCTGTGCCCGCTGTACCTCATGGGGCAACACTCCCCCTTCTCCAAGTCTATGGCTCCCCTGTCCCAACACCTCGAGCCTGGACCAAGGACTTAAGATTGCAGGTGCGCTCAGAACAAGACTCCACTTGCACCTGTCACCTGGAGGCTCTTCCTGAGGCTTAGAGTACAGGCTGCTGCTGTTCCCAGTCTGCCGCTGCCCTTTGAATACAGCTGCTCTGGAGGGACACAGGAGGCAGGGGGAACAGCAGCCTCTGTTTAACTGGTCAACTTAATTACCATCTCATTGACTTGACATGCGTATTTTAGAGGCTGCCCATACCAGAAACAGAACCATATATATTATCATGTAATATGTAATATTATGTGTCATGTAAGAGCACCTGAGAACCTGTCACAGGCTCCTGCTCTCTGCTCACGCTGAGAGCAGATGTGATCTTTAAACCTCTGGTCCCCTAACCAGCACGGCTCATCTAGAGAAACGAGTGTCCACTTATCCCTTAGCACAGGTCTCTGCAGATGAAAGCCTTCAGGCTTGAGGCAGATGCTGCCAAGGGCAGAGACACACGGACCTTGGGAATGCGGGCAGGCATTGAGTGGTATAAGCAGGCAAAAGAAAAGACAGGTGAATTAACTCGTCACTTCCCTACATAAGCTATGAGCACAACAAACCCCGGCAGAGTGCAGTGCTCTTTCTGCAAGTGCGGAACACGCGCTTCTTCTTTCTTTAAAATTAAAGCCTGATTTAGAAAGAAAACAACATAAGGCTCATGTGCTGTACCTGTGATTATATGGCTACTGAGTCTTCAAGGCACGTTTTTGTCTGATCCTGAAACCTAATTGGAGACTGAAAACACCAAGTGCTTTGGGAATCGACCCTGCCAAAGAGCACAGCCCAGAACACACACGCCCCTCCAGGAGATGCTATCAACACAACATCTTCTCAGGCTTGTGCTGATGCAAAAAAAAAAAAAAAAAAAAAAACTGCAAAAAAATGTAGTGAGGTAGACATTGTACAATTTTTAGAGTGATTGTACAATGGAGAAAAACTTTGGTTAGAATACAGTGTTAATAGAAGGAAGCATCTGAGCTTCTAAGCCAACTACAGTTGAGCACCGTGCCCTTAACATAAGCCACCCCAGGTCCTGACTGAGCTACATGTTGAAGATGTGGCTTGGTCTCCATGGTCTTAGTGCTGGCGTCGCCTGCAGCCCCAGGGAGTAAGCTGACATACCCTAGGGCGGCTACAGGAGACATACCTGGGCCCCGAGGTGTCTTCAGGGACCAAAATCCAGAGGCCATCCTACCAGGAGCCCTTACTGGACCCACTGAAATGCATGGCCATACTGACTGGTGGATGTCTTCTTTAAAACAGACGAGAAGCCTGTTCTCCAGGCCACACCTGCCTGGCTCTCAATATGTGGTCAGAGATGTCATCTCCTAGCTTCTGGAAGAACTCCAGCCTCCTCAGAGCATCCTTGCAATCCTCAGGGTCATCTCTCGTGCTGGGATGCCCTCACTCTGGAGCCTGCAGCTACCTCTCCATTTCTACTGCCACTCCCTGAGCTGGCGGGTTCACTTGTTGCTTGTGTGTGGAGTGCACATTCGCCATGCAGCTGCCCTAATCCCACAACCAGCAGGCTGAGAAAGTTCTTTCCTTTAGCAGCTCTCCAGGGACCACCCCTGACTGGCTTGTCCTGGTGCAGGCTCTGCAGCACTGAGGTCTGTGACCCAGCCTGCTGGAGGTCTTCTGCAGAGATCTCCATCTGTGTAGCTCTAGAAAGGCAAGGCCAGCCTCAAGATGCTCAAGGTTTTTCCATGTCTGTCCCCTGCTGCTGGAGACAGGCAGGAATCCAAGTGGAGGATGTCTTAACTTTTCAACCTCCCACATATTTTAGGGAAATAACATTTTAGTTTTCCTTTTTTCTACTTTTGTTTTCCTTTGCAAAGTCTTTGTCCTCAATCTAAGGAATATATTCTTATTAATGACAAGGTCAAATTTAAAAATGTGTTCATTTTCTACTGCTGTATAACAAATCAGCACCAAGATGGTGTTCTTGGACAAAGAACATCGATTATCTAAGTTTGGGTCCCTCGCTGGGGTCTTGCAAGCTGCAGTGAGGTGTCAGCTGGGCTGCATTCTCACCTGGAGGTTCAGTTGGTGGTGAACCTGCTTCCAAACCCATACAGCAAGCTGGCAGGATGCCTCTTCTCAGGGTGGTCTGACTGCAATTCTCATTTCCTTCCTCTCTGTTGGCCATGAGCACTCACAGTTCCTAGAAGACCCCTGCCCTATGGCAACATAGAAACCAGTTTCTCCAGTCCTCAGGAGAGGGTCCCCTTCCACCTCCAGCTGAGAAGAGCAGTCACAGAGAGAGTGAGATCCCACACAAAGGCTGCAAGGTGCCTGGCCACGGGTCTGAACTCTATCAGTGCCTACACATTTGTGAAAAGAAAAAAAGAGAGTTTCTGTAAGTAACTGACTCCAGCAGGGGTGACCTTGTCTCTCTGGGGTAGGAAAGAGGCTTTTGGTATCTAGAGAATTAGGAGCAGCCATTGTGACAGTCCACAGCAGCAGCACATGAGTCGGGCACCTATGTCACTTCATGTAGCCTGAGCAGCTACTGAATAAATGCTTCCCTTGCTGCCGCCAAGAGTGACCTTCCCCAGGTCAGGATTCAAGACCAGCAGCTGTTTCTGGCTCTGGGAAGGGCACTTGTGCTCCATCCTCGGTGCCCTGCTATGGCTGGCTCACACTCGGCAGAAGCAGGGCATGCGGCTCAGTCGGTGGGCATCAGTGCTCAGGCAAGAGCATGAAGGAACCAGGCAGAGCTTGATGTCCACAGCAGGGAGACCCTGGGGCCTTTCCACCTGCATTTCCTCCTTCCCTCAGCTGAAGCCAGTGCTCCTTGAACCACCTAAGCCAGACCTCCTAACAAAGTGTGCCCGTGCCATGGAAGCCTGTCCCAGGACTCGATGGGGTTCCTGGACTGGACCTAGAGGAAACCCCAGGACCACAAGGGAACATGCAGAGTCAACCTGGAACCTCTTGGTCCTGGAAGGCAGGTGTGCTGTGAGGCTTGCCCTGCGTGCTGACAGGGCTCAGGCTAACTGTGGCGTTGCTTGGCTTCATAAGGGGAAGTCCAAGGAGTCAGAGTGGGTGTTTTGCTGTTGTTGTTGACACCAGCTTATGACAGATTACACTGAAAAGCATGAGTTAGTAAGCAAAGACAGTTTGGTTCATCTAGTAAATCTAGAATTAACTTTGAGATCCAATAAAGGTGGTGAGGCAAGTCTAAAGACAGCACCGAGAAAATGCCCGTGAAGGGAGGAAGGAGTGAAGAGGGGACTGGGGGGTCGCCCGGCCTTCACAGACGCACGGCCCAGCCACGGCCTCCCCACCTTCCTCCTGATGAAGACACCCCTGTGCTGGACACTTCAGTGTCTGGAGCTGGACAAGAAGGGGAGACCAAAGGAAATTGGGTAAAATATAGTACATGTAGTTGTGGCGCAGGCCACAAAATTTGTAAAAACCCAGGGATCTGCATGCTCTAGGGGGCTGTGGGCTGGGATAGGTGGAAATAGTTTCCTTACAAAACACTGAAGTGAAAGTCAGGGCTCCAACTTACCAATATATCTACTCACTTATTCAACTTGCCTACAGTTGGAGTCTATTACTTGCCTACAGTTGGAGTCTATTACTTGCCCAATGCTCACGAGAGGACTGAAGGTAAAATGAGGTCCCTGGCAGCACAAGGCCGGCGGTCCAGCAGGAGGGCAGCTAGAGGTAAGCATTAGTAACAGCTATGAACAACAGCCAGGACGGTTCTAGCGAGGACTGCTCAGGAGCCCAAGCTGTGCACAGAGCTCCGGCCTCCCAGCCTCTGAGGAGGGCGGCTTCTGACAGGCTGCTCCTCACGTGCTGGGAGGCAGGCCCTGCTACAAGCAGCAGAAACCAGCTGAAGGAGGCAGCTTCCAGCTCTGCGGGCTGCCTGCGTGAAAGCCAGAGCCAGGCTCGGTGGGGTCGTTTGGCCGGGTCTCTAGGAAAAGTTGTCCAGGTGGGAGGAGGAGTCACAGAAGAACAGCACCAGCAGGGCAGAGGAGGTGAAGCCACACCTGGACCTGGAGACGCAGGCAAGCCAGCCTGGCCAAGAGAGAGAGGTGGGCAGGAAGGTGGGAGTCATGGCAGCCCCCACCCCCGCGCCCTGTGCTGTCCTGACACTGCGGGGGCCCGTGTTGTCCTGCAGTCCTGGCAGGGGGCTGGGTCCCAAGCCTTCCTGAGAGGCACAGACCAGCACACTGCCACCTGCCTCAGTCCTGCGGTGAATCAGCCCCACAATAGGGTAAGAGTGAGTTTGAACACAAAACCAGAACGGTCTTTTGTTTAGTACTAGTTTTATCTTAGATCTGTGCCCATGGGCTCCTAGTGGTCAGTACTACATGAAGTCTAGCCCATAGGCCTCAGGATGCCCCAACTCACCAGCAGTATTGTTTTGGCTTTAACATGATGGCATGGCCAGGACAAGCATGTCACCCCCAAAGCCACTTTGTCACATGTTCATTAATGAAGTGACGTTAAGCTGGTGAGTATGAAGAAAGCCACCTTCTAATTCAGTTAAAGGAATCCGTCAGTCTTCACGACAGGAAAGACATGCAGTATCTAGAGTTAACCACCACTGTGTGGCGTTCAGAGGGGATTCTGATGCTATGTGACACTATTCCCATTTGCGAGCGTCTCTGGAGTTCTAACTGGGAAGTAGGTGTCTCCCCAAAACCTCAGTCACTGCACAGACTGTCACATGACACGTAGCCTCAGCTCTCACCTGATCCCTATGGACCCCATTACCCTCTGGGAGGCTCAGGTCCAATGAGGGAGTGGAGAAATCCCCTCAGAGTTAAGAACTAAAATAAGTTTGTGTTTTTTAATTCAACAGGATATTCCTCTAGCTAAATAATGAAGGCCCAAATGCTGGACCTCACCGCTGACTTTACCACAGCAGACAAACTGATTTTAGTGCATATTAACAACGAGCCTCACTTGCCAGACCTAATGTAATATGAATTGCACCGACCTGCATAGAAGCTGTTTTAGTTACAGAGTCTCTGGGAAGCTCCCAGGGACACTCCACCTGGGGCCATGAAGTTGGCACTCAAGGCCTCTCCCAGGTCCACTGTGAATCTCAAATTCGCCAGCACATCAGTGTGCCACAGCCAACAGAGAATATCACCATTGCTGCCCACCTTTCGGACATCTGGTCCATCTTCTTGTCAGAAAGCCATGCGGAGGACATTGTCCTTAAACTGCACAGGAGCTTTGGGAAGGAGAGGGTAATGATGTACTGGAGACAATGATCCACCACGATGCAGCACAAGCCACAGTCAATACCCACTAGATCCATACTTAACTCCGGAAAAAAATGGTGCTACCAGTTGTCTCCACCTTACTTTCTGCAATTAATTAATAAACTACTGTAGATGTGCTCATCTTCTTTCCAAAGAGAGACAGAATCCCCAGGGTCAATGGACCCATCTGCCAAAGATGTCTGTTCTTGTACCTGTCCAGCCACAATTTTATTTTGATAGATAAAGTAGATGGGATAAGAAACAAGCGGTTAATGTAAACACTGATGGTCCTAATAACACAGAAACTAGCAGGGAGCTTGCCCTGAACATTTATCTATCTCCCTGGTTGTTTGTATTTTCCAGAGCTGTCCTTTTAGTCCCCTGCCTGGGAAGGCATCTATCTGCATGTCAAGAGGTGGGTAAGGTGCAGAGTTTCACCCAGTTCTCTTTTCCTCCCCACACTTCTGTGTCACCATCCTCCATGCTTGTCACCTGGGAGCCAGGAGTCCCACTCTTCCACTCCCTTTAGGAGTAAGGCTTGGGGAACTGCAGAGAAGCAGAGAGTCAGCTCATGAGTGGATGAGGGCAAGTCTTCAAGGCCTCTAAACACTTACACGGGTTTCTTTTTCTAAAGCCTTCCCAGGTCCCAGGGCAGCCGCGCCCTTCTGTGTTGTAGTGCAGAGATGCTGACCATTCATGTCCGTGTTTCCCAAGCCCCTCTGCTGCAGAGGGTTTGTGATTTTTTATTTCTCTCTGCAATTTTAACTGAGATCCAGCAAGAAGAGGAATAAACGTACACAACTGATTCACAGATTGTCGCGAGCCCTCCGTGGGCTGTGTGTGGACCACTGCACATCGCAGCCCATTGAACAGGAGAATCTGCTGTCTGGGAACGACCAGTGGACATTTCCTCTGGTTGACTGCCCTGACATTCTGAGCCCTATTGAGCTCTGCCAAGGGTCCCACACAGCCCTGGAGATGGGCTGACCTGCTGTAGCTGCACAGCCCCTCTGAGATGGGTGTGACCTGCCAAGATGCCAACCAACCTGCTGACTGCAAGACATCAGGAAGCAGGACTCCGCCCTCGAAACCTTATCCCTGCCTTTGATGTGCCCCTTAAATAAACCACAGGAGCCATTTTCTCTTGTCTTGCTCCAGCTCCTGTGTGGACTAGACCTATCAGGGGCTCCAACTTTTTTGAAATTTTTTCTGACTTTGTCTTTTGTTCTTCACTAATTGTTCTAGACTTTAATTTCTCAGGTAGCTTACACCTTCCTTGGCAGGAAGAAGAACCCCCAGACACTGGCTGTCTCCTCATAATTGATAACTAAGCACTATCAAATATTTGAGGAAAACATCTACCAAAATGAGACAAATAGCAAAAGCTCAGCAGAAGGAATCCCAATCAATGTGAAAAAATGGAGAAAAATCGGAAATGAAATAAAATTAATATTCAATAAGGATAAGAAAAGGATGCTTATAAAAAACTGAGAAAAAGGAAGGACTTTATAAAACTTAAATATAGAAGGGAATCAATTTCAAACACAGGATTGAATGAAAACTCAGGTAAAACTGGAAAAATAAAAAATGAAACAAAAAAGGAAAAATTATAATAAGTACTGAAGGACTAAGTATTCTTTACAAAGAAGATGTCTGAAAAGAAATGATAAAAGCAATGATGGAAACAGTTATTATTGAGGAATTAATGAGAAAACTAAGCAGGGGTTGCCATTGGAGGACCAACCGGAGCACAGCCCAGGGGCAGGTAGGCACCATGGAAGTTAGGATGGGGCTGAGAGAGACGGACACATGAAACAAAGAGATGATTGAGAACGAGAGGAACATCTGAAAGGCAATAGAGAATGTCAGACATCACACTCATTAGTACGGTGTGTCTCCAACACTTCAGTTTGGGAGCACTACATGCTCAAAAATTATTTAGGAAGTCGGGCGTGGTGGCGCACACCTGTAATCCCAGCAGCTAGGGAGGCTGAGCAGGAGAATCACGAGTTCAAAGCCAGTCTCAGCAATGGCGAGGTGCTAAGCAACTCAGTGAGACCCTGTCTCTACATAAAACACAAAATAGGGCTGGGGCTGTGGCTCAGTGGTTGAGTGCCCCTGAGTTCAATCCCTGGTACAAAAAAAAATTATTTAGGAAAAAAAAAGGATAAATTCCTAGACATATACAACCTGAAAATACTGCATTATTAAGAAAATCTGAACAGACCACTAATAATGAAGGAGATTGAAATGGTAATCAAAAACCTTCCCCCAAAGAAAAACTCAGGACCTGATGGCTTCACTGGTGAATTCCACCAAACATTTAAATAACATTTAAATAATTCTACCAAACATTTAATGCTAATCTTTCTCAAACTCTTGCAAGAAATTCAAGGGAAGGAAATATTTCTAAACATTCCCAACTCATTTGACAAGGTTAGCATTACCCTGATACCAAAGTCAGAAAAAGACACTAGAGGAAAAGAAAACTATAGGTCAATATCCTTTTTTTGAGTATCCTCAAAAAAATATTAGCAATCTAAATTCAATGGCAAATGGAAAGGACCATAAGCCTTCACCAAGAAGCATTTATCCCTTGTGTTCAAAGATAGTGTAACAAGAAAATCACTAAATATGGCACAGCACATTAATTTCATGCAGGATGTAAATAATATAAAGATAATATTAACCATATGAAAATACCAATGCAGAAAATGTATTTGACAAAGTCCAACTTTATCTCCTGATAAAAGCTCTCAAACAATCAGGCATAAAAGAAATGTTCCTCAACATAATAAAACCACATCTGAGAACTCATAGCTAATAAGTTCAAGAGTAGAAAGCTTTTCCTCAAGACAAAGAATGAGGCAAGGCTGGCCACCCTCACCTCTTCCATTCAACATATTATTTTAAGTCTTAGCACAGCAATTATAATGATGAGGAAAAGAAACAAAAGACATCCAAATGAGAACGCAAGAAGTAAAATGTCCCATGTTTGCTGACACATGTATAAGTTTTCTATGTATAATTTTACACACGCAAACCCTAAATCCTTCACTCAAATCTCTGAGCACTAATAAAAGAATTGTGTATATATTTGCAGGCTAAAACATCAACCTCCAAAATCTTGCAGAATTTCTATACATTAATAATAAAATATCAAAACATCAAGTAAATAATTTCATTTACAGTAGCATAAAAAAGGCTTAGAATACATTTAACAACAGAGGTGAATTATCTGAAAAATAAAAACTATAAGACATTAATAACGGAAATTGAAGAAAACACAAAAGAAAGAAAAGATGGTCTATATTCATGGATAAAAGAAACTGTGTTATTGAAAGGATCAAACCACCCAAAGACATCTGTGGATTCAACACAATCTATATACAAATTTCAATGGCATTTTTACAGAAATAAAACATTAAACTGAAAAATCTGGCTGGTACCACGAAAGAATCTGAATAGCCAAAGCAAAGTTAAGCAAAAACAACAAGAATGGAGACATCCCACAAAGGATAATCTCATTAATAGTCAGTGCTGGGAAAACTGGATATTCACATGCAAAAGAACAAAATTGGGCCCCGATCTTATACCCTCAAAATAGAATGAAGAATTACACAAGATCTGAAACTTTAAAACTGCTCGAAGAAAAGATAAGAGGAAGCTCTGGACATTGGTTTGGCCTTGATTTGGGGACACAATCACAAAATCATAAGCAACACAAGCAAAATGGACGGATGTGCTTGCCACAGTTCAGAGGCTTCTGCAGAGCGAGAGCACAGCAGAGTGGAAAGGCACGCTGGGGGCGGGGGAAATGCTCAGTGACCATCACAGGTCAGGGCTCTATCCTCCATACAGAAGCATCTCAGTCACACAGAGGCTGGAGGGAAATGCCCCAGCTGAAACCAGGCGGTGACTCGAGAAGAGAGCTCTGAAGAGGCCATCGGAACATCAGCCTCAACATCTGTGAACATCAGAGAAATGCAAACCAAAGCTACCCAAGATACCAGCTCTATTCTGGGGCAACGGCTGCCATCGAAAAGACAGAGCCAAGTGTTGGCAGGGACCTGGAGAAAGGCAACTGTGGTACACTGCCAGAGCAAATGTAAGTGAGTACAACCACCATGGGAAATTGATCCCTGTGCTCTCTGTTCATCTCAGCCTTGTTCCCAAGAGCAAGGTATGCAGTCAGCCTCAGCGTCCACCAGTGGGTGACCGGATGACGAAAGAGTGAACACACACACACACAATGGAATACTACTGAGCTTAAAAAAGAAGGGAATCTTGTCATTCACAGCAACACTGATGAGCCAGGCAAAGAGAGACAAATAGTGCCTGACCTCGTTTATATTTAGACTCTGGAATACTGGAACTCACAACAGTGAAGAGTAGAAGAGTGGTTGCCAGGGGCCAGGGTGGGGACAGGGAACGGAGATGCTGGAGAAGCCCCTGAAGCTTCAGTTAGCACAGACAAGTTCTAAACGCCTATTAAAAAGCACAGTGACTGTAATCAATGGCAAGGTACACTTAAAAAATGCAAAGAGTAGATGTTAAATGTTCACATCACAAAAAATGATAAGAATTGGAGGTAATGCGTATGCTAGTCACCTTGATTTATTCATTTTACAATGTATGCACACATTAAAAGCTAAGGTTGTACACCATAGATATACAAAAATCTTTGTTAATTATAACTCAGTAAGAATGGAAGAAAAAATAATTTTCTCTATATAGGTAATATCTATTATATATTTACTGTATTATCAATAAATCTGAGAAATATTATGTACTTAATTTTTATTTATCTAAAAATAATGAAATTATAAAAATAACCTATTTTTATAAAAATATAATTGATTTTTTAAATGAAAGGACAGTGATAGAAGAAATATTTCTTTTTTTTTTTTTTTACTTTTTAGCCAATTATTTTGATTCCTGGGTTCCTAGAAGATGACTGCATCTTCTCTCTCAGTCAGCATTTAATCTATGCTGATATGTGGTTCTGATTCAAGCATGTGCTAGAAAAGAGAAGCATTGCAATAATTAATTTTCCTATAATTATGAATATTTTCTATGATACTGTTGGAACTATTCAAACTAGACAAGCAGACATTTTTTGGACTGTAGAATCTGAAACAAATAAATCAATTTTTCATGTTCTGTTACATTAAAATCTACCACTCTATTTTTTACTTTGAATGATGGATCTTTTTACCCATGTATGAAATCGTAACATTCTGCATTGGTCATTTAAGAACTATTGGTTCACTGAGTTTTACAGATACTCCCAATCTTGACACATTTTATTTTAAAATATCAAAAAAAATTGCCTTTATTAATAATATCACCAAACTCATCAGAAAAGCCTTTAAGTATTGAGAAGCTGTCAAGCTCAGTCTTGAAAACTCAAATTTCGTCCTTGGCAACAAATGCTGTCAGTTGTTTTACTTAAAGTGTCAGGCTCACTTGATTTGTTTTCGAGAAAGTGTCTACCAAATGTCTACCAAAGTCTGCATAATTATAGCTTTTCTGTCAGATGTTGTTTCAATTAAACGTGGTGTTCAGTGTGGAACATGACTAGTTCAACCCACACCCGGTCACCCAAGGGTTCCCCGGCCACCACCATGCTGTGTGCAGTCAAAATAGCCATGGTGTGCCACAGCCGGGTTTCACAGGAACTTCCTGCTGCCTCATGGGAGAGGTGCCTCCCCAGGAGCCAGCCCAGAGCAGCGGAGTCAAGTTCTGGAACACACAGCCCCTTGTCAGGCCCAGAGGGAGCCTCATGTCACAGGTCAGTCTCTCTCCATGTGTGTCCCTTAGAGGAGCCTACTTAAGAGCTGCCAGCATCTAATTTGTAACTAAAGTTTTAAAGAAATATTTAGGTTATTAACTGATTCCTGATAACTTGATTATTAATTTACAGGTTTATTTTTAAGATTTATAATATCTTGCTTTTTAGAATATTTTATTATTGGGTTTATATGTTTTTATTCAGTCAGGAATTTGAAGTACTCATAGAGGTAATCTATGAAAGTCAAAATAAAGCTTTAATATTTGAGATGATTTACTCAAATACCTAACTCAATGATTCTGATTATTTTAAAGGAAGTCTTAACAGTTTGTTAGATTAATTATTAATTTTGAAAATAACAAATGTTGATAGATTAATAAGCAGGACAATAAGATTTATAAATCAAGTGTAGCTAATAATTAAGGGAATGCTATTTCCCTATTAACACACTATAAATCACTGAAAAACACACACACACCCACACACACACTGTAACTCATCCTGCTGGCTGTCCCTTGAATCCACAACCCCTGGGCACATTTACATGCATCTCTCAATGTCGAATCACAAGAATTCAAAATAGTAGAATAGCTGGATAGAAACTTGAAGTACTGAAATTTTTTAATCAAATAAAAGAATCAGAAAGTACATGAAAATATATTCAAATGATATGAAATAATGTTTACAAGTGAAAATACAATAAGCAAAACATACTACAATAGATGAGTTAACAATCAATGTTTTGCTTAAGGAAGAGAAAATTAGTGAACTGGAGGTTGAAACCAAGAACATTATGAGGAATAAAACAATAACAGATTGAAAACAGGAATGAGAAACTTAGCAGGTCCAGGGAGGGTTAAATAAAGAGGCAATACTCACCATGTAAAATGGAGAAAAGAGAGAACAGGAAAGGCAGTGCTCCCAAGAGCAGCTGCGATGTATTTTCAAAAATGAATGGAAAAACAGTATGTGAAATCTATCACAAGCAGAATACATTAAATTAAGTCCACACCCAGATGTGTCTTAATGAAATAGCAGAATTCCACAGACAAGGAAAATCTAAAAATATCCAAATAAAAACAGTTTGTCCACAAAGAAACCGGAGTTGGCATGATAGCAGGAAAGCTGCTGTACCATCCAGGAAGAGCAGAAACTCTCTGCACAAACAGGGATAAACAGACCAATAACACACAGGGAAGAAATAAACGCACCCATAAAAATCTAGACTTATTTGTATTTCTCCAGTTGCTAAAGATGTTGAACATTTTTCACGTATTTGTGGATTGATTGTATTTCTTCTTCTGTGAAGCGTCCGTTCAGTTCCTTAGTCCATTTATTGACTGGGTTATTTGTTTTTTGATATTAATTTTTTTGAGTTCTTTGTCTATCCTGGAGATTAATGCTCTATCTGAGGTGCATGTGGTAAAGACTTTCTCCCATCTGTAGGCTCTCTCTTCATGTTATTGTTTCCTTTGCTGAGAAGAAACTTTTTTAGTTTGAATCCATCGCATTTATTAATTCATGATTTTACTTCTCAATAGCTAAACTATGGAACTGATTTAGTTACCCTACAACAGATGAATGGATAAAAAAAGTGATATATATACACACACACACACACACACACACACACACACACACGCATGCACAATGGGATATTATTCAGCCTTAAATAAGAACGAAATTATGGCATTTGTTGGTAAATGGATGGAGCTGGAGAATATCATGCTAAGCAAAATAAGCCAATCCCAAGAAAACAAAAGCTGAATATTTTCTCTGATATGCAGATGCTAATTCACAATGGCAGGGGTGGCTAGGGAAATATAGAATTACTTTAGATTAGGTAGAGGGGAGTGAAGGGAGGGGAGGGACATGGGGCAGGAAGGAGAGCAGAGTGAATCAGACTTCATTGCCCTATGTACCTACATAACTATATGACCAGTGTGATTCTGCATCATGTCCAACTAGAAGAATGAGAGATTATACTTCATTATATATGATGTATCAAAATGTATTTCATTGTCATGCATAACTAATTAAAACAAATTTTTAAAATATAGACTATGCTTCAAATTTAATTAAATATGTAACCAATGCAAAAATATACCAGAACAGGAAATAAAAAATAAAACTACCTTAGAGTTATGAGTTGTGAGGTATCAGGCCGATACAAAGAGCTTGGCAGAATGAGACCTCGAAGTATTTAGCACTGACAAATTTGAAAACTTAGATAAAATGTACATTTCCCATAAAATATTGCTTATGAAATTTAAGCAAAAAGATGAAAATAAAAATAAAAACCCAGAAAGCCTGAGTAGGCCTGAGACCATTAAGTAAATTTCTATTCTCTCCCTTTATCCCAAAAAAGGAGATACACATATTAAAAATAGGATTTACCAAATGTCAAAGAATATACTATATTTGTCTTATACAGATGTAGAATAAAATAAAGAGGAGAGCCCCATAAGTCATTCAGAAAGCTAATGTAGCCTCGAGTGTATTTGGAAACATTGAAAATTCCAGAATAATCTTACTTGCCACCACAGATGCAAGAATACTCATTAAATTATCAACAATGCAAATTCCCAGCATACAAGAAACATCAATATGAAATAGTAATATAAGCATCATGAAGAATTTAGTGGGATTTATTGACAAAGATTAAGTAAAGAATCATCTATATCAATTTAAAGTTTATCATTTGGTAAATTTTAGCCAAATCTCAATTCTCACAAAGAACTGCATGATTCAAATTTGGAATAGAAAGTACTTTCTTGTTACTTTCCTAACACTGCAGTACAAGCCAGACCCAGCGATTCAACATCAGAAGCACTCCCACTGAAGTCAAGGGGAAGGCCAGGAGGCCAGGTATGGCTGTTCCTATTGCACATTATCCTGGGAGCCCAAGCCATGGGAAGACCAACAGACAGCTCATAGGAATGATAAATAAGGAGCATATCTGTCTACATAAGACCACACACACATGCACACACATGTGCACATACATAAATGCATACACAATATATTATGATACATACACTATGAATTATGCATACACATGTATGTGCATTGTAACTATGGTAGTAAACTGTGAAATGTGAAAAAATAAGATCTCATTCAGAATATAAATACAATCTGGTGAGCTACCTAGCAAAATGATCAACACTGTGAGCCAGGGAAAAACAAAGACCCGAAGAAAATAAGAAGTCTATTTGTCATCTTCGTTTGTGGAAAGAAAGATTGTCAGTTCTCTCATTAGTTAATAAATGCAATGAAATTTTAATCTATGAATTCTATGCAAGTCAGTAGAATTACATGGAAATTGACACATTGAGCATTACAGTTCAATGGAAAATCCAGGCAGTAGAGGAAACCAAGGGACTTGAAGAAGCATCCCCCTTGGCAGAATTTGAGAACAAAGTTCACATAGTTCTGAAAGATGTGCATTCTGGTGTGTAAATACTGACAGACTGTGACAAAGTACAGATATTCACCAGGCCATGTGAGAGTGAACATTTTGTGTACAAAAGAGAGAGTGATAAAGTTTACTATGAAAAAAGATCTGCAGGAGTGCTCCCTAGAGGGTGCTCCAGGGAGGCTTGTGTGGGAGGAACACAGAGGTCACGCCAAACAGTTGCCTTACGCGAGGTCTCCTGCTGTGAAGTCTTTAGTTATAATACTGCAAGTTAGTGAGCCAATTATGATTGGTTAGCCTTAAGTCTGTTTCTCTTTAACATAAGTTCTTGCAAGAAATAGGTTAAGTTTAGCTCCTATCTGCAAATCAAGGAAGGTTAAAGCTACTCGAGAGGGCTAACTGGCTTTGCGTGCACAGGATTCCTCAGACCTGGCCCATAATTTAATTTACTTTGACAGTTGTCATATGTGATTCCTGGAAATATGGACCAGAAACGGAGGATGTGATATTTCTCACTGGGAAAGGACCAGAAGCATCCACCTGGAGTTCAACAGCAAGGAGAGGCAGCACACATGGTCAGAGCCAGGCTTCCTGCAGGACACACAACTCCTGGCAGTGGAGCTGGACCTGCACGATCAAGTGGGGACGCTCAGCTTTGCAGCTTCACCGGGAGGCTTGAGGTTCTGCTGGTCAGGCTTCCCCACTGCTTCAGACCACTGGTGGGTGGGTAGCTCCTGGCCCACGGGTATCAGAACTGGGGAAGAAAATCCAAATATGTCCACACGTTTGCTGAGGACTAGTGACTGTCTGCCACTGTATCCCAAGACACACCAGATGGCAGGATTGCCTGGGGTCCCCGATAAGACAGGAGTGGGACATTCACAGAGTAAGAGATGTGGGTCTCCCGAACACCATCAGAAACATGCTACAGTCTTAAATGGGAACGTGGATTATAGCTACTAGGAGATGGTATCACAAACATCAAGGAGTCCAATGATGCCCTTGGCGGGGAAGGGTTATAGCAAGTAAGAGGACATCAATGCTGGGCTGCTGGTGGGAGAATCTGCTGGCTCAGCCACTAGGTAAACAGCTGGCGACAACACCCACAGACACAGTTTCATTCTAAGCATGTATTTTAGACCAGAGAACTATGCACACAAAGCTATTGACATGGATAAGAATGTTTACACAGAATTGTTTGTAATTAAGAAAATATGAGAACAAATTTTCCTCAGGAGCTGAAAGTATGAATAAACTTTAGTTCATTCATTCTGTGGAGCCTTTTGCAGCAGATCACTGGGTCAACTATACACACGAACATTGCGAAAGTCCAAAAGCATACTGTTGAATTTTAAATACCGAGTTGAAAGCAGATATAAGTATTATAATGTCATTTTATAATTAAAAATATAATATGGCAATGTCTACACTGTTTGCATATACACATGAACCTTCTAGAAGTACAGAATACAAACAAAGGCATACTTACTGAACTAGAGAAATTTAATTTTGGGGAATAAAACATACAGAAAGAACAGGTACTAGTAAAATGTGATGACTTTTATACTTCCAATTGAATTTTAGGGCTTTTTTTCTATTTCTGTGAAGAATGCCACTGGTATTTGATGAGGATGTCATTGAATCTGTCCTGTGCTTTTGGTAGTATGGCCATTTCAGCAATACTCATTCTGGCTACCCAAGAACATGGGAGGTCTTTCCACCTTCTAAGTTTTCTTTAATTTCTTTCTTTCATGTTCAGTAGTTTTCATTACAGAGGACTCTTATCCCTTAGTTAGAATTATTCCTAGGTATTTTATTTTTGAAACTATTGTTAATAGGATAGTTTTCCTGATTCCTTTCTCAGAAGATGCATTTGTATAGTATAGCAAAGCTATTGATTTTTGTGTTTCAGAAGCACCAAAGCCATCCTGAGCAAGAAGAGAGTAATCAAGGAGGCACCATAACACCTGATATTAAAGTACATTACAGCACTTCAGTAACAAAAACAGCACGGCGATGGCATCAAAGCAGATATGAAGACCAGTGGAGCAGAACAGAGGACAGAGGTAAGACTGCCCAGGGTTAGATTTCTCATGCTCAAAGTGCCACAAGCATATGTTGGAGACAAGATAGCCTTTAACCACTTGTAGTGCTGGGAAAACTGGATATCCACATGTAGAAGAATGAGACCAGATCCCTATTTATCATCTTGCACAAAAGTGAATTGAAAGTTGATCAAAAACCTGAGATTGGACCAGAAACTCTGCAACCACTGGAAGAAAACAGGGCCAATACTCTGATATATTGGTACAGGCATCGATTTCCTTAGTAAGTATCCTAAAGCTCAACGAATAAAATGAAGAATCACTAAGTGGGATGGCATCAAATTGAAAAGCTTCTGCACAACAAAGGAAAAAATTAAGAGCGTGAAGAAAGAGTCTGCAGAATGGAAGGATATCTTTTCCAGACATTCCTCTGGCAGGGGATTAATATTCAGAATATATAAAGAGCTCAAAACACTTAACACACACACACACACACACACAAACACACAACACAATCAACAAATGGGCAAAAGAACTGAACAGGCATTTCTCAAAAGAAGAAATATAAGTGGCCAACAAATATATGAAAAAAGGTTCAACACTCCTAGCAATCAGGGAAATGAAAATCAAAACTACATCGAGTTTACATCTCACTCCACTCAGAATGGCAAACATCTAGAATACAAATAATAATAAATGCTGGTGAGGATGTGAGGGAAAAGGTCTGCTCATATATTTTTTATGGACTGCAAATTAGTACAGCCATTGTGGAAAGCAGTGTGGAGGTTCCTCAAAAGGTTGGGAATAGAATCACCATGTGACCCAGCTCTTCTACTCCTGGTATATATTTTAAAAAAATTAAAATCAGCATACCATAGAAATGTAGCCACACTGGTGTTTATAGCAGCACAATTCATTATAACCAAGGTTAATGAAGAATAGATTAAAAAAATGTGGTCTATATACACAACGGAGCATTTCTCAGACATAAAGAAGAATGAAATCATGTCATTTGCTGAATGGATGGAACAAGACTGCCATGCCAAGTGGGACAAGCCAGACTCAGAAAGTCAAGGGTAGAATACTTGCTCTCATATGCAGAAGCTAGAGCAAAATAAGAGGGAAAAAAATTGGGTGGATTTAATGGAAGTGGAAGGGATATCAGTGAAATAAATAAAGAGGATTTAAGGGAAAGGAAGAGGGAGGAAATGTGGAATGAAATTAACAAAATCAGACTGTGTACATAGATGAATGTTCCCCATGAATTCTACCTTCCTGTATATCCATAAAGTAGCAAATAAAAGATTTAAAAAATAAAAATATGCGTAGAGCAGAGAAAGGGGAACAAGGAGTGAGAGGGGGAAGGAAAGAAGCTCCCCTCCAGGAATTGGAATGGAGCGAATCTCATGCCACCTCTGGGTGATGGCAACACGAGCCCCGCTGCGTGTGGTCATGACGCACTAGTGACAACATTAAGAACCTGATGACTTTTAAATAAGAAAGGAGAAATACGAGAGAAATCTGGAGCTACTACGAAATATATTTATATTAGTTTAAAACTCCAGTGCCGAGTACAAGGATATG
Organism: Xerus rutilus; assembly: GCA_028644305.1. Lineage (NCBI taxonomy): Eukaryota > Metazoa > Chordata > Mammalia > Rodentia > Sciuridae > Xerus > Xerus rutilus. The sequence continues at coordinate 2,954,780 of CM053405.1, forward strand.
TGTAATCTTTGTCAATTTCTATGCGCTAGATCATAATGAACAAAATATTTCAATTTGAAAAGCAAAAGACAAAGTGAAGGAGGGAGACTGGGAGGGAGGTGAGAAGAAAGCAGAGGGAAGAAAGTGTAGAAGAAAGAAGCCCACAGGCAATTGGCAGAGGATGTGCACAGCCAGGGAAGGAGCCCAGGGGCAGGGGCAGGGGCAGGGGCAAGCACGGTTTGGACATCTCAGGCCTGCAGCGCAGGAGCATGCCTGAATGGATGAGGGCAGGAGCTAGCACCACCCCTGCACCAAGAAGGATCTCAAGGAGCATGGAAATGCACCTGGGCAGCTATCCTCCAGCTGAGGAGGCAACAGGTCAGTTGACACCCCCAGATACTCCTTCCAGCAACCACCGTGCCCGCAGTGTGGGGCCTCCAGGGGGAGGTGTGACCTCAAAGCACAGCTGAGACAAGAGAAGTCACATTAAGATAGCTCCCTCCAGACCATGGAGCCACCTTTAGCATGAAAATTAGCACAGGTTTAATGGATTGCTCTCCAAGGGGAAGAAGGGTTGGGCAAGAGGCTGGTGCACTAATTTCTCAATTTCAGTGATGTATAGCCATACATATAATGTAACGTTGTTTTAAACAGTAACTTTTAAGGAGCTCTTCGGCGTCACCCTCATACCCACTGATGGTTCAAGGGTGATTCAGACACTGATCAAGAAGATACTCACAGGAATGCACGTCTAGGGAAGGAGAGGAAAATGCACAGCCCCACACTCAGAACTCAGAAAAGGCAGACCAAGCCATATGCAAACTGAGCAAAAGAGAGAAAATAATGACGTTAGCAGCAACTACATGAAGTCAAAATGGAGAAACAGAAAACCAATGAAACCAAAAGCTAATTCTTCTGGAATATCAATAAAATTGCTAAATGATAGTGATGAGTAGGGGATTTCCTGATACAAAAAGTGTGAAAAGGAAGCATTATGAATAAATTTATGCCAAGAAATTCAATAGCTTAGATGAAATGGATCAATCATCTATAAGACAGATGCTTACTCAAGAAGCATATAAACCAAATAGCTCTACATCTGCTGGAAAAATTTGAATGTCATTAATGAGCTTCCCACAAACAAAATCCCCAGAACCAGATATATTTACCAGATAATTGAGGAATAAGTAAAAACTATATAACACAAACTCCTCTACAAAATTGTAGAAGAAGAAATACTTCTGAAATCATTATTTCAGTCAAGGAATATTCTAATACCAAAACCAGGTACTGTCATTATTAGAAGGCAACTAAAAGAGAATATCTCTCACAAATGTAAATGAAAAACTTCTAAACAAAAATATACCAAACAAAATCCAACAATATTTAAAAAGGTATGATACTTCATGACTAGGTAAGTTCATACCAGAAATTTAGGACAATTTAACTTTTGAAAATCAATGCAATTCCTCACATTAACAGGCAAAGAAAAAAATACCGTAAGAACAATATTATTATTTAAACAGATGCAAAAGAGCATTTAATAATATCCAATACCTATTCCTTGTAAACACTCTTCAAAAATGAAGGAATCAAGGGGAACATTCTCAGCTTCATAAAAAGATTTTCAAAAAATTTACAGTTAATGTCTTACTTAACAGCAACTGACTTGATGCCTCCCCACCTCAAGTTCAGCAACAAGGTGTGGATATCTCTCTTTACCACTTTTAGAGGTTGTAGTCAATGCAATAAAGCAAGAAAACACATTTAAATTAGAAACAATGAAGTAAAGCTGTCTTTATTTTAAAAATCATAATTGTCTATGTAGGCAATCTGAATACCATTTTCAAAACATGACTGAAACTAGTGAATTTAGAAATTTTGCATTTGCCCATATATGTGCAGTTCAATGGAGCAGAAAATAGAGCAAAAAAATACATCCACACATACAGACGCATGACTTTTGAAAAATAACTTGGTGATGCTGCTGAAATAATCTCATAGCCAATTGCAAAATAAAATGAACTTTCAACTATACCTTATATCACATACAAAATTTGACTTAAAATAAGCCACAGATCTAAATATGAAATACAAAGATTTAAAACCTAGATTTAAAACCTAGAGAAGAAAACATGAGAGCCCCAGTGACCTTGCCCTTGGTAGAGGTTTCAGATAAACTCAGAAACACAAATTCCTAAAACACAAAATGGATACTGAATGTCACCAAAAATTGTTTCCCCAAAAGGCATCTTTTAAGAGAATAAAACACAGCTATTGACTGAGGCAAACATTTGTAAATCATGTCTAAATGGGAGTTTTATCAACAATGTAAAATAACCCTCAAGAAAAAGCTGATAAATTTAAAAATGAGTAAAGAATTGAACAAGCACACTACCAAAAATAACCATACAGATGGCAAATAAGCACATTAAAACATGCTCAGCAACACTGGTCATTAGGGAAACGCAGATGGAAATCACAGTGATAAAATAGTGCACACCTATTAGAAGGACTAAACTGTCAGGAAAAGAATAAAAGAAAAAGAAACACAGAGTGTAAGGGAAACACCCATGGTCAAGCACTTGCACACTCCTGAGAGGAATGTAAGTGCAACTTTGGAAAACATTTTATCTTAAAATGTCCCAGGTGCCTAGTGATCCCATCCCTAGATGTTGACCCTACAGAAGCGAGGCCATCTGTCCACACGCACACACGCACATTAATGCGGGTGACTGTTTACAATGACTTCATTAATATTGACTGACAGTTAGACAAGCTCAAGTGCTCCTCAGGAGGTGGACAGATAGACAACTCGGCTATACCCACCACTCGGCAGGTAAAAACAATGACCTGTTGACACATGCTGAGACATGATTGATATCAAAATAATTACTGTGAGTGAAAGGAGTCAGAGAAACAGTTACTATCAGACAATTCCTATTACATCAACTTCAGTTAGGTGAAAATTCATTCACAGGGATAGAAAGCAAATCAGCAGCCGCCTGAGGAAGAGAGGCAGGAGGTGTGGAAGGGTGGAGCACCAGGTCACTTTTGGGAATGAGCAATATATTTATCACCTGGGTTGTGGTGACACACAGTTTATGTAATGTTTTCAACTGAACACTTTAAACATGTGCATTAATTTTATGTCAATTATACCTCAATAAAGCTGTTTTTGTCACAGCCCTGTTAGAATCATCATGTCAGCCATCTGATGCCATTCCAGCCTCCATATGTAAACATTTTTCTTGTAGTTCTCCCTCGTCTGCATGACCACAGGCTGCTGCTAGGTCGGGACTTTTGGCTTGTGGTCGTGCTTTCCTTTGTGCTGGTGAAGGGAAGCCCAGCACAGAGGGCTTCCCTGTGCATACGGAACACCCGTGTTGGCAGGCCCGAAGGTGTGCGGCTGGGATTGGATTCCAGAGGACCTGTGCAAGCCTTGGCGTCCAGGAGCGTGCTGAGGTCCTTTCAGTCAAGCTCACAAGTGAGTGCTTGTGTGGTTGACCATGAGAAAGAAGCTGGGAACCCTTCCATGAGGGCCCTATCCCCAGGGGGCCTGCACTTGCTCCAGGGCAGTGTCTCTATGAGAGGACCTCGTTACTTCAGAAAGACGCAAAGAAGACAGAAGTGGTCCTCTGCCTTTGTGAAGGCCGTTTTCACAGCCTCCTGACCTTTCTGTAAAATCAAATCACCTCCATATTTTTACGTATGTATCTAGCTCGGGGGGATTTTCACGTGCCCCTCTCGGACGTGGTGGGACTCCTGCTGCAGGGTTGCCCCTTCCCCCGTGGCCTTGGTCCTCTTTCCAGCCCAGGTAACTCCAGGCACCTGTAATTCCTTCCATCCTGTGGGTGCCTCACTGCTTCAGACCTTGTGATGTGATGCGGCCGGGGGTGGGGGTGGGGGGCATTCTTCTCTGACAGCACGAGCAGCGGGACTCACCTGCGCTGCTCCAAGACCAAGGCCTGGTTCTGCAGACTGCCAGGAGGAAACTGCTGGAACTTTGGGGGTTTCAGCCTCCCCATCCACAAAGTGGTTGTGTTGCCGAATTGCTACGGTGCCCATCTGAAACTGTTCAGTAGAGTGCTCCAGGAATTTCTGGCTCTCACGACGTGTTAGTCACCTGCTCAATAATTAGCTTTACCATCTGACTGCTATAGCAGAAGGCATTCACTTAGCAGTAATTAAGAGGAAAAACTGATTTTTACTGGTTGCAACTGTTAAGAAAGATGCGATTCACGCACAGCCGAGATACATTGATGGTGTAAATGTTGTCCTACGCTGCCACCTACCGGCGCTCCTGAGATGACAGCGCCGGGCGCCCGTGGAAGACCCCCCTTTCACTCGCTCTCCTAACTTATCTCCTCCCTCGAGGGCGACTGTGAAATCCATAAGGCTCACAAAGGAAAATGATTTCTCTAAAAGCCTTAATGGTTTTTAAAGTCTTTGGCTACGATCCAAGTTAGCTTTACAATAACAAAAATAGGCAAGAAGAGAAAATGAAATACGCTCTGTTCGGAGATGTACTTTTGTTAGATACATTTCAGAAGATACGTTTTAATTAAATCCCCGAGCAGCGAGGGGCTAACCAGTACTTTTTCCTCCTATGCATCGTGAAAGATAAATGTAAATCAACGTGTTGCAAAGAAGTAGTAAATCACAAGAATATCGTAGGATTCGTTTTTCTTCATTTACAGTGGATAAAATAAGCAGTAAAAAAGAATCGCACTGGAAATTTTCATTCTACTGTGTTAGTTCCACTTTCTCTATTGAAATATTGGAATATCATGCCACTCAAAGGAGGATTAAAAAAGAAAACATGCACTAGGAGAAACCCTCCAAAATATTCTGAAACACCCAATAAAACCAAAGAAATTGCTCTTTAATAGGCCATGGAAAATGTTGCAATTATTACCCAGTGAACCACACAAATTCTTTCAAGTTACACTTTAACCATAGACTTTCATTTCTATTCCCTGGTAATACAGAAGGGAAACAATCCCAGTATAATGTTTAGTTTAAATTGAAGGAGACGGGCTTTCTTGACTCAGGTGCCTCATATAACTGCAGAGGTGAAAGATTCTAACTGAAACACAACCTGTGTACCCCTTGTTCTAAAATACAAGTTGGGAAAGTCTCTAGCCTCAGTTTCACATTTTACATTTGAGGCAAAAAGCTCAGAGAAGTTAAATGTCATATCCAGACAGATGACACAGCTGGGTAGTGATGGAGCTGGCTTCTCAGTTCTCAGGTGAGTGGTCTTTTCTCCTCACTACCCTCCTCTTGGAGTAATATTAATATTTATGTGTCCACGTGCATGAAGATATTATAATTTATACCACAAGGAAAACATACATTTTATAAGAATTTGGGGAAAATCTATTCTTTTATATGCTGTAGAAGTCAAAAGCAAGTAAAATACTCTGGTTCATAAATTTTAGTTCTAGATTGAGAAAGACAATATGTATAGTAGCATCACTATTTTCGTCACTATTCAAAATTTTTTTTCCTACAATCTTTGAAAATTACATGGACTTCTTGCCTCTGATTGACATATTTCAGGGTCCTGGAACTGAGTAAGGTAACATTATTCTCTGCAAGAGTAATTATAGGGGACCGCAGGATAACTGGTACAACGTGTATTCAGATGAACCATGGATTGATTCTGTCTTCTTGAGAACATCAATATGTGTTGTGTTCATTCTAATTTTCTTCAATAAGCAAACATTTAAAAGTGTGAAAAATGTAATAAAGGTAATCAATAAATTTGTTACTGAGTCTACCAAGAAAATTAAAATTGCTTTGCTGAATCTCAGTCTCTGTATCTCTCTGTCTGTCATCCTCTCTCTCAATCTCTGCATATTGCTTTTCTCACAGCAAATGAGCTAAAAGCTCCTTATTCTACAAAGAGGTGCTGTGAACAGGAAACGTTCACACATTGCCCAATTCAAAGCAGCTCACGTTCTCAGGGTCTCTTCATTTGGGATCAATAATCCCAAGCATGTGTGGCAGGGGAAGGGCTTCCCCCAGGTAGTCAGTATTTACTCGGGTCTAAAACAATAGGCTCCTAAAATTTTATATTTTGCATAACATTTTATATCAATATTGATTTTTGTTACTCTTTGATATTTTCTGCAAATATTGGTATCTTTTATTGTGATGCCTTCTTGGAGGTTCTGCCATTAGAATTTGCATGGACCAACTTATCAAAACATTTTCAAGTTTTTCTTTCTCTCTCTTGATTTTAAGATCAGCAATCTTCTCTTGGATTTCAGATTTCATACATATATATATACATATATATATACACACACACACATATATGTGGGTGTGTATATATACACACATATATATGTATATGTATATATATCTTCATCTGGTCCTTATGGCTCACTAATAAGTTGCTTAAACATACAGCCAAGATTTGCTTTTTAGTACTATAAAAATAAACCACCTAAACTTATATTTTCTAGGTAGTTAATCAGATTTTAAAATACATCTTATTAAAAAACTATAAAGCATAAAATTTTAAAAATCCATGATTTTGAAAATGTTAAATTGGTGAGGAGATACCATAATTTTTTCTTTTCTAATTTCCTCAGTGCTTAATGTATTCCACCCATGACCACTATTATATCAGTAATATAGCATCTGATCTCCGCTACAGAGCCAAGAGCTTTTGATCATTAAATTTGAATGTTATTTTTGTCATTTGTTTTTGCTTCCCTTGTATAATCACATCTGATTGGGCACCAGAAAAGAGGGGGGGCTTTGATTGTCATTAAACTTTATAAACTAAAGAATTTTTTATCTTTAAATATTCTAAGGCACATTTTAAATATTTTAAAGCATCCCATGCATATTGATTTAAACCATATTTGGCCTTCAGATAAGAATGGATATTTTCTTCTTGTGGATCCTGTGCACTTTTGCTTAAATATATTTCCATACATTTTCTGCCTGTGTGGCCATTGTGAACGGGATGGTGGTTGCCATGATAGTTGAAGAAATGGTCGTACGCAGTGTTAAAGATGCCCTTGATATTATGCACTTTATGCAATAGTCATGCAATTGAATTTTACGTTTTTGTGAATTATGTTTAATTGTTTTTCTGCAGTTTGTCAATTGGAGTCTCAGAGCCTCTGAGTACTTACATGTAATTCTCCCCTTTATAGAGAAGTCTTGATTTTTGTTTTATGTTTTATATGATTATCTAAAACAATGAGGAATGATTAATAATGAAGAGGGAGACCAATATTATTTACCTTAATAGCAATAACTCTTCTTGAATTCTTTTAGTTATTTATTTGTTTGTTTGTTTTTTATTCTACTAGGTGTACATGACAGCAGAATGCACTTTGATTCATTGTACACAAACAGAGCACAACTTTTCATTTCTCTGGTTGTACACGCTGTAGAGTCACACTGAAGTCATACCTGTACCTAGGGCATTGATGTTCATCTCATCCCACCATCTTTCCTGCCCCTATGTCCCCTTCTTGAATTCTTCATAAAACGCTGGTTCTTTGCATAAACAGAGGTGATTTGTAAAGTCAAGGAACCACCTCTTTCTGGCCTCCTGAGTGGTCTCCCCTCCTTGGACTTCCACTTGTTCTAATCAGGAACGACTCTTGAACATGATCAGGTAACACTGGGGATTCTTGGAGTCAGCACATAAGAGCATGCAGACCATGTGAAGAGTTTCCCAATGTCCACTGACAGCACAGGGCTGGTCCTCATCTGCATGGACACAACACCCTCTTATTGTGTATATCCACCTACTGTTGGCTTGACTTCACCAGTGTTTAAGTTGAGCACTTTAGATCAATATGAACAAATCAATTATTACTTTAATTCTGCAACGCTTATCTCTGCAGCTGGCATCATTAAGATACATCCTAAAATTTCCTTTGGTTGGTCTATTAATTTGAGAAATCCTTCATTACAAATTTTTCATATATCTTATTTCTTTTTATTTAATTATGAAACTCATCAAGAGTTTAATTTTTATTTCTCATTTATTAGCCACGTACCATGAGGACTTTTAGCAGGGATACATTTTTCTGTTAATGGGTGTTATATGAATTTTAGGAAATAATTCACTTTATAAAAACTCCCAGAAAATAGTATTATTTCCATCTTTATTCTCTGCTGCTGCAAAACAGTGTCTTAACCACAACAATATGATTACTCTATTTACTCTGTGGGTTTTCTAAGGTAAGTGGAGTGGTTTTCTGCTCATGCAGTGCTGGCTAGATCCAGAGTCTCTGGGGACATTCCAGCTTCCCAGGACCTTATAAATGAACCTTCTTCAAAGTGTAACAGTGACTCTAGTTGCTAGAGAATTTTTCACACAAGGAACAGAAATATATAAATGGATAACCACACAGCACTAGGGTTATGGAACCTGGAAATCGTGCCAATGCCCAATCATAGGCAAATGGATAACAATAGTACATTCTCACAATCTAAAATTAAACAACAGTTGCATGAATTGATTGTAAGAATGGGCAAAATTATGTCTGAGTCTTAGTAAGTGATGCAAGTGAAAAGCAACCCCAGAACATATTTTATCTATCTATACATCCATCCTCGTCAAGTTCAGAAATGAGGTATGGGGTGAAGTATAATAAAACTTTTCAAAGTAAGGCAATAACACAGTGCTCAGGTAGAGTGGATGGATCAGGAGCACCTGAGCACGTTAACCTCAGTAATGTTGCAGTGTTCAGTTGAACAGTAGGATCATTGCATCACTAACTCTGTGGATCACTTAATTAAACTAAAGCAGAGTCTGAGTCATGGACCCCACATGATACTGGGACACCTCTCTGGCTTCCCTCACATGTTCTGAAACTTCACCTGGCCACTCCTGCAGCTCCCCCCCAGAGCCTCTGCTGTCCTTCTGGCGACACCTGTGCAAACTCATTCTGACTCACAGGAACCCAGAGGTACAAGGGACTCAGTGGCTTTGTGGCTTCCCCTGGACCTAAGGAGGTTAGGAGCCAGTGGACAAGTAGAATTCCAGTGAAGCCATCCAGCTTCTGAATTCTCTGGTTGGAAGTTTTTAAATTGAAAATTTTATTTCTTTAAAAGAAATGTGACTGCAATTGTCCTGTTAATTTTTTTTAATGGGTTTGGTAGTTTGGGGTTTAAAATGATTTTTCCCCGTCTGACGTAAGTTGCTGTGACATAAGTTGCTGTGACGTTGTTCGCAATGCTTACGTTGTTTCAGCACAGTCTGCCAGGACGTGGCCTCTCAGTCCTCAGACGGGTGGTGTGTGGCCTCTCTTCCCTGAAGAGTCTGGCCACATGGTTATCAAAGACGTGGGTGTTTGTTTCACTGATTGTCTCTATTGTTTTTCTGCTTTCATCCTCATTATTTCCTTTCATTTGATTGTTTGGGGTTTAAAATGCTTTTGTTTTTCTAGTTTCCCAAGGTGGAATGGCCTAGGGTCACATGTCCCTAGCTGGCTGACCCCTGATGTCCATCCAACCACTCTTGAGGATGAAATGAGCTAATGTCCTCACAGTGGTGCTGAATTCAAAGAAGGGGCCATGCTGCCATTTCCATTCTGTTATTACTTGATTTTGATGATTTTTGATTTCTGTATTTTTACATTTAAAAAATGCAAATCATTTCATATCTAACTTTTTTGTACCTCCTTGACTCCACAGCATGGGTTGAACATCCTTGCTTCTTAATTAAGGGACTTAACTGTTTAATGTCTTTCCCGCTCATTCTATAATAGATTTTTCTGTCTACTCTATAATCTTTTTTTTAAAATATTTATCTTTTAGTTGTAGGTGGACAGAATGTCTTTATTTTATTTTTTATGTGGTGCTGAGGATCGAACCCAGTGCCTCACGTGTGCTAGGCGAGCACACTACCACTGCGCCATAACCCCAGCCCCTACTCTGTAATCTTAACTCCACATATAAACTCCTAAAATTATTTCTTTGCTTTGAAATTTTATATAATAAAATAATTAAACTTCAGTAATCATACAGCAACCTATTCATGCATGCTTGACTCCAAACTTCTTTTTTCTGGGTATCTTATATGGATTTTTTACTTTCAGGTTAGGTCCATCATCAAGTGAAGAAACTACTGAGTGTGACTTTGCAGCTCCATGCCGTCTACTAACTCACAAACTCTGTTTCCAGTGCTTTACACTCTAAAGCGTGCAGTGCCGGCTCCGTGTTCTGCAAAACAGATTCTCTCCTCACCACATCTGTTGAGGCATTCTGATTTCACCCTCAGATTTTAATCCTTTTCCTGTCTTTTCAGTTGCCTCCCGTTCCTTGGTGATCTTTGTTTCTTCTCACATAGATTGGTCACTCTGTCTCCTGTGTTATTATCCATTGAGCCACATTTTTAAACTTCTCTGGTTGTTAATGTTCCACACCACCTTTTTAGTTTTGTAAAAAACCAAAAATCTTCCTTTGACAATTTTTCCCCTCCAGTTATCCATTTGGCTCCTCCTTTATTTCATTTATTAATTTTTGATTTTTAAAAAATTAGTTATACATAGAATGCATTTATGCACTTTGATAAATCATACATAGATGGGGTATCATTTCTCATTTCTCTTTCTTTTTTTGACAACAGAATGCATCTTGATATATTGTACACAAATGCAGCACAACTTTCCAATTCTCTGGTTGTACACAATGTAACATTGCACCATATATGCAGTCACACATGTACCTAGGGTAATGATATCCAACTCATCTTTTGACAATTTTTAAGTTGAAGAAGGAGTGCATGTTTGTAGTACCCATGAGATAGCACCGATAAGCACAAAGAAAAGCTAATTTATTCTCCGCCCTCGTCCAAGGTATCAGGTTAACAGATCAGCACGTCTGTTTGCAGCAGATTGCATTTTCCTCGATTGATCACAGCAGTATATCTGGTCTCATGTAGTCTTGTTTCCAGAGTCTAGACCAAGGAGGATCCCCAGCAGACCAGGCCTGGCCTCTTACCTCAAAAACCAAGCAGAAAAAGTATTGGTGTACTACTGGGATTTATTCAGGATAATGATGTTGGGGAGGACCAGGGGGGCCCAGTGCCCTCATCCCTATCTTCAAGGAACTAACAAGAGCTTTGGGGACTATGCAGGGAGGGGTAAAATCAGGGGGGCCAAGTGGTGTGTACAGTGGAGCTGTCTTGGTGGGACCTCTTCAGTGCACAATGTCCTGTTCTTGTAATGAATGTCATGAAGACAGAGAGTACTGTTGCCAATAGCATCATCAGAACAAATGTATTTGGAGGCAGAAACACAACTCTGACATTTGCATCTCTACAAGTTTCTGAAATAGCAAAGATAAACTTGAAACAATGGCAGAACAATATTTCATAGAATTCTTGCCAATAAGGTCAAAGAGATTATGGAAACCTTCCCAATGACAGGCAGGAAAAGTAGAACTACTAGAAGACACCAGAATAAGAACTGCACATTAGCCTGGCTTATTGACCCCTGAGTGAGTCAGGGTCCCCCTCCTCACGTATGGGAGTGTCCAGCATCAGCAGAATTATACCCAGAAACTTAGGCCGAGCCACATGAAAGTCCTTGAGGACAAGCAGGGTGATGCCTCTGCGCCTTTACACGCTGTTCAGTGTCCTTTGTGCCTCTGTTGTGGCCAAGTTCTCGCCACCCCAACCCTGAAGCCCAGTGAAGGGACCTTGTGCCCACACGTCCTGCCACCAATCAGATGGTTCACATAGCTGGTGAGCAACAAAATCTGGTTCTAATGATTACTGTGTTACCAGAACCCAAATCGTCTCCCATGCCAAATCATTTGAAGAACATCCTGTAAGAGTATTTCTCCTGGAACCAATCAACCGAAATAATCACACAGAACTTGAGAACTGGTCCAGGAAAGTTAAACTTCACTGCATCTGAGAGCAAAGCAGCAAAATGAAAATATGGAGAACTACAAACGCTGCTGCGCCCTGTCTGCTGCCTTGCTCTCGCTCAGTGCCTCTCGCCCTGTGACGGCACACACCGTTCTCTTTCCTCCTTTCTCTCTTCCCTCCTCAGAATCCACGCTCCAGGAGGCTTCCCCGAACGTCCCCTTTCACCACTGTACTGGTATCTACACTTTCCTGCACTCCTAGCACGTAATTCTTACAAATTAAATGTGAGGATGAAGAAAACATTGCCCAAGTCAGATGAGGCAGTGAACTCCCGCATCCCTGGCGGGACCACCAGGCTTCGTCAAGAAGTTCATGCAGCAAGTGACAGTAACACAAGTCCCTCCAGGTCACGGTGGACAAGCCAGACGCTGACCTTGGTGGATGGACTGCTGCTTCTCCTTTGTTAATGAAACTCAGTGGGCATCAATGACAGGTTCTCAGACTTTGAAGAGCTCGTACTGTATATTAATATCTAAGAAGACATAAAAAGCTAATTCATCAGGCAAAAATATAAAAATGGACAAAATTGTGCCATTCAATGCCCACTTGGAGAAGCAGTGCTGTGAGCTCTTGGACAGCAAGCTTGCTGTTTGGGCTGAGGGAGATGCCTCCTGTCTCACAGAGACACTCTGCATTCTGTATCTGGAGTCGAGGACGAGAACTGTGCCACAAATCCCCAAAGCAGTGTTTTGATGCAGTGTAAATAGCTTCATCAAAGTTTAGATTTTCCACCCCCATCTTTTCAAGACAATTTACTAAGGAAATGGAACATCCCAGAGGATTTCTTCAAGAATTTGATTGAAATTCTAAGCAATAAGAAAAGCACACACAGAAAACTGGTTTTACCACCTATCAAATGGACAAGGGCTATCCATGCCTAATATCCCGAAGCAGCTCTGGGTGTGTGAATGGGGAAAACACTTGCTTGCAAGGTCCCTGAGGCCTTGTTCTGCAACAGTGTTGCTATGGACGGTGATGTGGAAGGAACTCTTCAGGGCTCAGGACATCCAGATGCAGGTCCTGCTGGGAAAACAAAGGGTCTGATCATTTTTCTGGGAGTGGAAATCTTCCATGAAAATTTAAAGTCTTACTTTTGACATCTGTTTTCTTCTCCATGACCTTTTAAAATGAAATATGAATTACTGTTAAAGCCAGAGACATCACTAAAGGTAAAGTGGTTGCATTGAGGACAAAGGAAAGCACAGGGACACAGAAGACCCAGTTGGTTTTTTAATTAGCCTACTATTTTCTTGCCTAGAAATTAGTAACACTTAATTTATATGGTTATTTTCTCACTTAAGGATTCAGAACAATACTACTCCAGTAAGCTTAGGACAGAAACCACCTGCATTGCTGTGCAGTTTATATGCTTACATACCTGTAGTAATCTGGTCACAGTTCGTTGAAAAATCTGAGCTTCGTTCTTTTCAGAAACTTGTTTTATTTCTACAAAAAGAAATAAGCTGAAAGCTACTCTTTAGATATAAAGGAAAGGAACCTGGTCCAGGAAAATGCCATATTCAATGTAGTGATAATTCTGATGCCAAACTTGACCCCATTAAACACGGCAACAACGCTGCACTGATAAACCCTGCTCTGGTTTATCTGCACTTCTCTGTGCACGGGGAAGCTTGGGGCTGTTGTTCAATGTCAGTGGTGCTCACTGTGTAGCCTGTTCCCAGCACTGCTTCAGCTGGAGCACTGAAGAACCTCAAGCTCTCTTCCTGAGTGTGGTGGAGTAACAGGGGGACTCTCACTGTTCACTCACCTGCTGACGTGGGCTGAGGGAGCAGGTGGAAGACCATCCTGTTACTTTCTTCCTGTGGGGTTTTCATATGGAGGGCTTGCTTGGAGGCTTCATCGTTGAGTCCATGCTCCAGGCTGAAGGCCAGAAGGCATTTCCCGTGCACTTGACTTTCCACTCGTAAAGAACAGTAGAGCACCAGACCCATTCTTAGTGCAGTTGTATTGACAACTGTTGGAAACATTGGTGATAAAAATGTATTAAAGAGCAGAAAATAGATAATATGTGCTTTCTAGTACCTGATGGAGAGAGCAGCAGAGGTGGAAGGCTAGAAGGTTGATATTCATCATGGAAAATGAGCTGTTGTAAGGTTGCAATCAGCAGGGAAACAAAAATTACACATTAGTTCAGTCTGGAGGGACCTTGAGATTGTTTCAGCCTTAATACTTCCTCCTGTAACTCAACATGATGCTCAATTAATCTGCCCTTGCCCACGTTTTGTCCACTCAGGGAGAGATCATAAAGGGTCTCATTCTCTCTTACTGAGAGGCACTTTCCCCTGGAGAGTGCAGCACATATGGCAAGATTAAACCTCTTCTTGGCTCTGAAACCTGAGCTAATACAGCAAGACCTTGCAATGTCTCGTAGAGGAAAATAGGTACAGTGTGATCAGGAAAGATAAATTATAGTGACTGAAAAAGCATTCAGAGCCAATCCACAGGGCTGGAGGAAATTTTCTCATATAAGGGAACTTACCTAAGAGAGAGATGTCTATTGAATTCATTGCCAGCATGGTCAGAAAGAGAATGGCTAGCTTGAAGCTGAAAAAGTGTTGAAATCTCAAACATTTCCACACTTGGAAGTCACAAGCACAACTCCCCAGAGCCCCGTAGGGCCTTGTTTCCTTAACCTTCACCAGTGTGGGTAGGTGGTCCTGCTAAAAGATGCCCAGGACTCTGGCCATTTGCCTTTCAAAGTGAGAGACTTTGCTATGGTACTGAAACCAGAGTCCACATTGTAGTTTTATAAAAATTATGACTTTTAACGTACCATCCACATGCCACCATCTGCCATGAGAGGTGACAAGCTTTTGTTTCTCAGGTTTGATGGGAAGTAGAGAAAGATGCTGAGGATGTTCTTGATGTCACATCCATCACTCATTAAAGGAGAACTCTGTGAGAATGCTGAGGTTCCATCATTCCACCTCTTAAAGCTCACCATTCACCTTGAAAGTACCCCTCCCTGGACCAAGGGGCCACTGTGTTTATGTGTTATGACGTTCCTCTAATTGACAACAGGAGACCCCAAGATCTCTGAGATGCTACAGAAACTGCACCTGATGTACCTGAGACACAGTAAACACTGATCCTTCCCCAAGGTGACCCAAGGGAGGTTCCTCTGTAAAGAGAAGGGACATCACCAAAGATGCAGGTGCAGGCTAGAGACTCAGGCATGTGCTCTCGAAGGGATCTGAAGGCCTCTGAGGTCAAGTGGAGCATCACAGCACAGTCCTGAACCACAGAAGGGCAGTGTTTCCTCCTTATCTTGTCCCAAGACCGTGAGCTTTCATTCAAGGATTCAAACACCAAATACAATTAGGAAAGCTGTCAAATGGCTGATAAATTTCTTCAAATGTAGCAAAAAAGAAAAAAAATGTGAATGTGGTAGGTAACAGAACACCTGTACTTGAAATCCATGTGTTTCTCCTCTCAAAAAATCATGCAGGAGACAATTTCTGTACTTGCCTTGCAGAAAATGCCAGCAAGTCTAAATGTTATCACAGTGGATGTAAAATTAACAAGAGTTTTCTTTTCAATGACATAAAGAACCAGCCGAGGTCAGCTGGAGAAGGAGGAAGCATTGGCGATCGGTGGCCCGTGGAGCAGCCTGGCGTGGTCTGACAGCCCGGGGTGGTCATCCAGGAATCTCCTTCAGCTTCCACTACAAACGAAGACCTTGTGAGATGGAGTGGGCATTAACAGGGACCCACCAGGAACCGGGAGCTCCATACACCTGCGTAATGGCAGTCAGCTTGCAAACAGGCCAGGAAAGAAAGCAGCAGGTCCCAGCACATAACTGGGTGCTCACAGCCACGTTCTCAGGGTGGCCACACGGGAAGGTGGTCCCTGGCCATGTTCATTATTGTTCTGGTGGCCAGATCCAGGGCTCACTGTACAGACTCCTCTTTCTGTGATTTGCAGCTTGGATTTTAATTGTGCTTATGCTCGGGAAAAATTCACGGTGTTCACAGTCCCTTCTCTGACACACCCAAGGTCATCATGCCTGCCTCTGTGTCACCTTATAAGCTTACATTTTTTTGCCTTTTGTTTTGTCACCCTAATCCTCTTGAGCTGATCTTTCCCCACAGGTGTTCCGCTGGGGCTTGTCTCAGCGACCTCAGCCGCCCCTCCAGATCCTTCTCACCAGTGTTGGAATCTGCACCTGGCCCCCACTGAAGCTCACGGTAACTCACTACTGCAGGTGCACCCTCGTTCAGCTACTTAGGGGACTGAACAGAGAGGAGAAGATTTGACAGGATGTGATCCAGCGCCCCCGCATGTCAGTACAATGGCCCACTTGATGACAGCAGGAGACCTATTTGTCCCTTCTTTTGGCTCCGTCTCCAGTCTCCACTACTCCAAAGTCATGGCACAGAGGAAATTTATTTCTTCCAGTTCTTCTAGAGTTAGTAAAATATTCCGACAGATTTTGGAGTATTTGAAAAAAGGCTAAATGTATGAAATTCATAAACTCTGAGTGAAAATATTTGAAATATGTTACAACCTCCACTTCTCGGTGCTAATTTCCTGCTCAGACTGCTCTAACGAAATACTACACACTGGGTGGCTTGTAAACACAGAAAGCTGTCTTTTGCAGTTCTGGAGGCGAAATCCAAGATTAGGCCCCAGCAGAATTGGGGTGGGTGAGGGCCCCCTTTTCTGGCCCCAACTCTGGCGCCTTCTCCCTGTGTTCTCACAATAGGGAAGAAGCAAGGGGCTGCCTGTGGGCTCTCTGTAAGGTCGCTCATGCCATGCACAGGGCTCCAGCCTCGGGATCCCCACCTCTCAGAGGCCCCCCTCCTAGCACTGTCCCCTCAGGTTTGTGAATTTGGGTGGGGTGAGCAGTGGTGCTCAGCTCTTAGCTGTAACTTCTCAGTACATGTTTAAAAGGTGAGAAGGAAAATCAACATGGAAAATGCGGAAGGCATTCAGAGTTGTAGCTTTTTGTGTCTTTTATCTCTTATCATTTAGGAAGTCTATTTATTATATTGATGAGTTTTAGACATAGTCACAAGAATGTGTTAAAATCTAAGATTATTTAAAATGTAACTAAACAGTTGGGAAACTTTTCTGACCACCCCCACACCTCACACACACCTACTTGCTACCGTCGGGCGGAGCAGCCCACACCCCTGACGCCCTCATCTGAGAGCAGCCGGCGCACAGGGAGCAGGAGCTGCCCAGGTGTTCACACGCACCTCTCACCTTCTCTGGAGGCTGCTGGAAACTATGCTGAATTGTCCTGGGAAAACACACAACCCCTTCCTCCTGAACATACAGCCTGTAATGAGGTCGCCTCTCTCTCCAGATGGGATGAGACCCAAGGCAGCTTCCTCCACCCTATTCCAATCTTGGCATACCCTCCTTTTCTCCCTGGATCTGCTCCTGCAGATCCAACCTCCGATGATTAGTAATAGAAAGAAATTTAATTTCCCATGAAAACACAGGGACTTTCCAGGTAGAAGCAAATTGTTCACAATGATAAATAGAAATCGAAATTTCTTCCAAGGTTTTGATTCTGTCAGGCAAGCACAAACCAATAGGAAGTTGATATATCTACATTAAAGGTAAAGAAAATAGATTTTAGCAACAAATATATAATAACAAATTAAGACTATCGCTACTTAATGATTAAGTCATCCCTTTTAAAAGATAGTACTAGTAGCAATATTTCTAACAAAATTATAAAAGATAGAAAATTAAGAGAATTATTAGAATTAATAATGGATAAGTTTGCACTTAATTATAATGGGTAAGTTTGCACTTTGCATGGATTTTAATATAAATTTCTCAGAATTGATAAAGAAAATAAACTAAAACCATAGTACAGATATGGATATTCTGAATAACACAATTAGCATTCATGTGGTCATGGAATGGAGATTATCTTCTAAACAATACTTAAAACAAATTCATTGTTAAAATACATAGGAGATTTACAAAAATTAAACACAGCAGCTTGGAAAACAACTCAAAACAGTCACCGAGATGTCTGTATCACACCTTCCACACTCACTGATGGTGATCATATGAAATACATATAAATCAATGCCACAAAGATAACACCACCACGTTGTGTTGTTTGCGACATAAAAGCACACAAAAGTAGTACCACACCAAGGCAAGATGATAACGGGATATTAAAAGTTAAGAATGTGCAGGGTGTGGTGACCCTGCCTGCAGCCCCAGCTCCTTGGGAGGCCAAGGTGGGAGGATCCCTTGAGCCCAGGAGTTTGAGACCAGGGTGGGCAAAGGATCAAAAGCCTGTCTTAATAATAAAGGAAAAGCTAGAAAAATACAATTTCCAGTGCAAGTCAGTAGCTTTTAAAAACAAGCATTTTGTTTTATATTAGGGATGTGTTTCCCTGCTCCACGTAAGGAGGTCCTAAGTAAATCCCCAAAACAGAAATTGAACTCAGCTCTTTGGTTCTGAGAAGCTGTATTCTTTTTAATTGTTTTGTAAGGTCTGCACATTAAAAAGATGTAGTCGATGAGTCTAAGAAATACTTCATCTAAGGAAGCAGATTTTTATAAACAGAGTACATCTGCTCGGAATATTCTGGAATTTGCTGGGTTGTCTATAGCAAGGTCTGCAAGTCCTAAAATATCCCAACTGCTGCCATTTTTAAGGATGCTGCTCTTCTAACATGCACAGTGGGCAGCTGCAGTAGAAAGCTCTGGGCATGGCGTGGCTTTCTGTTGGAGGTAAAGGAAGATGTGCCACATTCCTCAGTAAGTTTCTTTATCACATGTGATAAGACCATTCTGTGTGTATGTAGTTAAATTTAGATTTCAAAGACGTGGAGACACATCTGCCCTCTTCTCTTCATTGGGCTTTAAATGCCCTGGCACACCAAGAGACCAACTTGTGCCCAGGGAAATCCTCTCGCTACCTACAGCCAAGCTGTGCCCTTGCCTGCCACTTGGAATCACTGGATATCTGGCAGACACTTCAAAATGCTCCCCTGCCCAGGCCTGTTCTGCCTGCCCTCTCTCCCTAGGCACGGACTGTCTTAGGGGAAGTTCAGACCAAAAATTTCAATGTCACCCTGGACTCTTATCTTTCCCTGGCATGCCCCAGCTACAGGTGAGGAAACCTGCTAAGTTTCACCAGCCCTTCAGACCAGGACCTCTTCTCACACCACAGTCTCCCCAGGCCCCAGTCAGGCCATTCCACACGCAGACATCTGTGGCCCTCTCCAGTGGGTCTCTCTGCTCTGTACCAAATGCTGGCCAGTGTTCTCGGTAGAGACTCAAGTCCTTCCAATGGCCCTCTGTGTGCTACCCTACCCACAGGGATGATGCTGCCCCCACCGCCCTGGCCCTCCCCTCTGTGCAGCTTCTCACAGGCAGCTCCCACTGGCCCCTGCTGACCTCCACTTCACCTGGTAAGTTTGGCTCAGAGCTTGCCTGGCTGCCTTTTCCAGACATCTCTACCACAGCTGCCTGTGGCTGCCTCTTTCACCTCCTGGAGCATTGGTTTCAGGGACCCTTGCCGACACGCTTGTCCTGACCACATCGGTGACATTGCAACCTGCCCTCCCTGCCCTCCCAGGCTCTCCTGAGTACCTGGGCTCAGCTCTAGTTTCTAGTTCTTCAAATCACTCACCATGTTCTGGGTACCTTCAGATTTATGTAGTCATTTTTCTCATTGTTTGCTTTTCTTTTCTCCATTCTCCTAGATGGAAGGCATTATTTATGCTTAAGACAATGCACACCTGCTAATTTGTGATTCTAAACTGGCCCTATGCGATCCCACGGCATTAAGCTAGAACAAAACAACTCTCCATCTTAACTACAGTCCCGTCAGCAATGTAATGGGTGCTCCTGAGTCTCTGCCATACCCAGGGCAGGAAGAAGTGTATCTGAAGGAAGGGCAGGCCAGGGGTGCCTCTTGCCCTTGGGACAATGGCTGGATCCATTAACAAATACTCCCTATAGATAAAGTATTAAGAATGAGCTTTTTAAAAATTCATTTTCAGAGCAAGGCTTTAACAGAACACGCCCTAACAATCTGTTAATTCGCACAGAATCTGTTTAAACAAAAGATCGTCTAGATAATGTTTTGCACAAAGCAATTATTAAGTGCAGGCTACGAGGAATTTACAGAAGCTCCTGTAAGGAATGGCACCAGAGCACTAAGCATCCCATCAGCAGACATAGAGCAGGCATGGTAGACACAGATTCAACAGGATGGGCAATGAGGAGGATGGGGAAGGAGACAGCTATTTATCTTCCATGCTCCTTTTTAAATATCTATTTTTCATTTCAGAGTTTCTCATCCCTTAGGTGAAGTATGAACTTAAAAGCAACCTAGATTCTTCATAGGACTTTTAGAGTATATGATAGATCAATAATTTGTTGGTTTGTTTACGAAATATGCCAACTTACTAGGACAGAGTCATTTTTAAGGGAAAGCCAAGATCAATATATATGTGCATAGATTTATGGGTGTTTTTGTTACATTCAGAATAAGTCTGTTTAAAAAACCCTAAACGGCAAGCCTGGCTGTTTTTAGTGTGATCTATTGGCTCTTGGGTGCCACTTTAATTCCAGAGACTAAAAATATCACATCTGAGACTTTTACTCAGATAAACTCTCCTTGAATGTAATTAATTTTAACAGCCAGATTTGAAAATTGCGGAGACACAATCCAGGTATAACTTAAAAGTGCAATCTTTAGAATTCATTCCTTTTCATGAGACTGTCAAATATTTGTGTGTATCGATGAATTTTAGAGTTACAACCTTCTGAATTTTCTTTCATACTGTATTTTTCCTTCAGAGAATTAAAGTCAGGTAGCTGATAATTGTCGACCTAATTCCAATCAGAATCTGTGACCATGTGACCCAATGGGTGGCAGGGATCTCAGCCGTGACCCTCTGAGCACTCTGGTTTGGGCAGAGACGGGAGACGAGCAGACGTCCTCATTTTGATCATTCATGCGAGTGATCTCCCACGAGGTTGACCGGCCAGGCAGGAACAGGTGGTCTTCTCCAGGGCATGTAGTTGACTCGACCGGATGGATTGGCAAACTTTTCTGGATATGTGGGGAAAGTACTGAGAGTGTCCTCTGCTGGCTCTTGGCCTAAGCCCTGGCTCTGCACCTGCGCCACAGGGTGAAATCTGAAATGACAGTCACGTGACTATGCTAGACTAAGACCCTGTCCACCCAACACTGCTGCGCTGAGGTGCGGGTGTGTGGCAGTGCCAGCGCGTGCCTCCTCCACACGAGTACCTAGGCCAGATGCGTTTCTGGCTTCCTCCTAATCAGGCCTCCTGTACTCACCTCTGCGCCCTCCACACCTCCCACCTGTTGACCTATGCACTCCCTACATGTCACCTGCTCCCATCTTGTGTGTTTCTGATCCTTCCAAGAGCACTCCATAGGTCCTTGGGCTATGCTCACTGTCCATCCTGCGCTGCTATGGTCACCCTCAGTCCCAACTTTGCCAGGCACATGCACCCAGCCTGTCTGTTACTGCACAGCCCGCTAGCAGGCTTCGAGGGGAGTACTCCTGCCCCTAGAACTGTCCACCCTGACGCAGCTCCACGAAAGCTTCTGAGGAGCAGCCCAGGGAGAGTAAAGTCACTGTGGGGCTTTTCTGTTCTGGATCAATTATTAGTTGAGGAAACCTGA
The DNA here is from genome assembly GCA_028644305.1 of Xerus rutilus. Classification (NCBI taxonomy): domain Eukaryota; kingdom Metazoa; phylum Chordata; class Mammalia; order Rodentia; family Sciuridae; genus Xerus; species Xerus rutilus. Next base: position 2,976,343 of record CM053405.1, read on the forward strand.
GAAGAGCCTGGAGCAGGGCTTCATGGCCCTTCTCTTCCCTGTGCTGTGCCAGGGAGCCATCCAGGAAGCGGAGGCAGGGCAAGCACTGGAGATCAAGCCTCCCAAGGCCCCCAAGGCCCTCAGGAAGGAGGCCTGCCCAGGTCACAGACCCCCATAGGCCTGTTGGGGGTGGTACAGTGCCCAGCTCACAGGGACCGCTGTCAGCACTGGAAGACGTTGGGCCTGGGCTGGGAGGCATCCACCTCAATGGCCAGTGACTCCCACTGGAAAGGGAAGTGCAGTTACGGTAGCTGCAGGGAGCTGAGACTCAGAGCCGCCTTAGAATGGCTGCAGTCACTAAAAGGTGCGGAGCACCCTGGGCTGGGTCTCAGTGGCGCAGGGGAGGCCCTGTCCCTGAAAACAGCAGCAGCAGCACAGCTTACAGCTCTAGGTCCCCAGCTCTCACAGAAAGTGCTCTGCTTTGGGTCTCCTGGGCTGTTCTTCCAAATGAGCCAAGTCCCACTGTTCTCCCAACTAATAGATAAACCTGCCCCCAGGTCCCCTCAGGAGACCTTATGTCTGAACCTGGGCACACAGATCCCGGCACCGAGTTCATACCTGTTCTTTTTCTATTTTGTACTAGTTCAGAAAACTGAAAATTATTTTAGTAGGTAGTTGACAAAAGACTGTGGCTGGGGTGCATGCTGTGCACTGCCGTCGATCACCCCACTCGACAGTTGCAGAGATCCCAGGGTTCTAAAACAAGGGTAAGCCCAAAGCCCATCCCAAACGCAGGCTGCTGCACAGGTCTCCAGACCCGGGGCTGGACCCTCAGAAGACTGGGACTGCAGTCGATGGCCCAGGCACCACGCAGCTGCAGATGTACAGAGATTATCTTCTCCTTCGTCCTTGGCAGACAGGAAGATGGGACCCAGGGATGCCATTCCAGCTCCTAAGAGTGCCCTCAAGTTTGTACCACTCATGTCCTCCACTCCAAGGGTGCTGTTTCAAATCTTATACTAAATTCAAATACACTTATCCATTTTCCTTACGTTAATGCAAGATTCAGTGTGGATATCTGTGTGGCATGTTTAGGAGGGTGTGACCAGTGCAGTAGGTGAGTTAGGGAAGAACAGGTACCGAACAGGTGTCTCAGGAAAAGGAGCAATATGTTCCTTCAAAGTTCTTAAAAAAAAACTTTCCTGTTTCATTCCTAAATACTATTTAGGAAACCATTGCTTTTATCATGATCTCAGCAAATTTCCAGAATTGGGGTAGAGGCAGGTTTCTAGGGCTCCCTCAGTTTCTGGCTGACACTTTAGGACACAGGTGACTGGAAAACAGTGCCAAAGGCTGTCATCTCTTGACCGTCTGTAGCATGGCTCTGTCCATGTGGGCACTGTGCAGATGAGGGACATTTGAACATTCAAATTTGCAGGCATGATGGATGGATTGTGGCTGCCTACTGAGCTCTGATGAAATCGTTCTTTCATAAAACTGAAACGGCAACTGACCCTCACACACAGGGGTACATCAACATTTTAATGATGCACAAGGAAAGGAAACAGTTAAAATGTTTAGAGCTTGCAGTTCCAGGCCGTTGGCTATCCTAAAACAATAAAATCAACTGTGTGTGCTTGTGTGTGTGTGTGTGTGTGTGTGTGTGTGTGAAAGCAACAATGAAAATCCGTCCTTAAGATTTTATGCAAACTTGCCATCATGGATAATATTTGACACACAAGAAAGAGGCCTGCTGGGATACCTCAGGTCCTGGTGGGCAGGGCTGAAGGCAAAGAAAACGGGAAAAGACAGCATGAGTTATTGATTCCAGGCCCAGTAGGAGCTTTGGAATGTGCAACCACAGAAAAGTGGCTGTGCAAGGCGCCTGCCTGTGTAGGGACAGGGGACATCATACATGTACCACATGCAGGTTCCTAATGGCCAAACCATATAACAGATCACCTGCTAGTTCTGCAGGATGCTCACTATGGGGAACTGGCTAGTTACTGACCAGTTTCTAGAATTTCCAGGGATTTATGTACAAGTCAAAATTTGGAGGATCTCTTGTTCACTTTCTATTGACTTTTTATAGCATCATTAAGGAAGGATTCATAAGCTTTGGTGATTCAAATGCTATAGAACCATACAGAGTTCTCTCCCCTTCGAAAGACATCCATAAGCTCTACAGCTCAGTTAGAAGTTTTTATACTGACACAAGAGACGGACCACTGTGTGGCTCGGCCCAGCACAGGTTCAGAAGGTGCCTCTGAGCTGCTGTTTCAGAACCACAGTGATAGTTCTACAGATGGAGACAAGTACCTTCACCCATCCCTGAGACAGGACAGCCAAAGGCGAGACCTTGTCAAAAGTAGCTGCATGGTGTGGAGGAAGAGTGGAACTTTGTGCTTGAGAGCCAAACCTTGAAAAGACACAAGCCTTGTTTAATTTTCATGAATAAACTTTCATGTGAGAATATCTTAGCCATATGGATCCTGGCACCTGAGCCAGTTTTCCCAGGATGACATCTGATATGAGCATGGTGTGTCTGTTGAATTAGTGGACGATATTGGTGTGTCATTACTAACCGAGATCCTTTTCCTGTCCTAGGACCCTGATTGAGATGAATGTGTCTTAGGCATCTTTTGAGTGTAATGTTTTGGGGACTTTCCTTGGTTTTGACTCCCTTACAGATTTGAGGTTCTTGAGTTAGGTTTGTCTGATGCTTTTATCATGACAAGACTGAGTTAGATGTTTCAGGTAGAAGACCAGAGGTAAAGTCCCATCTTCCTGCCAAGATGTCAAGGGTATCATAGTGAGTGGCCTAGAAATCCATAAATGTCACCCCCAGTTTCTAATCCCCAGGGCCTTTGTGGGCTTATTTGAGATTGGGCTTTTTGCAGATGTATTACACTAAGGGTCTTCAGATGAGATCACCCTGCATTTAGTGTAGACCTTGTGTCCTACTTAGAGAAAGGAGATGATCTGAGACACAGGACACAGGGAAAGACCATGGGAAGATGGAGGCTGGCACTAGAGTCCTGCGGTCCTGAGCCCAGGCAGGCCTGGAGCCAACAGACCTTGAAGAGGCAAAGACAAGCCTCTCCTGGAGCCCTCAGAGGTCAGATGGCCTTACTGACACCGTAGTTTTGGATTTGTGGGCTCCAAACGATGAGAGTTCTCTTATTTTAGGCAACTCAATCTGTAGCAATTTGTCACAGCAGTGCTGGGAACTAAGAGGGTATGCACTGCCATGTGACAGTACCTCAGGCTAACCTGGTCCCGCAGCTGAGGCAGCCACGTGGGCTGCTTCCCATCACTAGGTTCTGCTGGGCTGTGAGTGTGTCACACGCAGCTGAGCTTCCAGTGCGACCCTGGTCCACACTCAGTGCAGACCTTTGCCCTCCTTCAGTGTGCAGAGTAGACATTTTACTTTTAAATTCTGGGATTTGTCTGCATGAGCCTTCTGCCTCTTCTTCCTCTTTCTTTACCATGCAATCCTTTACAATGTTACTGTGTCCCCATGGCTACATCACCTCCGGCTGGCCTCATAGCTCAACGCTACGGGATTCGTGCTGTTGGCAGTTGTCCCAGGCCTGCCTGGGGTCTGGCAGCTGGGTCCTATGCTACCTCCCTCTCCCCTCCACTGCAGCTCTTCATTTTTGTTTTGTGTTTCTGTATTTTGAATAATCTCTTAATTTCTGACAGCATGTGACACTCTGGGCTTGTCTAAAGCATTTGCTGCTTGGTCCTGGGATCAGCCACCTCCCCCAGGACCCTGCCCCATCTTGCTGGGGCTGCCAATGGGCACAGAGGCGAGGGTGGGGCTGCCCTTGCTCCTGGCTCAGGTTCACCTTAGGGTTGATGCTCTGTTCTTGTCCGTCTCCAGGTGTTACTTAACCTCTTTGAGTTTCGTTTAATTTACTTTTCAAAATGAGGATTACACAGCAACAAAAATAACTCTTAACTGATCCTTACTTAACAAACCAGCAAACGAATCCCATAATCACTCTCTTTAAGTCATTTAAGTACCACATAAAAGATGATTTGATTAAGGGAGGTTTTTTTAAAAAAGTCCTATGATGAGGAATGTAAACAACCCACATGGAGAAAACAAAGTATAAAAATGGAATTATTCAATCAGTTCAGATTACTTCATTCAATATTTTTAACTTTCACTGCCTTATGAAATCACTTATGCAGTGATATAAAACCATAGACTAAGCTTTATGTACACATTTTTCAAGAACTTAGAAACTCAAACAGCAGCAGACTCATATTCAAAGAGATGGTTTCAGTCCTTTTCAAATGGACCTATGACTTCAGTTCTTTAAAGTGGTTTCTCAGTTGTAGAATGGAAATATTGGTCTGGTAGGTAGGGCAAGGCCAACCATTCAGAGTGGGCTCTGTCCAGGGCCTATGTGGGAGAACTTTGCAGTGGAGAGGGGCCCTGGGGTCTTATTTCTATGACAGCTCTGTGTGGGAACTACCCCTTTGTTGCTAGAATTTGGGGCATTCCTGGGTCCCAGAGGTGGGGGTGTTGGAGAGTGGGCTGGCTGGGGTATCAAGGGCCTTGAGATGGAGGCTGGCCACCTGCAGGCCCTAGAATACATTTTTGTACTTCCAAATGCTGCTGTGTGCTGGCTACCTCTGCTTCCAGCCTGCGGGGCTCCTGCTGACCTGATCTGGAGTAGCCGGAGTTACTGGCTGACAGGACTTTACGTACAGCGCATGTACGGGGCTGACGAGAGGACAGCTCCAGGCAGGTGAGCAGTCTCCCACCTGTGGGCGGTGAGACCCGCACTCACCACCTTTGTCACCTCCTTGACATGGGCCCTGACTCTGGAGGCTCAGCCAAAGCCCTTCCCTGGTCAAGCTCCTGGCTACGTCCCCACACTCTGTGAGAAGCAAAGACATTGGGAGTTAAACCAACAGTGCCACCTCGTCACCCTTAACCTCCTCACTTCTAGTTTGCTCATTTCTACACAAGGAAGTGTGCTGATCACAGTTACATGGCAGGCGTTGAAATTTAAGAATTTAATGTTATAAAATAATCCTAGGGAGTACTTCCCATGACAGAAATCACTGAACACTTGCCTTGACATCACTGAGCACTTCCCATGACATCACTGAGCACTTCCTGTGACATCACTGAGCACTTCCCGTGACATCACTGAGCTCTCCTGTCACCAGGAGTGGTTGAAGAGCTTCCCAGGTGGTTCTCATTTCCCATCTGGGCAGCCAGGTCAGGCCTTCTCACTTCACTGGTTACAACCTGAGCAGGAAGAGGGTTGTTGCCTGCCCAGTGGCATCAGTCACGCCACACAGATGAGGTGGGAACCCATGATGTCTGCCCCGGAGGGCTGCCTGTCAACACAGAGGTTCCCCAAGCACAGGCGACATCTGTCTGCACAGAGGGGACAAGGGGAGGACGGCACGTCTTCCGCCCACCACTTGGTGCCCGCCTGGTCAGGGAGCTCTCCAGCCAGGCGACGGCTTTGAGGACTTACTTGCATCTGGAGAACTCGGGAGGTGGTATTAACAGGTCAGTGCGTGTTGGCAAAGGTCCACCTTTGCACTACAAAGAGGCTCTTCAAGGGCCACAAAATATGATTCTCCCCTGGTCTTGAGCTAGTGGGAAAGAAGGTGCTAATAGGCATGAAATTGAGCATCCACCTCTGTTTTTCTAAAAAATATTAGAAGACCTCAAAAATATGTGGTGTGGGTGCTGTATGAAGGGCAAAAGTGTATCAGGGGCAGGACAAAAAAATGCCACAGGCTAGGAGTTTACAAAGAAAAATTCATGCCCAGAGGTTCTGAAGGCCAGAAGCCCAGGGCAGTGGTCAGCAGGACTGGGCCTTCAGGACTGCTTCTTTCTGAGGGTGAGGAGAATCTGCTTCAGCTACTCTCTGAGCTGGTGGCATCTTTGGTGATCCTCAAATGTTGAGGCCTCACCCCAACCTCTGCCTCATCCTCAAAGATCTGATCACTGTTTCTATCTGTCTCCAAATGTCTCTGTCAAAATAAGGACATTAGTCCTGTTGATGATGGGCCACCTGAAGGACCTCATTCGACTGCAGTGCCTCTTTGAAGACTTCACCTCTAAATAAGGTCCCACTCTGCTTGGACTTCAGCACATGAATTGGGAGATGAAATTCAACCCATACCATTGAGAATAGTTACAATCATTTATTACCTGGGAATTAGAACAATAGAAGAGTTCTTACCTTTATTTAAAGCAAAAGTTATTTCCAAAAATCTCTTGAGCCACTAGTTTGAAATTTAGTTACATTGTTCAAATGTTATTGCCCTCTTACAGGCAATGGTCTAAATTAAGAGAGAATGTAACACACTTGTCAGTGTGCCTCAGAATGTGCCTAAGCGTTTTGGAATTGTTTGGTGTGGTCTTTTTACTCATAAGGAATGAATATATTTTGGATGTGACATTCTCAAAGTACACAAAAATAAAGTCATCTCCACAATGTATTTTGCATAGTCAGAAGTTGAAGGACAAAGGTTTATTCTTATGTCAAAGTAATTTTGTTACATTATGGGTTAAATCATATTTATGGGTTATATTACATTATGGGTTCCTGTTACATTATGGGTTAAATCATATTTATTTTGGAAAGCCTAAAAATCACTATTTTTATTTAAGACATTCATGATTGGAAAAAGTCTACTTTATAGGCTGGAAGAACAAAGGAAAATTGTAAAACTAAACTTTAAAAAATGAGTATTTTTCCCCAAAGAGAAACTCTTCCTCCTCCACCAATGGGTGTCATTTGCAGCAACTGTTCACAAATTGTTCAGGGACGTGTGCTCGTCCCTGAGGTCCCTGTAGGTGACCCGCAGGCTAATCTCATGTAGTATTGATGCTTATAATATGAAAATGTCTATATTTTAGTTTCCAGAATAGATGGTTCATGAATAATGTATAATATTTAATAAAACCAGACATTGCCTCATTAATGTCTCATCAAAAGTAGGATGGATCTTTCCCTTATATCTGGCATTTTTGGGTCATGTACTGGATAAGATTGGGTAGATAGATATGCATTCTCTCACTCTATTAAACACATTTATAATCCAGTGCATCTGAGAATTAATTTTAGAAGGCTTTAATCACTAATCAAATTGAACTCAAAATAAAAGTCTTTTGCATTTATTAATTTACTTACTTTTCAGTGAATATCTTAGTTTGCTTGAAATGGTTATGATGACAATAAGGTCCAGAGATATGAAAGGATTTCTGTAAGGGACACGGTAATTTGGGATGGAGATCAGACAGCTAGCTCAAATGTATTCATTAAACTGAGCTGTTTGCAGGGAATTGCAGCATTTGTTTGGGGCACAGTAACCATGGGTATGAGAAAACCCCACCAGGAGAGAAGTCCATTGCCCCAGGACACTGAGGTGTTCTCTACTCTCAGCCCTAACATCACTTAAGAAGTGAGGAATGGATTCCCATTAGTAACTGTGCGTGTTATCTGATACGTTACTTCTATTCCCAACAATTACAAATGCAATAGTGAATTCATAACTTCTTTAAATGACAATAGTAAATAATTGATTTTGTCCATCTTGGCATGAATTCCTGCAGAATTCACATTAATCTTAAAATTATTAAGACAATGATTGCTTGGCGTCTTCGCAAGCTGGCGTATTTATCTTGTTAGACCTAAATGTGTCCTGCATTTCTCATGAATGGTTAAATGCTTTTAGCGGTTTCCTCTCTCCTTCCCTTTCTCTTTCTGGACTGTCTGGCTGGGAGGCCAGTGGGGGCTGGGCAGGCATGAGGGTAGCATGGCTGCTATAGGTGGAGGCCGAGAAAGCACCTGAAGGAAACATTTCTCTTCCAGAAGGGACCACGGGCTCCCTGACTCAAAATGCACATCGGTGAGTGATTGTAGCTGAGCCTGGCCTGCCTGAACAGTAAGTTCTAGAGATTTCCAGGATCCTGGGGATCTTCACAACCTCACCTCCCATCTTGCCCATGAGAATGTGCTGGAAGCAGCCCAATCATCTAAGAGAACATCACTCCCTCTCCTTCCATCGCCTTGTGGATGAAACTCCAGCCGCCAGTCATGAGGTCATGAGAGACACAGCCACCTCTGCAGGGTCCTCCCTCTGCACCCCATTCACAACTCAACTTACAGTGGGAATGCAGCAGGCGTCCTGGCTCTAGCCCCCACCCCCGCCTTGCCCAGGTGCCCAGCTCTGCCTGCTGCATCAGGGCCTCACATCCTTTTAATTCTAGGATTGGGGCTCACACATCATCTCTGGGTCTTTTCACCACCGCTTGGGTTGATCCCTTCCAGCCTGATATGTGCCACACAACCTCCCAAGCCCAGGCGTTTATCCCAGTGGCTGATGATTTCCTTGAGGTCTCAGGTGATTGACATATCTGCATTTCAGTTCCATGGAAAGGTGTGCGGTGTGTTGGAGATGCCCTGGAGAAGACTGAATGAATGAATGAAACTGGGAGTTAGAAAGCAGGCCAGTTAGGCAGTTTGGGCTCCTGTTCTGCTCTGGCGGGAGCTTGGTCACTCAGCAAGCCTTCCATTTCTGCACTGGGGTTGCAGGACACAAGTGGCATTTCACCCCCACTCAAGGAACATTCGAGCGGTGGAGGCAGCTGTGGGCTGTTTCTCATCATAGCGTCATGGGCAGGGTATGTTGACTCACTCAGTTTTGAAAGTAAGGATAATGGCTTGTTTCAGCCGCTTATTTGGGGAATTCCTCTGATAATGAGGCGAATAAAGAAACGGGGCCAGGTCTGGAGCAGTAACTAGAAAAGCAGAAGGTTCCACTTGGTTCCGGTGGCCCTGGCAAGTCATCACCAGCGAGCCCAATGGCAGGACCAGCAGATGGGCAGCTGAAGGTGATGATGCTTTCATGAAAAGTTCCTCATTAGCCCCTGACCACATGTTCTTCCAAATGCACCTTTGGTTTTATAATGGAAATCATGAGGGGCCCCAGAGGGCTTGGCTCCATGACACTGATTCCCTTAATTAAGGAGCACTCCCAGAGCTCCTTTGACTCTCTCCTAATTTGCTGAGTCTCTCATCTCCTCCTCTGGCTTCTCTCTGGCTCACCCGCTCCCATTGTGTTTTCATCCACCAGATTCTATTTGTGAATCAATTTGTCCCCAAGAATAGAGCAGGCTTTGCAAAAATGTTTCAGCACACAAAGAATGGAAAGTACAAGCGAGTAAATCAAAGGCGATCCAATTAGTGATTCTTTTTAGGACAGGGATACTGAGTCTTCATTTATTGTGAGGAAAGAATAGAGAGCAGCAACACAAATTGAGAAGTCCAGTGTCCTTTCCAAATAAGAAAAGTGCAGATGCATTCAAAAAACTGCTCCTTTAACTTAGCCAACAGAGAGGTGCTTAGGACCAGGTGTTTCCTGAACAAGATATTTATAGCAGACCTAACAGAGGATTCTGAAATGCTTTGATCTGAAACCAAATACACTGAGCAGAGCAAAGGTGACCATCACCCAAATATGGAAAGTGCTGTGAATGTCACAGGAGGCATGAAGATGAGGAGCTGTGACCTGCCTCCAGGCCAACGGATCTCGGAAGCCCTGTAACTGGAAAGGACTTCCAGCCATGTGTTTTCTAATCACACACGGAATCTTGAGGACTGAAATCCTTCAGGGCCTTCCCTTCCATGTTCTGGCAGTGCCTCCCTGAGATGACTCCAGTCCCCTCACCAGCCCACCCACTTCTGGAGCTGCCTCACCCTGTGCAGTCTCCACACAGTCTAGGCCAAGGATGTGCAGCACCAGGGTGAAATGTTTACTTTCTTTCCTTAATTGGCCCTGGACCTTGGTGGATTAAATGCTTAGAGAAACATGCAAGTCAATCTCTAAAGACACAAAAAGACTCATTGACTAAATCGAATCATCTGTGAGTTGAAGCAGAACAAAGCTTGAAACAAATTCTTCCAGGAGCATGTTACATGGTACAGATGAGCCACAGTGCTGACTGGCACAGGAGGACACAGTGACTTCACCTTGCTTGCCTTCCAACACCAAGCAGGAAGATAAGCAGGTGCACTTGGTTGAATGCAGCTGTTTGTAGGATATCTATTGACTATTCCCAGGTGCTGGCTAGGACCCAACCTGACAGAAGGTGGTATTGCTTTACTGTCCTTGCTAGGCTGTGACAACAGATGAGTCCATGAGCAGAGCACTGGTCCACGACTGTAAGCACAGAGAAGTCCAGCAGCAATCACATGGTCCTAGAGAATATTTTTATGAAGCAATGGAAGTGTGCACACAGCTAAGATCTGGGAAGTTTCTTGGAGTTTCTGGGTAGAGTGGGAGGGGTGTGGTCCTGGTGGGACTTGTCCAGTGAGGCCAACTTCATTCACCATCCTTCTCACAAAAACCAACCAAACAAACAACAAAAAGCTTTCTGAGCGAAAGCTTTTAGTCACAAAAATAAAATGCAAAGCAAAGAAAAAAATCTACCAAGCTCTATAACTTCCTTAAAACTTGTAAAAATTAAAGTTATAAAATAATTAAAATCAAAATGATGGTTTGGTCGTGGATTTGACATTTTTCTTTTCATACATTCAACAAGGAAATTCCCCATGACTTCAGGATGACGTGTGATTAAGAATTCACTCCTCTGTTTCATGGACATCATCCTGTTTAGCCTTTATTTTATTTTGCCCTGCCCCAGCAGGACCAGTGCTACACGTAGCTACAGAAATACTCCCCGGCTCCACACCAGAGATGGTGCTAGGGACGTGTGAAGCAGCAGGCCCTAATAAAGTGATGTGTGCTCAGGAGAGAAGTGAGATAGATTCAGGATGAGGTTTGCGCATGGAATATAGCTGAGGTGAGTGACAAGAAGGGAGCCGTGTGGAAATGGAAGAAGAATTCTGGTGACAGTGGGAGATTGAAAAGGAGGAGAGCTCTGTGGGGACACAAGAGAGAGGAGTGCATCCACAGACACGGCTGAGTCCAGATGAGGTTGCACACAGGGACCCAGCCATCGTGAAGAACCTGTTTCCGCACTGCTACCAACAAAAGTGTTTTTAGCTTGCTGGGTCATCTAGACTGGGGCTGAGAATCTACGTTCAACATGGCTCCCTATGCAGCTGGCAAATCGCTGCTGGCTTTGGGCAGGAAGCCTTGAACTCTCAGCACACAGACCTCCTGAGAGCCCTCATGGCAGGGCAGCCGACTCCCCCGGAGTGATGGACTTAAGAGAGAGCAAGACTCAAGCCTCACAATGGTGCCTGATGGAGCCTCAGAGGCCACACTGTATCAGATCATCAATGTACATTGCTTGCAGAGGCCAGCTGTACCCATGGTGGGTGGGAATACACTGGCTAGACTACCAGGAGATGAGCGTCAGGAAATATTCCTCCTGAAGGTGCACTAGAAGACCCACTGTGGTCCAAGAATCTGGAGACTAAAGGCCTGCTCTATATTAGTAGATGCAGTTAAGTATGTCACAGAACTTTTCAAACAGATAATGCGCAGGTGCCCTATCACTTGCATTTTCTCTTCAACTCACCGAAGGCTGCTGCCTCTCAACATCGAGTTTTTGTTAGCTTGGGTGACGTTCTATCAAAAGCCACTCTTGACATCCATTCCCTGAATCCATTGACGACTATCCTTCGCCTTTGATCCTGGGCACATCACCCAGGTGGAGTGCTCCGAGTGGCCTTGACTGTTCATATGGAGTCACTAGTGACCTCACTCCAGGGAAGCCCGTGGCTTCGTCTCCGACAGGGCTCCAGCTCCAGCCACACTCCCAACGCCCTCCGGCACATTTCCAACTTCCTCAAATTCACAAGCTTCCACACTGACTTCTGCCTCTCCCTTGGCCTTTTCCTTCCTCACAAATCTGACAAACAGAAATAGGTAACTTCTGGATGAATGGATTTCTGGCTGTCCCCAAAGAAATCTGGTTTTCAGTTCATTTGAATTCAAAATCTGCTTGAAATCTGATCCTCCTTTCCATTTCCTTTAGTAAAAATGTCTTGCTTAGCGGACTCCAAGTGCACCCTGTGCTGGAAACCTACCTAGAAGCACTAAACTCCAGTTCACCTCCCAGATGCTGCCTGGAAAGATTTTCATACAAATGTACTTTTAAAACATGACCTTCCTGAGACTTTTCATTCTCCATAGAAGTTCAGTTTTACTGTTTTCTTCTTATATCTCTTTTCAAGACTCACCTATTTTTTAAAAATTCCAAATGCTCTATAATTCAGTTCATATATTTCCACTTGGCTCTATAGTATAGTTTCTAATAATTTCTTCTAAGACTCTGATGCTTTTCATTTTGACTAAGTTTTATTCTACAAGTTTGAGAATAGTTATGGTAGCTCTTTAAAACTGCTGGAATTATTATGTATTGATCGTCTTTGGTCTATATGTGAGTTCTATTTCTTTTTTCATTTGCATGATAGATTTTTGTTTCACCACAGACATTATAAAAGATGTGCTGTAGAGACTATAGCATTAATTTGGGGTATTAGCAGATAATTATCTTGACAGAAAGCACATTTAACACTTGGCCTGACCTGAAGCAGATGTTAGCTGGTATCTTCGTTCAGCTCTTAAATCGAGTAGAGCTGTTGGACGGTGCCTCCCATGGCAGCTCAGGAGTGGAATGGACAGGAGTGAAGGTCGTCCAGGGACTCCTAGACACACCTTCCATGTTGCCTTTTGTCCAGCGGCATCTGCCCACGTCCCAGCTGCTCTGGAGGCTGTGCACCTGCCATTGGGGACCCGTAGCCAGAGTGACTGTGCCACTGTCTGGTCTCTGGCTTCTTCATCAGGTGGCACTAACTGGGAAGGGTCCTGTGGGGGCTTGCACACCATCTCTTTCTGGCAGGTGCCAGCCCCACCCCATGTTTCCCCCAGGTGTTGGTCACGTTGCTGTTACTCCAGAGCGGTATTTCTTATGGTTCACTCAAGAGAACTCCAAGTGCCCATGTGGAACGCCAGGCTCCTTTGGCATTTCTGAGGGCAAGGCTTCCATTCCACTGTGCAGCTTCCCAGAATCACCGGGGGAGCAGAACAGCAGGCCCTGTGTCACACAAACAGTGCATGCACTCTGTTGCCAGAAGAGCTCAGCCCTTGCAAGTGCGAGAATTTGTCCAAGGGAAGGAAAATGTGCCAATGAGAAGACATCCACATTCAAGTGTCTCCCTCAGATTCTCAAGTGCGTCCTTGCTCTTCCTCGTCTCTCTTCATTTTATTTATTTATTTATTTATCTATTTACTTATTTATTTAGTATGCGTGACTTTAGGATTCAGGTTGACATAATTATCGAAGCACAGAACATAATTTTCAGCTCTCTTGCTTTTTGACCACAGTCAGGGTTCTATCTGCTACTGATAGTTATAGGCACAGATAAAAAAGTCCTTCTGTTACCATTCCTCCTAGTCTACTAGAGCACTTTGAAAAAAAAGAAGAAGAAGAACATTGTATTTAAACCTCAGACTTTTCAAAAAAAACCCAAAACCCTCATTGTTGGAACTGGGGATGGAAATGTGTCAACCAGTCTGGTCCCTTTAGTCCTCTTTCTCACCATAGCCCCAGATTTGGGCTCCTGGGTTTGGGCCACAGCAGGTCAGGATGGGGGCTTGTACACAGAAGCTGTGCACCACTGCTGAGGTTGACAGTGCACCTGCTGCTGGCCCATAATTCCCTACCAGGACAGAGCCAGGGGGCTGGCTAGCAGGAGGCTCTGACAAGAGCCAAGGTGACTCTCTCCTCTGCCAGTGAGGACTCTTCCTAAGCTGCTTCAACAACTTGTGCCCAGGAGAGGAGAGCTGTTGTTTTCACTGACCTCACTTCCAAAAAGTTGATTATAATATCAAAACCCAGAGAAAATCTCTCCTGAGCGATTCCCTTCCAGCACTAGTCAAAGGAGACCAGATCACCTTACTACTTCAAGTTGCATAGGAAGAGACATTTAATATTTAAGGGTAATTTGTCTCAATAATGGTAAGAAATACAATAGTATTTTTATTCAAAGTATATTTTATTTCCCCCAATGACGTGTTTTCTCTCTCTCTCTCTCTCTCTCTCCACTGACGTTATCATGGTAGCGTTATACCTATTTTTCCCATGTATGTTTAAATTATCTACAGAGGGAATTTCCGTCCACTAGTGGAAATCGGCTTCATCTTTTTTATTAAACCTTCTCCACATCAATTGCTACCCGTGGCTGAAGCTGAGCTGCTTACATGCTCACATGTGCCAGGAATCCTGCACATTTCATGGACATGCTCTCCCTGGGGGGAATATTAAAATCATTCACTCTATTTATTTTATTTTTGTTGTGGTACACGAAGAGTTAAGCATCAGATGGCTTCAGAAAGTCAATTAAAAAGGGATAGTGTAGCTTAATCATGGGCTTTTCCTATCTGTTTCTTCCAGTAGTTACTTTAAAACTGCTAACTTGAAATCACAGTCCTGTGCTGTCTTCAGAAGTTCACTCAATCAAAGCCAAGTGCTGAGTAATCAAAGATCTTAACTAACTGGAAGTTCTAACCCTAACCACAAGAGGATTAAAAATCCAGTAGCCAGAACTCAGTTCTTCGATCCAGCAAGCACCAGTGCATAATGAGAAATCCCCAAAGCCCCAGATCACAGCCCTGTCCTTGCCCAGCACAGAACTAAGTGGAAAACCTCTTTAATTCCTTAAGAGATCCTATCTGCCTGATGAAAATAGATATTGGCCCCTGTGCAGAATGATTAGAAGAAGGGAGGAGGATTAGCAGAGTTGCAAGGGACAGGCTCGCCTGCTCATTTACATGGATTTACTGCTGACAGGTGAAGTTAGCAGAAGACAGCAACCCAGAGGCAAAACGGCACCCGAATTAAAACCACATTTGTTTATCAAGTTATAGAGGGATTAAGATCCATTTATTTTGCCATATTCAATTTTTAAAATCTATTAAGCACTTTGGTGCTTATTTATTTTATTTTTTGTAGCAAACAGTCAAGCAGCTTGGAGAGATGTTTATTTTCTTTCAAAACAACCTGTCAACTGATTGCAACTGAAATGAAGAGGATGAAGCAGTGCTTTCCTCCTGTGTGCTGGGCTGAATGAAAATGAGGCCTGTTTATTTAGCAGATGAACACTGGAAAGCACAGTTCTCAAACACTGTGCCACTGTTTGCTCATTTCTATGGGGTGAGATGCGCACACGTGTGCATATGCACACACACCACACGTGTGGTAGGCTCATTTACATTTGATAGACACATATGTGCATATATAGGGCATCATAGCAATATTTGATAGTAGATAATTTATTGAAGTGGTTACCTATTTCAGAATTCTATGTCTTTAATAAGCCTATACATTTTCCATCATGTAAGTGTAAATTTTGTATTTATACATTTAACATTGAAATTTGTGGTTAAAATACCCTGGAGATGATAAACTTTCAGAAAGATAAAGCAGAATTTCATAATATGTGTTTCCTCCTCCCAGATTCCAATAAATTATTCCCTCTGAAAAATTTTAAAAACCCCAAAACTTTAAAATACCAATTACTTGAACAATTATGAAATGCAAAATTACTTTAAATAAATAAGGTTTCCTAACTGAAGTATTAATGGTATTCAAAATTATTATACAAGCCAAATGCTTACACACTTGAAATGCTTTTCAGAGATTTTTTAAATTGATTTTTCTACTGAGATAATTGTCTCTGATTTCAGTGTTCCAGTATAACATGTGTTGGAATGCAGTGTGTTTTACTGCAAAATTTAAAACACAGGATCTAATGTTCACGTCAGGAAACGCAACCAAACAACACAATCATGAAAGACCAAGAACAAACCTACAAGAGTGAAATAAGCTGGGTCATTCCGCACTGGAGTCGGGCTCAACATGATCGGAAAATATTCCAAAAAGAAATGCCCATCTCAGTATAAATGCAAAATTATTTTATACTTAAAAATTTTAAATGCAGAAAAATAAATTCATATAAAGCTTTTTAGCAGTTTGAGGCATAAACAACACAGAATAAAGTATGCATACTGAATGTGTGCCATGTGACCAGTTCAAGTACACAAGCTGCACCACAGTGAAGATAAGGAGCATGTGTTATCACCTCCAAAGCCCAGGACACCCTGCCATCTCCACTCCCAGCCGCTCCTGCTTTCCACTCCTTACCTTTCCCTGGTGGCAATGATCAACTTCATGTCACTATAGGTCAGTTTGTATTTCCGAGAATTTTACTATATGGCATCAGCTAGCAGACACTCTCTTTTTTACTAGCTTCTTTTACTCAGTGATCATTGGGGTTCTTACATGGGGTTGATGTAGGAATCGTTGGTTGGTTTCCATTACTGAGTAGGATTCCACTGCATACACACCCAACATGCTTAACCATCTGCAGGTTGGTGGAATTTGGGTTGTTTCCAGTTTGGACTCAAACAAGAAAGAGGCTACGTGATCTCTGCCTGGCCTTGTGTGAATGTGCTCTTCTGCTGCTTTTGTGGAAAAACATTGTAGGAGTAATGGATCATGTCGTTTTTATTTTAACTAAAAAACAGCAAACTGCGTTTCAAAGTGTGTGCGTTTCAAAGCACCCACCCCTCCACCTCCTCTCTCACACCACTGGACCTTTGAGCTTCAGAAACACCTTTTGTTCTAATCCCCGTCCTCCTAACTTGGCTTGCGTGATCCCTCATGAGCTGGACGCTTCCTTCTGATGTCCTGCATCTACTTCGGTATGCCTGTTACGCTGTTTGCCCTTTTTCAATTGTTGGCTTTATTATTGTCCAATGTTCAGTGTTTTCAAATGTTCTGGGTTAAAATTGTTTCCAGGATTAAGTAATTTCCAAGGAGTTTTTTTTCCACTCTGTATCCTATCTTCATTCCCTTAATAGTCTGTTTCAAAGATAGAAGTTTCTAGGCTAGGAGTACAGCCTAGTGGAAGACTCCTTGCCTAGCACAGCAAAGAATGTACAAGTAAATGAATAATAAGTAAATAAATGAAAGACCACAAGTTTTACATTTTTAGTGGAGATGAATTTATCATTATGCTAATAGATGGACTATGTGCTTGATGTCATATCTAAACAAGAATTCTTATGAACTCAAGACCTTTCTTCTGTTTTTATAATTTTGAATTTTGCATTGAAATCTATGAACCCTTTTGAGGTAATTTTTGTACATAAGAGGTGAGGATGGGAAGGTTTGGGGGTTTTGACTTTGCTGTGTTGCTACATTTCGAGTTGGCTAGGTCTGCCGTAACAGAACACTAGGAAAGGAATGACTTCAGCCACAGGTACTTCTGTTTCTGCAGTTCTGGAGGCCTCAAGTCCACGGTCAGGTGCCAGCAGGACTGATTTCTTTCTGGCCTTCCTCCTTGGCTTGCAGAGGGCCACCTTCACCTGTGACTTCACACAGCTCTCCTTCTGTGTGTGTCTGTGTCCTCACCACCTTCTTTTCTAGGGACGTCAGTCACACTGGACTACAGCTCACTCAGGGCTTCCTTTTACTGAGATTACCTGTTCAAAGGCTCCTGGTCTGAATACTTTCCCCTCTGAGGTGCTGGGGTGAGAGGGAGTGAGAGGAGTGCTTCATGTAACATTGAGCACTCTTTGTTGAAAGAGTCTCTCTCTGCACCAAATCACCTGTGCACCTTTCCTAAGACTCAATTGTCCATCTACATATAGTTTTATATCTGATCTCTGTTCTTTTCCCTTGAAGTGTTTAACTAGGATTACCTCAACACAACTGTGTCTTGATTAGTGCCATTTTTAGTAGGCCTTGAAATTAGGTGATATTTATTCTCCAACATTTTTTCAAAGTTTCTTTGACTAGTTGCCATATATAAATTTTAGAATTAACTTGTCAATTTATACAAATTTGTATTCATTCTAGTCTATTGATTAGAATTGCCTTGACTCTATTGATTATTGTGTATAGAACTGACAGATTAACAATGCTGATCTTCTAACCTTATGATTAAGGTGTATTTTTATGTCCAGTTACAACTTCTTCTTTCACCAGATTTTAGACTTATTTTGGGTATAAACCTTTAAAATGTTTTGTACATTTTATTCTTATTTAAAATATTTATGATGTCAAAAATATCATTTTTTGACATCTTCATTTCTGGTAGTCTGTGTCTAGTATATAAATATTTTATGATTTTTCTATATTTTTATTATATGCTATTGTCTTGTTACACTCACTTAGTATCCCTATTAGATTTTGTAGATTAAATCAGATTTCTACTTTTTTCTCAGTTGGATGATTTTTATTTCTTTTTCTTTTCTCGTTGCATTGGCAGCTTCAAGTACAAGTTTGAGTGTAAGTGGTGAGAACAGGCATCATTCTCTTATTCCTGATCTTAGAAAGATAGCATTCATTTTTTAAACATAAAATATGACATCAGCTGCAAGTTTTTTGCTTATGTCATTGCAAGTTCAGGTAGTTATTGTTTCTAATTTTCTGAGTATTTGTCATTAATCAATACTAAATTTTGTTACAAAATGTTATTTCTACTCAGATGAAGATCTGGTTTTCTGTTTGTTTTGTTGTTGTTGTTGTTATTGGCCTAATTAGTTTTACATAACAGTAGAATGCAGTTTGACATATCATGCATAAATGGAGTATAACTTCTCATTCTTCTGTTGTACATGATGTGAACTCACATGGGTCATGTAATCATGTATGTACATAAGGTAATAATGTTTGATTCATTCTACTATATATGATAAATTAAATTGATTGATTGTAAAAACTGAAACAGCCTAGGATTTCTCACAAAAACCCCAAATGGTCACAATGCATTATTTTTTTAACACACTGCTGAATTTGAGTTATTAATTATTTACCAATTTTTATATCAATGTACATGAGAAATATTGGTTTTCATATATTGCACTCTTGTCTCATTTTACCATTAGGGAAATAATGGCTTTATAGAGTGAATTGGAAAGTATTTTATTTCACTCAATTGTTTTGGAAAATTTGTATAAAATTAGAATTTTTATTGTTTATTTAAGGAAGACTGGTATTCACCAATGAAGCTATCTGGTTATGGATTTCTTCATAGAAAAATTTACAAGGGCAAAATTACATTCTCCAATGGACCTATTCATGTTATTTATTATACCTCCTGTGAGGTTCAGTGAACTGTGTCTTTCATGAAATTTTTTCACTTCATGTAAATTGTCAAAGTATATATTTTTTCATGTTATTATTTTATCCTCTAAAGATATTTGTGATACCTATTGATTACATAATAATAATTTTAATATTCACAGATATTACATAGCTCTGAAGAGACTTTTAATATGTGTAGTGACATTAGTGATGTCCTTCTTATCCTGGGTATTCTTTCCTTTTTTCTCTCTTTAAAAGTATGGTTATCCTCTTAAAAAAATAAAAAAATAAAAATAAATTAAAAAAATAAAATGGTTAAGACTTTATAATATGATAATCTCAAAGAACTAGCTTTAAATTTTATTTCATATTTTTAACTGTATGTCTTTTGTATTTCATTGTGTTTCACTCTGATCCTTATTATTTCAACTCTCTTCTTTTTGGTTTTAACTTCATCTTAGATCAAGTTTGAAAGGTGAGTTTTGAAATCACTATTTAAAATTTTTTTTGGTTTTTTTCCTATTTTATTTTAAAACAATTTTTGATTTTTAGTTGAAAGATAATAATTTTGTATGCTTTTGGGGTAAATACGATGTTTTGATCTATGTATAAAGTACAGAAAATTTAAATCAAACTCATTAACATATTCATCACCTCACCAATCTGTCTGTTTTGTAGTGAGAATATTAAAAATTTATTTTTTAATAATGTTGAAATACCTAATACATTATTATCAAATGTGGTCATCAGCCAGGGAAATAGATCAGTGAAGTCTATTCCTAAAATGTTGTACCCTTCCTTAACATCTCTCTATCCTCCCTCCCTTTTACTCACAATCTCTGGTAACCACATTTTTTTACTTTCTATTTTTTTATGTCAATTTATTTTAGATTTCACATTTCAGTGAGTTCATGTAGTACTTTCTGAACCAGGCCTATTTAACATATTCAAATGTATTTTTACTAAGTTGATTTTAAGGATAACATCTTCAATACATGGTGTTGGGAAAATCATAGCCACATTCAGATGGGTGAAACTAGGCCTTTATCTCATACCATGTACAAATACCAACTATCAAAATGGATTAAAAAATTAAATGGAAATCATGAAACTCTAAAACTATTTAAAAATAGGAAGAGGGGCTGGGATTGTGGTGCAGTGGTAGCGTGCTCGCCTAGCGCGCGTGAGGCACTGGGTTCGATCCTCAGCACCACATAAAAATAAAATAAGGATATTCTGTCCACCTACAACTAAAAAAAATAAATAAATTTAAAAAAAAAAAAAATAGGAAGAAATGTCTGAACATTGGTCTATGCAATGATTTCTTGGATAGAAGCCCCAAAGCATAAGTAAAGGAAAAAAAGTACACATAGACTAATGAGATTCCAGCAAACTGAATACTCCTATGACTCAAAGTTAACTCCTAACAGAGTAAAGAGACAACCCACAAAATTGGAAAAAACATTTGCCACCTATCTGCAAAGGACTGATATCCAACACATGTAAGAGCTCAAGCAGCTCAATAGTGAAAAAAAAAATAAACAAATTAAAACTTGGACAAAGGATCTTAACAGATATTTCTCAAAAGAAGACATAGAAATTTCCAATAGATAAATGTAAGAAATACTAACATCTCTAACCATCAGGGAAATAAAAACTACAAACACAATACACTCTCACCTCACACTTCTTAGAACAGATGTTGTCAAAAGACGAACAATAACAAATACTGTCAAATTCATGGAGCAAAGGGTATGCTTTCTTTCAGTATAGATGTTTGGTGCTTTGAATTTATTTATAGTACTCACTTAGTGACATGTCATGAGTTTTGATATTTGTTGTTTTGATGTAATTTTAAATATTTTTCTATCTTATTTTTTATTTACTTTTTGACCCATTGTTTATTTAAAAATAGTCTTACTTCTAAATTTGGGGTATTTTTCAGAGATATTCTTGTTCTTAATTTCTAGTTTAACTCAACCATGGTTAGATCATTGTCACGAGCCATCTGTAGGCTGTGTGTGGACTGTCATGCATTGCAGCCTAATGAACAGGAGAATTTGTTGTCTGGAATGAATAGTGGACATTTCCTCTGCATAAGATTGCCCTGACATTGTGAGCCCTATTCAGCTCTGCCCCAGGTACCACACAGCACTGGAGATGGGGTGACCTGCTATAGCCACACAGCCCCTCTGAGATGGATGTGACCTGCCAAGATGCCAACCAACCTGCTGACTGCAAGATATTGGGTAACAAGACTCCACCCTTGAAACCTTATCCCTGTCCTTTGATGTACCCCCTTAAGTAAACCACTGGCAACATTTTCTTGTTGTCTAGCCCCAGCTCCTGCGTGGACTGGATCTATTAGATGCTCCAGTCTTAAAACCTAATTCTGACTTTGTCTTTTGTTCTTTACTAATTTTTCTAGACTTTAATTTTTCAGGTGGCTTACACTCTTCTTAGCAGGAAGAACCTCCTCGAGACACTGGCTGTCTCCCCATAGATCATATATTTATCTGACTTAAAAAGTTGGAAATTCTCAAGATTTGTTTTACAGAACATAATACAGTCTGTCATGGCAAACAGTTCGTGCCCACTTGAAATCCATATGTATTCCATGGTTATTGAGTATTCTAAAATTTGAATGCTGTTAATTTGGCAAGTAAAATCAACTGTTTGATTACTATTACCATGAAATATATTTTAAATTTTATTTCTTTTAACCTATTTGTAACTTTGTGTTTTCCTGTTTTATTGAGATAAATTGACAAATAATATTGTATATATGGCATGAAACATGACAATCAACATATACACACATTGCTAAATGACTACCACATGCAACTTAAGATATTTGAAGTCCTCATCTTTTAGGATAAATATATTTAAGTTTCACTTTTTCTTCCAAGTAGATAACCTCTGTCTTTTAATTGGTAGTTTAGACCATTTATATGTAATGTGATTATTGAAATGGTTAGGTGTAAGTCTACTATCTACTGTTAGTTTTCTGTTTGTGTCATCTCTTGTTTGCTTCTTCTGGGGAGAATTACTGAGCATTATGTATTATTTTAGTTTTGTTCATTTAATAATAATAACATGTTCTTTTAATATTTTAGTGGTTACTCTAGATTTCACGTGTATGTATAAAGCTTATCACAGTTTTCCTTTAATTGATACTATTTAATTCTATGTTAAATGTAAAAATGTTGTAAGAATAGGCTTCTATTTATTTCTTACTGACCTTAATGTTACTTTGTTGCACTTTTGTTTGTTCACATATTTTAAGCCATATTCCACAGTTTTTTTATTCAAATAATTAAGTTGAACTTTTGAAATCAATTTTTTATCCATATATATATATTATTCAGTTTTATTTACTTCTCTTTGTGGATTTATATCTCAACAGGTATTACTTTCTTTTGGACTGAGGGATTTCCTTAAACCTTTCCTACAAGGCACATCTATACATGATGCATTATTTTATTCTTTATATGTTTAGAAAGTTCTTATTTACAAATTTATTCAGCATTTCTCTAGCTTTCTTTTTTTTTTTTGCAGCAC
This sequence comes from Xerus rutilus, assembly GCA_028644305.1. Taxonomy (NCBI): domain Eukaryota; kingdom Metazoa; phylum Chordata; class Mammalia; order Rodentia; family Sciuridae; genus Xerus; species Xerus rutilus. The sequence continues at coordinate 2,998,997 of CM053405.1, forward strand.
ACAGTATGTTGTTCCACTGTCTTCTTGAAATTGCTGTTTCTGATGAAAAATGTGCACTCATGTCTCTTTTTCCTCCTAGTGTAACATTTTAATTCATTCTTACTGATTTTAAGATTTTTCTACTGATTTGGAACACTTTGATTATCATGTGTCTTGGTGTAGTCTTCCTCATGCTTCTCATGTTTTCTATACACTAATATTCTTGTATTTGTGGCATTACAGATTGCACCAAATTTGAAAATTAATCACTGACAAATTCTTCAATTATTATTTTCTACTTTCCTCATACATTTCATATATCTAGACTCTACATATATCAAGGCATATAATGTTGACATTTCACTCATTCTTTCTTTGATGGTTTATTCTACTTTTCTCTCTGTGTTTAAGCTTGAGTAATTTATTTTTTTCTCTTCCTCCAAGTTTACTCATTTCTTAATCTACCCACAGTTATCACCCAGTAGTCCAGTAGTTCAGTCAGATCATCAGTTTACCAAATGAATTAATCCACTGATGTAATTGCCCTCATGACCTAACCATTTCACCTCTGAACTTTGCTGCATTGTCTAAAATATGAACTTTTGGGGGAAAGGTCATTACTATATTCAAATTCTAACCACTGCCCTGGCTTGAATTGAATTTTATCCATTTTACTATTCCTTTCAAAGAATTAGGTGTATTCCTTGTTTTTTCCATTGATTTCAGATTTTTCCTTCCAATTATTTCTTCTCTAACTCATTATCTACTTCTTTCTCACTTTTTTTAGGCTTAAGTTGCCTCCTTTCTTCAGTTTCTAAAGGTAGAAGTTTAAATGCTTAGTTTTAGTTCTTTGTTGTTTTCTAATATATGTAGTTAATGCTATACATTTATTTATATCTAAGCCCTAATTTCACTGCATCCTGAAAAATTGATAGGTTAATTATTTAATTCAATTTATTTCATTTAGCTTAATCTATATCAATTTTTGTCTTAAGATATTCTCTGTAATTCTTATGCTTTTCAGAATTTTGCTGTTTAATGTCAAAATATTTAAGAATTTTACTGCTGTATTTCTATTGTTGAATCCAACCTTAATCAATAGAAACTTATGCTTCATCTTGCAAAGAAGATGATGTGAGTTTTGACCTAATTTGATCAAAACTAATCCCTCTTTACTTGCAACTTGAGAATAAATGAAGTTTCTGAGAACTTACTTTGTATGAAGACCATATTTTAAAAATTTAATAACATGTAATTTATTTTAAAAAGTTGGTCTCTTTTAGTGAATGTCCCAGAAAAGTATGTGTATTCTACTATTGTTGGATGGAGAACTCTATAAATATGAATCACATCAAGTTGATTGATAGTGCTTTTCAAGTCAATTATATCCTGACTTTTTTGTTGTTGTTCTTGTTGATCAATGAAGTACTAAAATGGGGACATTAAACTTTATAACTACAATGGTAAATGTGTCTGTTCATCTGATCAGTACAATGTTAAAATATTTTAACATTGCGCATGTATATGTAGATGTGCAGTGTTTTAGATCTGCATGTTAAGGATTATTATGTGTTTTGAAAAGCTATTATTTTATCATTACATAATACCACTGTTTATTCTTAATAATTTTTATGGATTTGAAGGCTATTTACTTTGAACTTAATATAGCTACCCAAACTTTGTTTTGATGTTTCTTTCCCACAGGTTGGTTAGGCTCTACTAAGTCCTTCTCCACTGGTAGTACGTTTTTCGTAGATAAAACAGGGATTATTTCACAAGAATCCCTCTTCCTTCCACCTCCCAGAGTCATGACAGGATCTCTCTAAGATCTTCATTGTAAACACTTGATGGAGTCTCTGGTAGCAAAATTTGTACAGGTGTGTGTCCTCCCAGGATGCAGTCCATCCTCCAGTGAGCAATTTGTCAAAATTCCTACCAATATATCACCCCAGCATCTTCTCCACGTAAGCAGATCTGGCTGTGACACTTTGCAATCATTTCTCTCTCCAGATTTCATGGTAGCAACTTATCATGAAATCTCATTTTTCTGGCGGGCACACAGAAAAAATTCTCTGAATCTTAGCTTGTTCAACATTTTGCTGTTGTAAGTACAATTAACACTTGTGACTGCAAACACAAACCCATAGTAACCTTTTAAATAGTGTAAAATAACTGATATTTTTGTTAATCTTGAGTTGCTTTTAGTTGATTTAATCATCTCATTGTGTTTTTTCCCCTGATTATTTCTATACCAATAGCAAAAATGTGTATTTTACCTTTTTAGTAGCTGAATATTTTTGCACTTTTATAAATACAGTTTTTAAAATTACTCCTATTTTATGAGGTGTATTTCATGTTGTTGTAAAGTATTAGATGTGTTTGGGTCTTGCTCTAAAGATTCGTTGAGTGTTGAGCATTGAGTCCAAGTCTAATTTCCTCCACAATGAAGGTGACATTTTTCTGAGGACTCAACCTGATGTCCATTGAATCTGAAGTTCTGTAGACTCTTTGCAGGTGACAGGCACCATTCCTCAGCTGTCTGAGTGTCTGGCACTTTAGCTCCTTGGCATTCCGTGTGCTTTCCAGCCTTCCTCGTGTGGCCTCTTCACACACGGGCACAATGAGCGGCTGCTGAAAACATGAGAGCCAAATGCAGGCACTGACTTTCTCCATCAGGAGCTCTTGTCTCTCCAGGACCATCAGACAGGCTCTTGCTGTCTCGGGTTTCTTGGATTCTGAGCTCCATCTAATCACTGGGGGAGCCCACTAGGCCTCCTGAGGCTCTTTCTGTGTAGTGTTCTGGAAGCTCCCTCGAGGCAGACACAGGGCCAGCTTAGGGCTCACCTTGCTTATCTCCAGCTCTCAGGAATCACCTTTCTCTGTTTCCTATTTTTCAGTGTTTTAAAAACTATTGTTTTACATATATATATATGTATTTTTTCTTTCCACAATGTCAGAATTTACTGAATAACAATAAATTCTCAGGCTGTACCACTTTCAGCAATGGCAGGTCACCAAATGCTTGTGAATCACCTGATAGTCATAAGCTGGTAACACAAACAAGTTTCTCTGATTCTAACCTTAGCATCTATGATACACTAGTCTCACACGACAACTTACAAAATTATACACACACACATACACTTTTATATATTTTTTCAGTTTTTTTTATTATTAGGGGAGAAAGTAAATCTCGTCCCTGTTACTCCATCTTGAGAAGAAGCATAAGTTCCCATTGGTGTGAGTGTTGACCTGATTTGGTCAAAACTAATCCCTCTTTACTTGCAACTTAAGAATACATGCCAAGGGAGAAGATATTTTTGCCTATGCTGTTAGGCATTCTTAGCATTTGAAGAATGTGTTAACAGGAAAGATTTGCTGAACAAATCCAATGTGTGGATTTGGCGATAATTTACTTAGCAGATGTCCCAAAACATCTCTTTAAGGCTATTCCATGAAATGATTGTATACATTTAACTGGACAGCAAGCAAACTTCTTTGTACTACATGTGTAGTGGAATGAAAGCTGAGCAACCACAGACAAGCAATTTCACAGTCCAACCTCAGCTCCTACTTTATGATTGGGAGAGGGAAGAAGAGAAGTTGTGAACATGGGGCAGAAATCCAGTCCTGAGCCCTCATCACTGCCCTGGGCTCCGAGGCCACAGCATCTTGTTGTCATTTTTCTTAAAATTTCTAACTCATTACCTGGTTTATAAAAATTCTAAATAAATACTAAAATATTACTTTGCTTTCCTTCAAGATTCTTATCTTTCACTGTGACCCTCGGTCACAGATACTCACCTGGCACACATGGATGTTAGAGTTACAGTTGATCACTTTGGTACTTTGGATTAAATTGCATTGCCGTGAAATTCATATGTTGAAGCCCTAATCCTCTTCTCTGCTCAGCTTTTCATCACTATAATGAATACTTGAGATAATCAACTTATGAAGAAAAAATGTTTAATTTGGTTCCAGTTTTGGAGGTTTTAGACCATAAAGCTTTGACTCTCATGTTTGGGGGCTGAGATGAGTCAGCTCATCATGCTGAAAGTAACTGGAAGAGGGAAATTGCCCTCCTTGTGGCAAGGCAGCAAAAAAGGAGAAGCAGGATGGGCCTGGGATCCCAGTGTCCCCTTCAGGGAGTGCTCTTAGCAGCCTGAAGACCTCCTGCTAGGCCCCAACTCCTAAAGGTTTTACCACCTCCCTATAGCTGTGCCCCGAGAACCAAACCTGTAGCATATGGGATTTGAGGGAACATCCAAGATCCAGACTCTAGCACCCCAATGCAGTGGTATTTAGTGACTGGTCTTTGGGAGGTGATAGATGTTACATAAGGTCGTAAGTGTGAGAGCCTTATGATGATTAGTGTTCTTGTAAAAAGGGGCACACGGGTTTTTTCTCTCTCCACCCACAAATGACACAGAAGGGCCATTGGGACACACACAGAAGGCAGTGGAGAGTAAGCCAGGAAGAGGGCCCTCAGCAGAGTGGTCCCGCTGGCCCCTTATCAGATTTCTGGGTTCAAGGAATGGTCTTCTGTTCTAGTCACCCAGGCTGTGGCATTTGCTCTGTGACAGCCCCAGTGGACTGCGACACTCCACCATGACAAGCTCTGTACCTGAACTTCCTCTCTGAGAGAACACTGCCTGTCCAGGCCACTGCATTCTCCAGCAGATGCAGGCCCACGTCCAGCTAAGGAAAGGAGCACGAGGGACGAGAGCCCATCGGTTCGGAGACCAGCGTCCGCGTGGTGTTTGCTGGACGGCCAGGTTGGGTGGATGAGGTGTGGTGAAAGCTAAGTCTGTGTGCTGATCTCTGGATAAGTTTGATGGCTCTGTGCCCTGGGTGGACCCAGGGCTGGTGGGCACAGGCAGGTGAAGTCTCCTCTTTCCATCCCACAGCCAGCAGCCACACAATTTTAGAACCTAAAGTGTGCATGGGTGACAGCAGCAGGCTGAGCCTCCACGCAGTGCTGGCCCCCTCCATGGACGGCTGTGACCTCAGGACCACCAAGTCGTTGCTGTGAGTCTCTCCTTCCTGCTTCACTTCCGCCCCGGGGACACCAGCTTGCCTCCCTCTGACTTTGATGTGCAAACCCTCCCCGCCGTTCCTCCTCCGGGGCCGCCTCCCTTGTCTAAGTCCTCACATTTTTCTCTACTCCACCTTTCCATTACCCACCACACAAAGCTAAATGTACTTCAAAGTCCTGCAGCCATGGGGTTGTAACTTTCAGATTACAAACCCTCCCACATAATCAAAGACAAATACTGCTTCTAAAATGTCATGAAATATTGATTCATTTACTTGACTGAGAAGACTCCCATGCACATGTATGAATTTTGAAAAGCCTAATATTAACAAAACAAATGAACAAGCAAATACCAGGCTATCTGCATGGCCTGTCCCTGTGCAGGCTGGAGGAGCTGCTGCTCAGGGCCCGTGTCCTCCACCTCCTCTTTGCAAGGAGCATGGCATGCAGGTGGGAGTGAGGGAGGGCTCGTTACTGGGGATTCTACTGCCAGCGGAGCACACATTGACATCTAAAGTGATTTCTCCACGGAGGCCCCTAAAGACACGTGGTGATGACTGGTCTTAACAGAAGGGGTGCATCAGCGCAGTCAGGTAGAAGTGACGGCGCTCTTGAGTTTCCGTCTCATCTCTGCTTTTACCCCTCTTTTCCTTATTCAGCTTTTGTGGGCTTGTGTTTCCACTCTGTTGCTGCAATGCAAGCACGGCAGGATCCCCACCCTGATGACATCAATGTCACGTGTGCAGGAGACTGGAAACAAATGCTCCCAGAGACCATCCTGCTGATCCAAATGCCATGCAGCCCAGGAGGACAGGCATCAGGAGCACCCACAAAGCTGAGGTCCCGGCAGGGTCCTAAGGGGCCTGGATTGAGAAGGCGAGGACCTCCCACAGGGAGCAGCATGGTGAGGTCACAGAAGTTGGATACAGGTGTGCCTGGGGTCTGTGTGGGACAATGGCAGTGATGGAGAGAGCTCATCAAGTTGACACCACTACATAGGATTTTAGTTAGAGGTCTCGAGACCTCCACCTTCTCCTCCTGTTCCTTCCCTTTGTCTTTCTTGAGAAATGGAGCCTTTTCCAGGTGCATGCTTTGAAGACTGGAGACTGTGCAGCAGAAGATGAGAAGTTAGGACCCCTTCCATACAGCTGGACAGTCCCTCCACCTGGACTCCCCCAAAGGGGCCCAGGGCACTGCACGCAAGGAGCGGACCTCCCAGGCCTTTTGAGAAAAGCCACTCTGCAGGAGACCCAGGCCCAGGAGGATTGTAAAGAGGTGGTAACAAAATGAAGAAGTTTCCCAGCAAAGGGCCCCGGCTGAAACATTAGCGTCATGGTGAGAATTTCCTGCAAGAAAACCCATAGGGAATGGAAAGTGATAACAGAGATAAAAAGAAGAGATGTTGAAAAAGAATTCAAATGTTCACGAACTAAAACACAGGCAGGCAGGCCCTCGTGCCTTCTGGTTCTGCTCATCCAACCATGGATCAAAAATATTCAGAAAAACATTAACTTCTATACCAAACATGTGCATATTCCTGAGATAATGGTTTGTCCTCTATTTACATGGCACTTAGAGTGTGTAGGAGGCTGTGTACAGGCTAGGTCCAGTTAGACACCAACACTACACCATCCTATGCAGGAGGCCTGAGCTTTCTTAGAATTTGGCATCTGCTAAAGTCTTGGGATGTATCCCATGGTCACTGCGGGAGGACTGCCCTTGCCAGCTGGGGTGGAAGCACCATTAACTAAGGACACCTGTAGTGAGCAGGGTGTAGGAAGGTGGGACGTGAGATGCACATGAGCCACCAAAGCAGGAAGTCAGTGGAAACAGTCATGGGGGGAGTGTTGGCGGGGCACGCCCAGCCCTGGGGTCTGAACAGAATGCAGAACAAGACAAGCAGGAATGTGCTCTGAGACTCGGCAACGTCACCACTCGGAACCTTCTGCCATTCTCCGGAAAGACAGGAACAAAGCCTTCCCTGGCTAACCGAATCTCATGCCTTCTCCAGAGATGTTGTTCACCACGGGAGCTAAAGAGCCAGCTGGACGCCCTAGACCAATGCAGGACCCCAAGTCTTGCTGCTCAGTGCAGGGCACCGAGCCCACACAGTTGGGCTTGGGTCACTCTGTCGGTGGCCCCTCCGTCTTGGGTTCTAAAGTTCATATAAGTATTGCACTTTTCAACACCCAAGTACTAGTTTTCTTCTGATCCTCAGGGACAAGGTCCTGGGTTGTCTTTTATCTCATCTGCTCAGAGGTGAGGTGTTCTGGAACTTCCATTCCCTGGGTTTCCTGGCCTCCAAGACTCCCATGCCCAGGGTCGCCAAGCACCTTGACTAAGCTGCCTCTTCACTAAGCACCTCTGTTCTGGGCCTGATTGTTCTCAACCTTGGGAAGGAAATCAAAGTTTTCCTTCTTGTACTGCAGCCCTTGAGCACGTTCCCCGTGCTCAGAAGCAGGTAATCGTTTTATGCCTGACGCAAGGGTCTCTGCTCACCTGCAGCTGACGAGGTGCTAACTACAAGTGCCGATGTGTGAATTAAGGCTAAAGGTGAACATGTAATCATCTGAATCCCAGAAAGTGAGTTTGATTTTTAAAACCACGTGTTGAACATATCTAGTTTTCATATAGGAAAAGTTACTTTTAGTTAATTATTATAATTAAAGCAGCAAAACAAATAATTAGAATTTTTGATGGAAAAGGTAGCAAAATTGTAAGATGGTTCTGACAGATTTCAGTTTTAAATTGCTGAGGAAAAATATTTAAAAATAAATACACTATAGGAAAATATGCAAATATAAGAAATTGGTAATGTGAACGCCTTGTTTTATATCATAGAATCTGTAGCATCCCACAACTTGTCCCTAGTAAAAAATAAAGGTTTTGCTTTATGAAGAGGTGAAATTCCTATGTTTGCTGGAAAATAACTGTCACCAAACAGCTAAAGTTTCAGTTTGATTTCTCTGGACATTCTGATATATCCTGTGAGTTCCAGTTTGTGTGTGAGTGTGTGTTTTTTTCTTTAGTTCAGATGAACATAATGCTTTTTATTTTGCCTATTCATTTTTGCCTGGTTCTGAAGACTGGACGCAGTGCTTCACATGTGCTGGACAAGCACTCTACCAGTGAGCTACGACCACAGCCCACGTTCCGTGGTTGTTAAAATACTGCGGTCCCGACCCTTTGCACTGCTCTTTGTTCCTGGTTTTTGAGCAAGGAAAAAAAGTGATCTGAAAATAGACCTGGCTTCTCCATCTGAAGCCTTTTTCCCAGAGCAAATAGCACCAAGGCCCCCAAGCCTTGGACCATACCTTTATTCTCAGTTTCCACAAGGAAAATGGCCCATGGGGATATCCTGGCACCTCCTGCTGGCTGGCACCATTTCACCTTCCTACCAACCACTCGCTCTTAGCACAAACCCATCTCCCCACCCTGCTTCCCCACACACGAACAGTCTCCACAGAGCACCCCAAAAACTGTGCTTCAGGCGAAGCCGTGTGAGTTACCCACACCATAAGTTCTGCTCTCTACAATGGAAATAATCATGTAATTTATCATCAAAAGAGGACATTTTGTAGAGTGAAGGAGGCTCTGGCAAACTCCAGAACTTAGGGTCACCAGACCTATGACCAGATTGCAAGTTATTTCCACGTGAGAGTTCTGCCCAGCGGCCTCGAGCGCATGTCCACTCAGCGCGTTGGCGTGAACACTTCCCATTCATTTGTCACCACGGTGCCCTGCGCACGCAGGCCCACAGACTACCCACATGGTGCGGAAGTTCCCTGCTCAACCCACAGTGTTAACCAACAGTGCTTGCAGGATGGCTTAGTACCGAGCAGCAAGGGGATCATACAAACTTAATTCTTTCTTGATTCCAAGGTAATTTTTCCATCTGTGACAGAAAGTGTGGAAGAAAAACCTCTCCCTCAACAGTTCATGCTCCTCTTGTCTTAGTATTGATATTAATGCCAACAAAATTAGTAATTTGACAATTAGTTCCCCACTCACCTGAGAAGACATGAAAGGGAGAAAGAAAGTATTTTAACCAGATTATAATACAGCACTGACACGTCAGGATCCTGTCATGTTGTAGCCTTCTAACTTTAACATTTTCATGTCTGCTTGGCAGGTTATTAAAATAAATGAGGGCGCAGTGGGCTGCTGCTCTGCTCTCCCCTAATGGGAGCCGAGGAATTTGCAAGCCACCAATGTAAATTGACCGATCTCAGAGACTGAAAGGATTTAGCTAAAGTGGACAATTAGGATCATTTCTGCACAGCTGAGTGAAATATTCCTTGTTATTTTAATAATTCAGGCCCGGGGTAATTTTCGGAGGCTGAGTTTGTCAAGATAATGTGCCTTGTGCTTGTCTGCTTGTCATTTTTAACTCAATCTCACGTTACAGGTGCAGTCTAGCTTACAAAACAGGAAAGTCAGTCACTGGAGAATTTGCATATGGAATACAGATGCATTGTGCCCAGGGAAAGCAGAGCAGGAGATTGACAGGAGCAGGGCGGGAATGCCTCGTGATGGCGAAGCCGATGGCGGCGGCCTGGCTTTGTTGATGCCATCATGAGTGTGGCTGGGCCATGTGCATATGCAAGTGTGGACCTCGGCCAGCACGTCCCCCCGCAGCCCGCACTGCGTCAGCCAGAAGTGTGCGAAGGTGAGCGATTCCCTCGTGGAATATGCAAATGCTCACTTTCAGCTCGGTTTTATCACACAGACTGATGGAATCGTATCTTTAACTTTTGGTAGCAAGACACATTTAGAGAATTATACATGAGTTTAATATCAAGAAAGTCTGGAACTGAAGAGTTCAACAGTGCATTTCTATAAGTAGAAGCTTGTTTGGCCGGATTTTGTGGTCTCAACAGATAAAAATGTCACTCACGATTACAATGATTGGTACAAATCCTGAAGTGACCCATCCTGTCCACAGGACCAGCAGGTGATGGAAACATCACATCAAATGGAAATCAGGAAATTACTAAGATCAAACCTTCGCCAAAGGTCCACCTCTGTCAGCTCTACTACTGGGCCCTTTGCTCAGTGTCCCTCTGAACTGTTCCTTGGTAATGGAAAACCTTGGGCAGGAATGTGCAGCCCGTCATCTTCCCAGGACCTCCATACAGCTTCCCTGGCAGGTTTCCCTCTAGCCTTTTTTTTTTTTCACTCTTTCTTGAAATGATTTCTTTAAAGGTAGGATTTATGGTAAATACATCATTATCAATAAACCTATTGAAAACATTGCTTTAGGAAAAATGAGAGTTCATAATCATGTCTGTTAACATAGGAATGAAACACACAGCCATCGTTATTAGCTAAATATGCTTTATGTGCATTATTTCATCACAGTAATACAACTCTACATTTACAAAGTAGACTTATTCATAACACTGCAAAGTGTGTAGAAATATGGCCCAACACCATATGTCATAAGGTGGGCAGGTCTAAAACACGTGGGTCATAGCGATAAAGACGTCTCCCACTTAAAGTCCAAAACTCCCATCTATTTCAAAGTCATCAAGACAGCAGTCCTTGAACCCTGGTGCAAGAAGGTCCTGTGAAAAAAACAGTCCCCAGAATCAAGTCTCCTTTTAGCCTTGACTGATGTTAAAACCCAGCTGTGCATTCACCGTGCACCCAGTATGAGGGCTTGTGTGTCAGGATTGGGAGCCACAGGTCTCGGGGGACAGGCCAACTTCCTCCTGGGGCTCACCACCCCCCACAGGTCAGCTGAGGACTCAGGCAGGAAGGGAACCAGGGTTTGTGACTGCGGGTTTTCGTCATCTCCAGCACAGCTTTTCCAATGGAGTGAGAGAGAAGAGCCAGAGGCTTTCTGGGCTCAAGAGAATTAATTACACAACTGAACTTGAACAAACAGGTGATCAAGGAAGCCCAAAGCACCCCAACCTGACGTGGCTGGCGCTCAGCATTTTACTGACAGACGTGTCCTTTCTGTGTGTCAGAGTGGCAGCAAAAACACAGCAAATCAGCTCAAGGAAGTCAAGATTGCTTTCCCACAGAACCTGGGCAGGTGGAGCAGATGCCCTGGGCAATCTCTCTGAGCAATAGCTCAGCAGTCAGGATCCCTTCCCCCTGTCTCTCATCCCTGATGGTCTCTTCTGGCCTTTGAACCGATGAGAGGGTGAGAACTGAGCTTCTCTTTCACTAGAGGCCAGACCTGGAAGTGGACAAACTGCCTCCATCTGCCCCCCACCCAACAGACCGGGAGTCAGGGGAAGAGAGCAGCACGTGACCTGGGAGTCAGTGAACATCTAGTTGGCATTGTCATGTGAACCAGAAACTGCAAAGCATGAGGGTCCACGAGCGAGCGTTGTCAAGTGCTGAGCGGAGCAACACAGGGTCTCCAAGAGGACACGCAATGCCCAGAGAAGAAGCAGTGCATGCCTGCAGCCTCCACCTGCTCAGGGCCTCTGCAGAGGGTCCATAGGTGAGCACAGCGATGTGGAATTTGGTGGTGGTATCATTTTTGAAATAGCATATTTAAGAAATAACTGGAATTTTAAGAATTTTCTCTGAAGTATCCTTCAGTTTTTGTTGTGATTGCTGTTGGGCTTTTCACTAGCCAAACCACTACATCTTTCTTTCTACAGAGTTTTGGTTCCATATTCTCCACTTGATTATTCTCTAGTGGCTCAGAGTCCTCATGTCAGTCACCTCTTACATATCATGCTATTGGGTCTCCTGCAGCTCCTAGCACAACTTGAGTGATCCTTTCAGTATAATAAGTGCTCAATATAAAGTGTATTAGATTATGCACTGGACTTTAAGGAATGATCAATATTTCACCATTGATTACAAAGAATTTTGCATCAATGCCTCCATTAGCTTCAAAATGAAAACTTGAGACTCAAATTTGAACTTAGCCAGCTATTTCACTGACAGTGGGATCTGTGGAACTAAATGTGTTTTCTGATGTCCCAGGATCAGATGAGGTGGCCACATTTACAGTTCCTCAGACTTGTGGTGCACTCCTTAGTCAACAGATCCCGCTGACATCCTTTCCTCCTCTTCATTTGATTCAGAAAATCAAATATCACTTGTTATTTGAAAATCCATAATAAACTGGAGACATCAGTTGTCGATTCCAGAAGACATAAGAAGCTGGTCTGACATTTCAGGAAGAAGACAGGAACTAAAGCCAGCGCAGGATCACACGTTGCTTTGGAAGGGGCAGAATCTTCCCAAGGCAGGGCTGCTTTGCCTCTGACGTTCCACCAGTGTAGTTTGGCTCCCTGGACATGCAAATGAAACCTGCCAAGGGGTCACTCCCTGCCTTCTCTTAGGTCCACCTGACTTCAGCGATCCTCCTCAGAACTTGGGCCCCTGAGCACACAAGATATGACATCACAATGATGCATTTCCTTGTCTTACCACAGATTGCTGAAATATGTTGGGAAATGGAAGGCTTGAACCTTATAGAAACTGCAAAACTAGCTTTTAAATATGTTTTATATTGTCTCAGATTAGGACCTGCCTCTAGCCTGGGACAGGCCCTTTGCATGGGTCACACTGCCCCCTTCCTATTTTGCAAGCTGAATGTGACTTTTGTAAATACAGGTGCCCAGCATGCAGGACTTCAGGCTTCCTTCTCAAACTACATTTGTAGAAAAGTGGAAGACACGCTAGTTACAGGATGAGTCAGAGATGGTCCAGGTCGCCCGCATCCTCCCCTGGTTGGAAGGAGTGCTCTTCTCTTCATGTTGACTGAAGGCCGGAACTGGGTTTTCAGGCAAATGCTCATCAGGGTGCAATCAGTCAGAATTGTTTTCCACGACAGGCTCGGAAGATTTGCTGCTCAAGCTTAAATAAGGAGTGGCTAATTTGTCAACTCCACTAACACGATTACTAATTCAATGCTGGCATTTTAATCTACAATCTAACTAAACTGGCATCAGATGTTGCAGTTGTGCATCTCGAGTCTCATGTACTACATGTCTTATTTAAAACTTAGCCCTTAGGGTTTAAAGTACTTCTCATCCCTCTGGCTGTCCCAGGTGTCCTCTAGCATTAGCCAGCAGCCTGTCAGCCACTGTCCCTGTGGGGGCTGCTCAGAGGCACTCACTGGACACACTCCAGGCCACAGTCACCCTCTGCAGTCACAACAGAGATGTGCAAAGGAAATGATGGCCTCTGATTCTCTGGTGGGTTAGGTGAGGTTTGTGAGCGGCACAGCTGTTCAACATGCAATTCAGATAGCATCTTCTCTTAACTCTTAAAATCACCAATAGTTCTAACTCATTCATTCATGTTTTTGTTTGTTTGTACAAAATACCGTAGGCCCAACAGCACAAAGACCTCAAATAGAGCAAGTCCATGCTCCAGCTGTTTATGTGCACATGGGCACGACTCATCCAAGGAAAGGGTTCCTGCTCTCTGATGAGAACAGAGGTGTTTTGCAAAGAAGATAGCGTTTGCCTGGGCTTGAAGCATGTGCGGGAGTTAGGAAGAGGTGGAGTGGAAAAGAGGTGAGGAGCTGCTGCCTGTGAGTGGGGACACAGGTCTGCTCTGATGTGACTTGGGAGTAACAGGTGGCATTCATGGGAACGTAGGTGGAGGGATAATCACAGAGGGCCCTGGTGCCAGGGCTTAGGGTTTAGAAATATCCAGTAGTCAGTAAGATACTACCTCATGTTTTTGAATAAGAAAAAATATAATAGACATGTTTTGGAAATTTTTTGCTCAAAATTTGCCTGGGATATAAGAAGAAGGGAAGGAGGAGTTTGAGCTACTTAGAAAATAGAGATTTTAACAAAATCATTATTATTGCTCACATTAACAAAGTCAGGGTTTACAGCAGCTTGGGGAAGGATGACAACAGGTGACAGTGGATCAACCAGGGACAAGTATCCAGCTGGTGGCTGAAGTAAAGAGCCAGAGTGCAGAGGGGCAGCCTGCAGAGGGAGGCGGGGTGCACTGGACTTGGGGCTCCCTCACTGGCCCGAGCGTCCCCTGTTCTCCCCAGCATGAAGCTCTCTTGCGTGATTTTATCCACAACCACATATTTTATATCTAAGATATGGGATAGAGAGAGGGAGAAAAAGATACAGGGAACTAGCAGCGAGGGATTGGTTCTGCCCCTGAAGGAGAGGAGTCTGGGGTAGGTCTATTCCAGGCACAGGCGGTTTACTTTGCTCTGTGTACATCCATTGTATTCAAGATAAGGAAGAAGCATGTCTCTGGCTCTTCCAGGGAGGAAGGAATCGTGATCCCAAGGCCTTTTCTAAAAGCACAAGGGTGAGCCCTGTCTTGACCACAGCTGCTCTCCCAAGAGCCACTGTCCACTGGCTAAAGAGTGAATTTCAAAGCCATGTGCACCCCAGCTTGCCTTTCTCAACATGCTGGTGGTGGCTATGAAAAGAGAAGCCAAAGGACAGCACTCTCTGCGCTGTTGACTTGCAGGGCAGCACAGGTCACTGCTGCTTGGCATGAATCACACCAACACACAGTTTCCACATCTGTCAGCCCAACTCCTAAGTGCTAATACTGGAACAAGTATTGTGGAAACAGGAGACAGAGCAAGAAAAGACACCATTATATCATTTTAAAGCACTGACAAGAGCATCTGTATCTCCGGCTATCAGAGGAAAGATCAAGTAATACATCAAACCTCAGAGATATGCATGCCTCAGAAATGTCGCCTTCTTCCTGGGAATCCTGACTTGTCAGCTGGTCAGAGGGTCTCAGTGTTGAAACAACCTCCACGCTAATCTGACATTGATATAAAACTTGCCATTTACATGAAAATGCCGGCCCTCACCCAGGACCCAGAGGGTTTTGTTGTGTAGGCAACCTGTGCACATCCTGTAGACAGTGAAGGAGGGGCCTGTCGTGTGCTTTGTGCAAAACAGCTATAAGACAGAGAGGGAGCTGCAGGAGGGGGTTGTGATTGAGACACTTTGGGACCAAATAACCAAAGTTATATTAATGAAGCCCATCAAGTGGCCGACAGGTGCCAAGTTGGGGGCTTGGAGGAAAGAAAAGGTACCTTTTCAGTGATCACCAGGATATACAAACTAAGCCTCTTCTTGATTCCTTTAAGTGTACAGAAGGATAGATGGAAGAATGCGTTTATACGCAGGTGAAGCTGTGATAGTATGAAGAGGAGAGGCCACCCTCGGTCTTTACCCTTTTCCATAATTACTCATGCTTAAAGCCCATGGTCTGCTGTCTGCTGTCTCGGTTTTTTTTCCTTTTTGGGGTACCAGGGATTGAACTCAAGGAACTTGACCACTGAGCCACATCCCCAGCCCTATTCTGTATTTTATTTAAAGACAGGGTCTCACGGAGTTGCTTTGTGCCTCACTTTTGCCGAGGCTGACTTTGAACTCACAATCCTCCCATCTAAGCCTCCCAAGCTGCTGGGATTATAGGCGTGCACCGTCGCACCTGGCTGGGCTACAGTCTTTATTGAAGTACAAGAAAAGGAAAAGAAAAGGGAAGGTCACCAAGGAGCAGGACGGGAGAACACGAGCTTGCCAGAGTGTTCTATAATGGATCATGACACACCTGCTGGATGCAGGACCACTGCACGACTCTGGCTCTAGATGAGCCATGTTTACATGTTTTCTAGAGCAACCACTCAGGCCCAAAGCACCCAGGGCAAACCTGCCCTTGTGGTCATATTGCCAGTGTTTTGGGATACCTTAAACTTCTATGATATTAATCTTTCAGCCTTATTATATGTAATTCTTTATCCTTCTCCAATTCATTTAAAAGGATCACTACAGCCTCCATGAGAAGCTGATAGTTAGGGCAGAAGAGCAGAAGTCAGACAAGCTAACAACACTGCAGGTGGCACCATGGTGATCCATGGTCAATGGATGGAACTGCCAAGGTCAAGCCAGGCCAGACCAAAATCAAGAGCATCTGGCAAGACCAGTTAGCTACCTGCTATGGTCCCAGCACTACCCTCTCCCAGTTCTTACCCATACTCTGGGTGGTTCCAGGTGACCAGCCAAAGGGTAGCTTAAGTCAGGATATCAACCAACTGGGGAGTTAGTAGCTTCCACAATACACAACTTTTTTGGTAGATGTTCATAAAAGATAATAAATAAAATCTTCTCAATGGGCAGACCCAAGGACTATGCATCCAGTCACTGCTTTGAAAGGACTGCACCAATGTGAGGACACACTCAGATTTCTGCAGATGACCAATAATACAGAGAGCAGAATGGGATTGAACAAAATTGGAAAGAAAATGACTGGAATCTTGCAAACAAAGAGCTGGATTAAAGAGATGCAAATACCTGTGTTTACATAGTAGCAGAGATGAGCACAACAATATTAGCATCATGAACGAGAGCCCACGAGAGGCTTCCACCACAGGAGAAGCTGACCCCCAGAGAGACAGAACTATGGAGCTGGCTGGCATCAACCCACCGCCGTCGTTGGCCACGATGCACACGCAGGCAGGCTGTCTGGTTACGGAGATGCAGACCACACGTGCACCCAGGTGCTTTAGAAATATCCAGGCTGATCTGGCTGTAAGATAGGCAGGGTACAAAGGGACTTTGAGTCCCCATCATAGCACTGTTCCTTGAGGGGGTCAACCAGCCACTACATGTTTGGCAAATTGGCCACAGTGCACTTTACCATTCTGCAATGGCCAGAGGTTTGTCCGCACGGAGGTTGCGACCTATTCTGGGAGTCAATGTCCCTCTACTTTCAGCAGAGCCTTGTCTGGCACAGCCAAAGTGTGGGAACCACTGGCCTAGAAGAGCCACTGGCCTAGAAGATGAAGGAACAGTTTCTTGAGTCACATGGACCCTCAGGCACTCACACCGGCCCTAATGGTTTAGTTTGGCCCTCAGCGTCCACTCACGCCCAGCCATACAACTCAACCCCGCTTCCCAGGGTGGGTCCGTTGGCCTAGGCAAGCGACATATGCTGTCTCATCAGCCAATCCCTCCCAACAACAAGAACTTTAAAAGACAGAGAGACAAGACTGGAAATAGTTTGAAACAGAGCTGTGATACCAGGTGCCCTGATAAAAGACCGACCTTCAGCAGCAGAGACATCCTGAACAGGCCTGGTCCCTTTCCAAGTTGGGATGATTCTGTTGAATAGAATCAGTCAAAAGTAAAATGTATTTTATTGTTGGAGAGGAGTATTTCAAGTTTCATTAGTAGAAACAGAACCGAGATAATTTGATACAGATGTCAGGAGAGACAGTCAAGATAAAGAGACAGCCATCTATTCTTGGAACCAAAAGTGCAGCAAAGCCGCAGAGCCGCAGCGAAACTATAACCGGGAGAAGCAGCCAGGACTGCGGGCGCTGGCTGCTCCCCGCTGCTCACAAGAGGAAGCGTCCCTCCAGCTAGTGCGAACAAGCCTCCCTGCTTGTCCCGAACCAGGAGATTCTGGGCGCACAGGACGTCCATTGCTATAACCTGTACAGAAAAGATGCATCAACTGGAGAACCTTGTTCCTGGTCTTCTTGGCAGCGGTGTTGATGTGACATGGAGCTGATAAAAGCTGCTTGCAAGCTTCTACTTTGGTAACAGTGGACTGGTTACCTGACTCCATCTTCCTGCTGAAGACATAAAAAACTAGACAACATAATGAGCAAGTACACTTCTCAGGATCAAGCATTTAATGAAGTCATAACCTCCCACAGGCCTCATCTCTTCAGTTGGGTTTCCCCAGAAGCAGACTCTGAAACAAGAGTTCACCCACCAGTGGCTTATTCAGGAACTGTTCCAACATGCCATGCAGGGCAGGTGGACAGGAATGTAAAGAGAAGAAACCAGGCAAGGTCATCCAGCCCTCATGTCCCCCATCGTGGCGTCCCACGGGGTCACCTCTGTCCCTGCGTGCATCGATCCTGGGCCAGGGCACTCCTGCCATTCTTTTGTGAAAGGTAAAGTCTCGTAAGCCAAGATCTTCTGTTGTGTGCGGTAAGTTTCTAGCTGTGTAACTTCTGCTTTGTGCTCAGCATCCACTGATGCCCCGAACAAACGTCCTGATATTGGCTGTTGCTGACATCTTCCCCGTGAACCGCTTCCTCTTGCCATCTGCACAGCGAGTGCAATCTTTTTCATCAGAAACAACCTCTCTGGGTAACTGCATCTTTTCTTGAAGTGGTTTTCTTGCTTGTCTAGCCCCTTCTCCAACACCTGCTCTCTTCCATGGTGCCTCCTTCTCCATGAGCATTTCTGTATCTCTGAACGGGCATGTGTTTAGATTTCCTCCAAGCCATTGATGCCTGAGTGCATTTCAGTCCCAAATTTCCTAATTTACTTGAACCCAGTCACACTTGATGATGCATCATGTTGTTCTCTTCCAAGTCCAGGACACACGAGGAGATGCATCATTCCATGGACTTGAGGAAACATTGCCACTAAGTTTCGATGATCAGTGTCACCAACAGAGACCTTTAAAATACAGGTTCCTATGTGTGATGAGGCCAGGTTTGCCTTTGGAATCCACTTCCATTGTGGTCCCACTCCTCCTCCTCTGCAGACCCCTGGCGGTAACACTAGTAGACTGGGGAGTCCCACAGAAAGCTGTCTGTTTTACCTCCTCCCATCCTAGCAGCCTTTATTACAATTTGATATCTAGAGGAACTTTTCCAGCAGCCTCTGTAGGGAGGGGTGGCTGGAACTGTGTCCGGCAGGTGGAGAATTTGCTTTTAGGGAGGCTGATGTCATTCTTGAAGTGTGAGGAAAAGATTGTAGCTCTGGCGTCTTTCTCCCCCTGCTTTGTCCTCCCCTGTCAGCCTCCAGGACACGTGGGCATTAGTGAGAGTTTGTCTTTTTCACTGAACGTGGAAGATTTCCTGGACTCCTTGTATTCTTGATGTATGATTTTGACACATTTTGATGGAGAGGAGCAGAGTCATGGGTACTCATTGCAATATGGAAATCAATAGCACAAAGCACATTATTTCAATATTTTCCTTTTCCCTGGACTTGGACCTATATCAGTTTTAACTTGGGACGGTTTGCTGACCTTTTGCTTATCAAATACCATATGTCCCTAATAAGCCAATTTTCTACCTTTCTAAGAGCTGCAGCCCTAACAAGGAGGGTGTTGGAAGCTTCTGTGCCCCCACTGCATTGAAAGTCACTTGAGGGCAGAGGCATTGGGGATGCCCATGCTGACCTCTGTCCTAGTCACAGAGCGTCACATGAGACAGACTCCACTAGTGAGCACTGTCACATGAGACCCTGGGGCACCTCTCACATTGCTGCCACATCCTTAGGCCTGTGCTGCTGCACAGCAGGCTGGCTGCATGATTGGTGTGGCCCCATGCAAAATGAAAATGTGAGGCCACTTGTTCAAATGGGGCATATGCATGCATTTAAAATATCTTATTGCATACATAGTAAATATAGATAATAGTGATGCATGAATCAAAACAAAATTGAAAAAGTCAAATTCTGATGCCGTAGATACGTATTACAATGAATACTGAAACTCTATTGATGTGTTGTTTTGATCGACAATAATATTTTTCTGGCTCGCTTTCTGCATTTGAAGCAAGTTATTGTCTGAGCAGAACTACAGTTAGCCTCCTCATCTGCCCGCTGCCGACCGGCTGGCATGGGCCGTGAGCACAGAATACCCCTGCAACTTCCAGGAGACACGAGTGAACATCAGTTGCAAGTGTTACTAAAGCCACCAGCAATCGCTAGTGACACAAGCCAACACACACAAGCCCAGAAGCACACACGGCCTGTGACCACACAGCACTGCACCCCCGACCTTTCCTGCAGGACACAGGCACAAAGAGAAAGTTACCAAGTCACCATTTGGAGACGGTGACTGTGAGCTATGAGCCAAGCATAGAGCCCATCTAAGTGCAGGTCCTGCCTTTGAGCAGGTGATTTCATTCCTCTCTCTTGTGACCTCTCAATCTGAAGACATAGACAGCACTCTATTGAAAATATAACAAGGCAAAAATGTCATTTTTGTTTGTCTGTGCCTTATCTATCAAAAGCAAGCAGCCGGGAGTGATGGTGCACACCTATAATTCCAGCATTTTGGGAGGCTGAGACAGGAGAATCGCGGGTTCAAAGCCAGCAACTCAGCAACTCAGTGAGACCCTGTCTCTACATAAAACACAAAATAGGGCTGGGGATGTGGCTCAGTAGTTGAGTGCCCCTGAGTTTAATCTCCAGTACCAAAAAAAAAAAGGAAGCTACAAAACAGAGAAAGTTGACTTGGTTTACATGTCCCTGCATCTCTTATTTACTCTTCATGCAAACAGAATCTTTAGCTCTCTGAGTCCTGTAAGGAGCCTGTGGTCTACAAACCACAAGTGAATTCTCACTACAAAAGCCAGCTACAGGGGCTGGGGTTATGGCGCAGTGGTAGCGTGCTCGCCTAGCACGCGTGAGACACTGGGTTCGATCCTCAGCACCACATAAAAATAAAATAAAGATATTCTGTCCACCTACAACTAAAAAAAAAAATAAATATTTTTTTAAAAAAGCCAGCTACACCCTGCAGCAGTTTTACTTGATATCCAATTGGTTCATCCATGTCCCTATTTACTGTTCTCATTCACATTAAGCCCTGCTGTGTTGTCAGGCAAACCAACATACATAGTCTATCCTTATTTCCAATGGGATACAGATGTGAGGGCACATGCTCATGTAGCAATCTTAGCATGTGAGGTCATGTGCTAATGATAACAGAAGAGAGAAAGCAAGAAATGTGGTCACCATGACCTTGTAGCCCTGGAATGGAGCTCCACTGTTACTCCCCTGTGGTTCTGGGAGTAGGGAGCCATCAACCAAATGATTACACACATAAACATATACAGCCATTGACATAAGTGCCGTGACCCCTGATCACATGGGCACAGTGTTACATTAGCTCTGAAGGGATCAGAGTGGGGAACAGGTGAA
>CM053405.1:3020397-3192417 GCA_028644305.1 Xerus rutilus
AACATAGAGAGCAAATCTTAGATTTTAATAGATCCCGTGTGCAGGGCACATGGATAGGGTGCACAGGAAACAGTTAATGGATGTTATTTTGGCTAAGCAGTAATTAAGAGTGTTATTAGTGTAACACACTACTCAGTCATGTAAGTCATCCAGGGTAACTGACTCTAAATGGAAACTAGAATCATTTTACAATGAGAGGGAGGAAAAGAAATGGGGATGAGAGAGAGAGAGAGGAGAGAGAGAGAGGGAAGTACAGGGTGGGGAGGTGGGTGGGAGGGAAAACATTCCAGTAGGAAAAGGTCCTTTCCTCTGGCTTTCAGCATGAGCTGGGCACATACCAGGACCAATGCCGGGTGCCAAGTGGTGTTTTCTCAGAAAGACTGCATGAGTGAACCACCTGTCTTCCACAGTATAAAGTCTTTTTATGGAAAGAGCATAAATCCTCACGTTGCTAGTTTGGTTCTCAATCTTAAATTTAACAACACATTCTGAAGCAAGGAAAGTCGGAACCCTTTCTCGTTGCCTTGCCTTTGTTGAATGACAACCTCTGAACCCTGACCAGAGTTACAGACAAGGGCTGAGATCAGGCTCGGTGGTGGTCCTCTCAGGAACAGTCTTAGGGCACGGTGTGTCCTGCGAGGACGGCGACGACAAAGGAAACCCTGGGTGGAAAGTGAGGAGGACAGCACCAAGACCTTTCTAGGGCACGTGGAGATCCTGCGGTTTGTTTTCTCCTGTTCTCAAGCACTGTGTGTGCTGAGGTTCGCGCTGGAGACGCCTAACCTGCCAGGACTACAGATGCCCATTCCATCTGCCTATCCAAGCCCAGCGCTGACGGGCTCCTGCGGCTAACCACATGGATTCGGAGTCTGGGTGGGAACCAGAACCAGGAGACCCGCCTTGGTCTCCACCGGCCCCGGGCTTGTCTCACCCACTTTCATGATGAGAGGAGCCCGTCCACCAGGAGGGTGGAGGGGTGGCGCTTTGGTTTGCTCCTTGGCCACACCAGGTTAACAGTGTGCGAAAGGCGACACTCGCCTGGCTCAGGGACGCAGTGGAAGGGCAGCAGTTCCCGCTTCCAGGGCCCTGGCTCGAGCATGCGCCGGTGTATGGCAGCACAGCACCCTTCTGCTACCTGGTCTTTTCCCAGCCACCCAGCATTTTACACACTGAAGATGCCCGACATCATGATGCCCGCCTGTGCACCTGTGTTGAGGTCTCTGTCCGGAGCCATGGCATCCTCACAGGGATCACTGCAGATATTCAGGAGATGTTATGATGACTTAGAACACTGCCTACTAGAAATACTGAGAGTGGAAGAGAAGGAACACACACACACACACAGCATTTATTCACATTACTGATAGCCTGAAATTTGGAAGAATTAGGAAGTTTAATGCTCTTTCAAAGAAAGAACATTTTATCATCAGCTTTCTTGTCTCTCCACGTCCTTCCTCAGAGTCTCTGGATATTCTAGTTTTACCCGTTTGATTAAACCCTGTGCATGAGTCCATTTAGACAGAGCAGGGGAGCCTTCCCAGTATCCGCATTCTGTGAAATTACAGCAGATTGGAGCTAAACAATTAATACTTCTTTTTTCTCAGCGGTGGTACGAATAGTGCCAATTTAATGCTGTTTAAGCTTATTATCTAATTGCACACGTGTGCTATAGCTTCAGAAACGGCTTGACATGAAGGCAGGCTTGTGCTGTGTTCCTGCCGCAGTAGAATATTCAATTATTTGTTCCGACTCGTGTAATTCCCTGTATTCCAAGCTTGTTAATGTCATTACAGAGCTGAAATAAAGTGATTACTCTTAATGAGTATTTATCTGGAGGTAATGCCAGTCCTGCGCCTCCAGCTGACAGTGGGCCATCGTGGGCTTTTTCCAGCATCCTCTCCCCACCCCACCCAACGGCACTGCCCTCACCCCCTGACTTTCCTGTCAGGGAGGCAGCATCACATTGCGGTTCTCTGTGAAACACTGTCAGATGAGGAGGAAAAAATAAAAAATCTTTAAAAAGAAGGAAAGGAGGAATTGCAGCCTCCCCGGCAGAGCTCCAGCTAATGACCACTGCTTCCACTGGCTGGCAGTGAAGACAGCTTGCACTAAATAATAATGGCAGGCCTGCTGTGGAGTTTGCCCACTCATGTTATTTCTCTTGACATGGTTCTGGGGAAGGCCTAATTTTTTTGACATTTGACCATGCAAATTTGAGTCCTGATACATTATTCTGCATTTACATCCTCCCAGTGTTGCTGTTTAAAATGTGCTACAAGCTCCAGGAGCTTAGCTAATAAAGGCCACCGAATGAAAGGAAGTTAAATGTGAATGCAGGAGGAGAGCTAAGTGAAGGCCTGGCTTGTACAGCTCAGAGGTGACCTTCTGGAGACGAGCCAGGGAAAGTCCTCTTAAAGCAAACGTAAAAAGAGGAACGTCCGTTTTCTCATAGAATATTTTTAAGGTTTTCAAATATATACCAAAGGCAGAGAGAAAAAGGATCCCATTATATTTTACATGGAAGTTTTCCTGCTCAGTTTATCAGCTGATGTATTATTAACTGATTTCAAGGTGGATCTGCCTCCCAAACTCAGAACCAATGATTCTGCAGGAAATGCACTTGATTGCCAGACCAGCTCAAAATCTTCACCTGCTCAATGCATGCTTGTTTGTTCTGAGAAAATCCTTTTAAGTTACAACCTATGTGAGTTTTGGATCATATCAAACTTCATGCTATGGTACCTTTGGCTCCAGACAAAAACTTTAATGTAACAATAAAAATGAGAAGAATTTTAAAATAATCAACATTGATAGTAACTATGCTGAATTGACTTTAAAGTCTCTCAAAATAGATACTTAATCTTACACTTTTAAAAGATGAATATTCACAGTGTTTGTTATGGATGTCGACTTTCATATAGGCGTTTCAGAAACACAACCTTTTAATTTTACCAGGTTAGCATAAAGAAGAACAGTTGCTTACTATTTGTTTGTATTTACAGCTTTATTTACTAATTTAGTCCACTAAATTGGTATTTCTTTAAACATTTGGAAATGCTTTATTGCATAAAGGCCATCCTTTGGTTAAATGCATTAAAATTAACTATTTAATAAAGATACATACTTGGCCTTTGGTTTGGGTAAGTATTGAGAATATTACGGAAAATCTCTTTGGAATGACCGAGCAGCCTGCCTTATCCTTTGTCCCTTCCCTGCTCTGTCCTGCCCACCCACCCTCCCTGCCTTCCTTCCTTTCTTATTTCCTTCCTTCCCCTTCTTTTATTTTCCATTTTGGCCATTCACTCTGTCTGCCTGTGTCTTTACCTAACTATCATCTATCATTTATTTACCAATGTATCCATAGTCACAATCTACCCATCTCTGTCACAGATTGGATGCTAAAAGGAGTTTACAAAGGGGCTAGGGTTGTGGCTCAGTGGTAGAGCGCTCACCTGACATGTGTAAGGCACTGGGTTTGATCCTCGACACCACATAAAAATAAATAAATAAAATAAAAGTGTTATGTCCATCTACAATGACAAAAAATATTTTAAAAAAGAGTTTACAAAGACAAGACAAGGCATTTGAACATAAGAATCTTGCAATAAGGAGTGATTAGGAGGATACAGTAAGGCACAAAAGATTCTTGGCTTTTAAAAACTCTTAATCCCAAGAGGTTAATTCACTTGCTAAAGTTTAAAGTCAGTAAACACAAGTACTAATTTGTTTTTAGGAGGGTCTTTTTTTTCATGCATTTCAAAAATGTGTGTTGTCCCCCATCTTGCACGGCATCTAAGGCACTTTTTCTGATTGGGCAGCGGAGTCCCTCACATCCTTACCTTCCCTGTGCTTCCGTCTTCCAGAAAGATACCAGGCTTGAAATCACTGCAGTAGCTGTGCGGGCTGAAGACAATGGAATTGCGCAGGGCGCTGCAGGGCTCAGAGTCCCCACTTCTGCTGTCAAGGGCCATCACCACTGCAAAACACCACGGAGGTCCTGAGATAGGACATTGAGCATGTGCCTCGGTTGGAATCCTGACTCAGCGGTCAGCAGGGAAAGGTCCCACTAGAGCCTTTGGAATTGGGTGACACTGCCCATCTTGTTTCATCAACAACAAAATTATGAGAAACAAGGTAGAAGTAAGTTCTATGTAAGTACTGTGGTTCTTGTTTAATGTTTTAAACATTGATAGTAACCAAAGACAGCTTAATTTGTATGAATGAATTAAAGGAAGAAAACGTGAATTCCTTGGGCAAAGGACACAGCTGGCCTTCCTCACATAGCTCTTAGCATGTGTTCTCCGAGATCAGCTAGGGAGACAGGTGTCAACACCCCCCTGCCAACCCGCAGTCCCCATAAAGCCGAATGGGCTGAGTGTGTGGCACACCAAGCAAGCCTTGGTTGAAAGGCGCGTCCAGAGGAGGATGCCACGTCGCCCTCCCGCAAGCGCTTAGGTTTTTCCACCACGTCAACAGGTGTGGTTTCTTCTCTATTTTCTTAGTTATAGACATTCCACCTGTTTCCCAAACTGAGACCCTTTGCATTCAGCCTGGAAAAATCCATGAGAGTGTCCAACAGTACAAGTTTGCTGCTGAGACCTTTTTATTTCACCTTTATGTTGAAGATTTGCTAGGTATAGAAATACAGGTTGCCAGTTTTTGTTCTTTGCTTTCACTATTTTAAACATTATTCAATTGTCTTCTGAATTTCATTGCTTCTCTTCAGACATCAGCTCTCCTTCCCATCACGGCTTATAGAGAGACACGTACTGTGTTTGTTTTGGGGCTTCTTTTTCTTGCTGTCAAATTCTCTTGTCTGATTTCACAATAGGATTTCACACACGTGGATGAATCTTACCATTAATTCAGCTTGGGGAATGCTGAATCTGGAGTTTCATAACTTTCAAACGCTGGGGATTTTCAGGAATTTTCATGTTCAGATACTGTGTTATTTATTCTCTCTTTTTTTATTCTTGGACCTCAGCTGCACATTGGCTGGATGTCACTAATGTCTCACACTTTTGCACATTTATTACTTATGTTTATGTCTGTACTTCAACTTGAGTATTTTTCTTGAATTATCTTTACTAATCAACCTTTTGTTGAGTCTTTTGTTGAGTCAACGAATTATTGTCATTATTTACATATGTTCACTATAATGGTGTTCCTTGCATTTTTAATCATTGTTGGAACAAGCCTATTTGCTTATTCTGTCTGCTTCCTTATTTGTTTTAAGCTTTCAGTCATATTCTATTAGTGAAAACATGTGAACCAAATCTTCATCTCCTTAAATTGACTAGAACCCTGTATTACGGTTCATTTTCCAGGATTTTAGTTAGCTGGGGTCAGCCATCTTCCAAAAATACTAAGTGGAAAATTATAGGAAGAAATAATTCAACAGTTTTAAATAACTATTATAGTAATGTATTGTTATAATCATTCTATTTTATTTTTTGTTATTTTTGTTAATCTCTTACTGTATCTAATTCGTTCATTTCATTATAGGTATGTTTGTATATGAAAAAAATAGAGCATTCATAGAGATCAGTGTTATCTATGGTTTTAGGCATTCTATGGCTTCTGGAAATGTCTTGAAACATTTTTCTTGAAGATAAAGTGGAAGGGTACTTGTTCACACTTGTAATCCCAGCATTTTGGGAGGCTGAGACAGGAGAATCGTGAGTTCAAAGCCAGCCTCAGCAACAGTGAGGCTAAGCAACTCAGTGAGACCCTGTCTCTACATAAAACACAAAATAGGGCTGAGGATGTGGCTCAGTGGTCAAATACCCCTGAGTTCAATCTCTGATACCAAAAAATAATACTAATAAAATAAAAAATAAATAAACAAAATCTTGATTAGTCATTTGAAATTTTTTTTAGTTGTTGATGGACCTTTATTTTATTCATTTATTTATATGTGGTGCTGAGTTCCTCACAGATGCTAGGCAAGCGCTCTACCACTGAGCTACAATCCCAGCCCCTTGATTAGACACTTTTTAAAACTTTTTGAAAGTCTAAAAAATTTTAATTGTGTGCTGGATATTGTAAGAATTACATTGTAGCAAGTGAGAATTATATTATTTTCTACTATAAAGTGGTTCTAAATTAAATTTGAGCTAAACTGTCAATAAATCCAATACCTTAATGGGGTCAAGTCCTAATTTTATAAATTTTCAGGGCAGTTCTATTTCATTTTTCCTTATTCCCAGGTCATAACCTGCACTCTTAAAATATGGCTTTCCTGATTTTTAAACTGAATGTCCAACATATTCAGCACGGCCACTCCACTGTAGGTGGCCTGGAGTTCTGCATTTCTCTGAGTTTCTGGCATTGTGAATGCTCCAGAACATCTGTTGTTTTCCTAACAGACAAGCCATGATTGTCCTTGACCACAGTTGGCCAAGAACCCACCGGGTTGGTTCTAATACAGACTTTTAGAATTTACTTTCTAGGTGTGCCCCTCTTCATTGTCTTTGGAACCATTGAAAATCCTTCAACAGTTTTCTCATGTTTTTAGCCCCAAGAAACTGCCACTTTCAGGTTAGACTGAAATTCTGACGATTAACATGGAAAATGTCACCAGAAAAGAAATCCAACAGGTATGTGGGGCATACTTCATGGGATTCCTCTCTCTGAAGGAAGCTGTGGCCCAGAGTTTATGGCTTTTCTAAATCTGTAGTCAACTGGTATGTAGATTTTCGCCTAGGCTTTATAGCTGCTCATTTTTATGTTTAGACTTACCAGATTATTATCAGAAAATGGAACCTATAAAAGCTCTACAGTGGAATTTATTAGGTTCTTCTGGAAACTAGCACATAAATTTATATAAATATATCTATGTGCGTGTATCTTTTCATAAAAAGATTACATGATATCAGTTTGTAAAATAAAAAATTATATGTATTTTAAGATTTTTATTTTTTATTTATTGAATGTACCTATTAAAATCTAACAATGTAATTTTTGTAATAACTTATCTTTGCATTTTATTTCAGTGTTCATACATATGTGATAGGAATGGCACATAAAGTACTATGTATTTAATTAATTACCATATTTTTATAATTTCATAACTAATCCTTTTCTCATTCAAAGATTTTCACCTTGAAATTTGATTTAGTTGTCTTTTTTTTTTTTTTTTTGGTACTGGGGATTGAACTCAGGGGCACTCGACCACTGAGCCACATCCCCAGCCCTATTTTGTGTTTTATGTAGAGACAGGGTCTCACTGAGTTGCTTAGCGCCTCACCATTGCTGAGGCTGGCTTTGAACTCGCCATCCTCCTGTCTCAGCCTCCCTAAGTGCTGGGATTACAGGCTTGAGCCACCGCGCCCGGCTGATTTAGTTGTCTTTAACACTGACGCTATAGGTTCCCCTGTTTGACCTTTTCTTTGCTGACTTGTGTCAACTTCATCTATTTTTCCCTTTCCATCCTTTATTTAGGTGAAAAGTATGCTTATTTTTGCTAATGAAGTTGGATATTTTAACTCTAAAGTAGCATTTTCTGTAATTTTTAAAGAAAATATAACATTTCTATATTTACAATGCTTTTTTTGTTTACTTTCCAACAACAATTTCATGTTTATTTTTCTCACTTTTTACATTTTTGCATATATGTATGTATGTGTATATATATGTGTGTGTTTATATATATATATATATATATATATATATATATATATATGTGAGATGATATATATAATGATATGTATAGCCGGGCGCGGTGGCGCACGCCTGTAATCCCAGCACTTAGGGAGGCTGAGACAGGAGAATCACGAGTTCAAAGCCAGCTATCAACGACGAGGAGCTAAGCAACTCAGTGAGACCCTGTCTCTAAAGAAAACACAAAATAGGGCTGGGCTGGAGATATGGCTTAATGGTCAAGTGCCCCTGAGTTCAATCCCTGGTACCCCCCCCATATATATATGAATGATACTGTACATACATAGATGATGTCATGTATATGCATATATATTTAGGTTATCTCCTATTCCCTTCTCCAATTCTCCATTCATCAATTAGAAGATTAAGTTACGTCTTATTTTCTGATAAGGAATACTCAGTCTTTCTAACAGTGGTCATCCTGCTTGTATTTCCTCCATAAGATAAAATAAAATAACAACCATGCTCACATGTCGAGAAGTTTTTCTTCTCACTCCTTCTCAGTGAAAGCACTAGCCTATGTATAATTGACCCTTCTCCAGTGTCCCAAGGTTGCTAACTTTACTCTTCTGATGCTTTAGAATCTAGAGATCTGGAAATCCACCCTTTAATGTAAGAGCCATTGTTTTTCCCTCAATTAACACCCCCAGTTGTGCTATTATTAGAGATGAAAATTTTATTTCATGCAGAGCCAGGATTTTCTCCTCACTGCTTCCTTCGCACCCATTCTGCCCTGGTCTAATCTCTTGGTTTCATGGTGCAGGCTAGACCACTTGCTGAAAGAGCTCACTCACATAGAGAACATGCATCAGGTATTCTGAATCCTTGAGTATCTTAAAATATGTATTTTTATGATTCTCAATGGAGTAATGGATAAGGTATCACTTGCTGATAAACATTCCTTTCTCATAAAAGCTGGACATGCCGTTCTCAGCTTCCACTACACCCAGTAAAAAGTTTGCCAGTAATTTGCTCTGAAATTTTACTTTGAAAATAAATGGTTATTTACAAAAAAGCTACAATAAAAACGTCTGAGACGTATCTTTTCCGCTGGCATGTAGGAGTCTCTCCAGGACATGGATACATGCTGCATGTCCTCATCAATATTTCACTGCAGTTGAAAGAGCTTATTTAAAGGACACAGTTTCTCTTCTCCTCAGACATCTTGGGTGGTGGTGATGGTGGTGATGATGATGATGAAATTTTCTCCATTCGTTATTTCTTTTTCCCTTCCCTTCTCTGGAAGTGCAGGCAATTTTAAATTTTTGTCACCTATCATGCTGGTATTTAAATTTTATACTAATTATTCTACTTTTGCTCTTTTCTCTTTATCTCCCTAACAGATATATTCTGTGCATTAATAAAAACTTAATTCATTTAATTTGAGAAGATATTATTCCATTTTTTTTCATCCATTAAATATTTGAATGTTTTTTGCCTGGCTATTTTTAAATACAATTTCATTTTAGAAAACATCTAAATGCATAGAAATTTATTTATAGGGTATTGACAATTTCATAATTAAACTTCATATTTTATTTAGATTTTCTTGGTTCTAACAACAGTCTCGGATTTTCCTTATTTCTCGTGACCTTGGTGGTTTTGAGGAGTTCCAGACAAGTATTTTATAGAATATCCCAGAGTTTGGATTTGTCTGATGTTTTCTCATGATTTAGCTGAAGATGTATGTCGTCAGAAGACAAAGATGGATTGTCGTTTTGATGACATCGCAACAGGTGACGCACCCTCAGTGGGACAGCACTGTGGATGGCAACCCTCATCACCAGACTGATGTGGACTGCACGAGATTTTTCTGGTTTGAACTTCCTCTTTTTCCTTTTATTTCTTGTGTCCTGGAAGGAAAGTCACTAGTGCAGCCCAAGCAGGGATCTGAGAGTGACGCTGTGTCTCGTTGCGGAGGGCGCATCATTTGGAATTCATCTGCACAGAACGTTTATCCCTTCTCCCCCCATAATTTGCATATGCAGTCATTTATTTCTGTCAGCATGGATTCATGTACATTGATGTTGTACTCTGAGTTCTAAAGCAACCTACCTCTCTCTCATGTTTCCAGTCTGACCATTGGGAACTCATTCAGCCTCATTTCATATACCCTCAACATAACTGTGGGCTATTTTTTCTTTAGCTTAATTTTTTTATTTTCTTACTTTCTGGCACTGCAATGCTTTGTCTATTCATCTTACATATGTCCTGCTGTGGACTGCAATCAGCCATTTTCCCATGGAGACCTGGATCTGTTAGTGAAGACAGGCTAGAGGCCCAAGACCCAGCTGTGCTTACAGATAGTGGAGCATCTTTGTTTCTTTGGCCTCTTAGATGACACAGGATTGAAATCACAGAAATCAAGTGTATTTGTGTACACTAATGCTTGTCTATAAAGTTATCTATAAATGCCTGTAGTAACAAACTTTACTTATGGGAAAGATGTATAAATAGACCTGATATACCTGCAGTCATGAGCCTTTAATCATGGGGAACATTCTAGTTTTGTTCTTTGGTTTCAGGAACCTCCCACTCTAACAGTAAGGTGCTTGGTTTTAACGTTCCTCATTGACTTACTTCATAATTTAGTTCCCATGTTGTGAGTCGGCTGATATTGGTGTCAAGTGACTGGATTAAGGGCTCCTCGGACAGCTGGCGAAACATTTATTCCTGATGCTTCAGTAGGGACTGAGCTTACCCCTCTCCCATTGAAGGGAAAGCTCTGATGGTGTGCTTCTGATGAGACTGGGTGCCCCATGTTTCTGTGGAGGTGCTTCCAGAGGAGCCTGGCCTGAGAGGAGGCGTATTGAGCAGGAAGGGCACCTTAAATGAGAGCAAGCCCACCCAATTGGCTTGGGGCAAAAAGGGAAGAAGGGAGAATTCTGGGCCTCCCTCCCAGAACCAGGACTTGCAGCTTCTCTTAACCTCAAGCACAAAAACGCCAAGTTCTCTGGCCTTTGAATTATGGAACCCAGTGAGTATCCCCCTCAACCTGGCTCCACGCTTTGCACTGAGAATCACACCCTCAATTTTCTCCAGACTTGGACTTTCATTGACATTCTTCATTCTTCAGCTTGCAAATGGCTTCTTTGGGGACTGTGAGCCAATTCCCAT
This sequence comes from Xerus rutilus, assembly GCA_028644305.1. Taxonomy (NCBI): domain Eukaryota; kingdom Metazoa; phylum Chordata; class Mammalia; order Rodentia; family Sciuridae; genus Xerus; species Xerus rutilus. The sequence goes on from CM053405.1 coordinate 3,031,177, forward strand.
AATAACCTACTGCAGCGATCTCTCTCTGGAGAACCCTGACTAGAACAAGTTGTGTGTGTGTGTGTGTGTGTGTGTGTGTGTGTGTGAGTCGTTGACCCCTGCCCCTGGGGGAAGAATCACTGACCACACCACATGGCAACGCCCTCTGCATGCCTAGGTTTCTTTTGTCTGTAGCTTAGAATCTCTACGCATTTCTAAAATGAGGTAGGTCGGCTTCTTTTTGACTAGCCTTCCTCGGTAAGGTTGTTTTGTATATTTGTAATGCATATAGATGACTTTGTTCTATCACACTCTGCATTCCATCCTGGGATGCACTTACGAGTGAATTTTAAGAAAATGGCATACACCACTGGCCATTCCATGTGCAGTGAGGTCTCTGGGTTCCATCAAATGCACAATGTCATGTATTCACCAGTACGATGCCGTTCATAACAATTTCATTACCTCGAACCCTCGTGCTTCACTTATCCAACCCTGTCTTGTCCCCCTGAACCCCTGCCAAACTCTGATCTGTTTTCACATATACAATTTTCTTTTGCCAGAATATCACACAGTTGAAGTTGTACACTACAGAGCCTTTCAGAATTGCTTCATTTACTCAGCAATATGCATCTATAATTCTTCCACATCTTCTCCTGACTTGATATTTATCTATTTTTATCACTCAATAATAGTGCCTTGTGTAGGTGAGCTACAATCTGATTAATTACGTATCACAATACATGTTGGTTGATTCTCTTTAAGTTATAGGTAAAAAATGCTTTAGACAGTTACCTTTAGGTTTTATGTGTGCACATATATTCAAATCAGATGAATAAATACCCAAGAAAGTGATTACTACAAATATGGTAAAATGATGCTTAACTATGTAAGAACCTGACATGAGTCTTCAAAAGTGGCTGCGTCGTCGGCATTCCTAAAAGAAATGAGTGAAATCCCGTGCTTTTCATCCTTAACAGCAATCGGTATTGTCAATTATTGTGCATTTTAGCCATTTTAAGATGTATGTATTAGCATCTCAAATTATCTCCATTTGCAGATGCCACAATCTTATATGCAGAAAACTCTAAGACCTCACAAATGGCAATTACAGCTAGTTGCAAATTCAGTAATGTTGCAGGATACAGAAGGAGCGTACAACACTTGTGGAGAGAAAATGAGCCCTGGTCATCAACTGATCCTGCAGTGTTGGCCAAAGCCAGTAGTTATCAGGAGTTTCAGTGCAGTAGGTTATGTGGGCACAGCAGGAGAGCCACAAGAGCTTTCTAACTTTTAACTTTTTAGTGCACAGAGAAGCTTCTTGGTAACTCATAAGCCTTAAACCATTTATAGAGCTTCTGTAGTTTATAAACCATTTGTAGAGCTTCCTGATTACAAGACCTTATATAATAAACATGCTGAGCTAGTTCTGGGTCACAGTCCCTCCATCAGAGGACCGTGTCCACTTGGCCCCAGCTTACTTCTAAAAATGTCTGCATGTTTTTCTTTGTGTTGCTCTTAATCTCTCTTCACCCCTCTTTAGGATCCTTTGTTGTTGCTACACTGGTCACAGCAAAAATTCAGTTGCTTTTCTCTACTGTCAATTAGCTCTGTGTAAAAGGAATGCAGAGGCATGGACTTCATGAGGAAGGGAAGGCCTGCTCATAGAAAACTGCATGTTTTCTGAAGATGCTAATGTGAAAAGGCAGCTCACGTTCAGGGGTGGAAAGACTGAACAGTGTTAATGTCCACAGGACCCAAAGCAAGCTACAGAGTCAGTGCTGTCACCATCAAATTTCCAATGTGGTTTTTTTTAATGGAAAAAAAAGCTAAAGTTGCACAGAATGAAAACAAGACCTGATAGCCAAGGAAATCTACATAAAGGGACAAAGATTGAGTAGCCACTTCGTGATTTCAAAGCAAAGCTGCAGTAATTAGAGTGAAGCTCTTGTAAGAAGACAGACTCACAAAGCCAAGGAGCAGCACAGAGGGACTTTCTTAAACCAATTCCCAGATGGGAAACTGACCCTCAACCAGGGAGACGAGACAGACCGTGGGCATGGGATAGTCTGTTCAACAAACACCACTGGGAAACGTGATATCCACATGCAAAACTGGATCTAAGTCTACATTAGCAACATAGACAGAAAACAGTTCAAGATGGAATAGGGACTTGAAACTTGGAACTGCGAGGAATAAAGCATGGGGACACTTCCAACATTGGTCTTATCAATGATCTCTGCAAAGTGTCACCGAAACACAAGAAAAATGCAAAACTAAGTGAGAGAATTCTATCAAAGCCAGTGACTCTTACCTCAAGACAGACAGCAGAGTAGAACATGCCCATGGAATGGCACCCGCTTTGTTGTTCAGTTTTAAATTCCTTAAAGAAAACAACGGTGTGGAGCGTGTTCTGTTTGTTTATGTTTCCCCTGCTGATCCTCTTTGGTGGAAAGTCTTCCAGATCTTTTGTTCATGTTTTTAACTAGATTGTTTATTTTCTTATTGTTGATAATTAGGAAATCTTTATGTATTTTGAATAAAATGTGTGTTTTGCAAATAATATTCTCTAGTCCTTTCAGTCTCTAGTAGTATGCCTCACAAAGCCATTTTTAACTTTCAGATTATCAGTTTTATATTTCATGAATCTTTGTTGTATCTCAAAACAATCACAAAAACAAAAGTACACCAAATTTGTCCTTTGTGAACTTTTAGAACTTTCATAGTACCATTTTGATGCTGAAGTCTTGAGTTGTTTTATGAAAATATTTTCTATCTCAATTCACTTTTTTTTTGTACTGGGGATTGAACTCAGGGGCACTCAACCACTGAGCCACATCCCCAGCCCTATTTTGTGTTTTATGTAGAGACAGGGTCTCACTGAGTTGCTTAGCTCCTCGCCATTGCTGAGGCTGGCTTTGAACTTGCGGTTCTCCTGTCTCAGCCTCCCTAAGTGCTGGGATTACAGGCGTGAGCCACTGCGCCCGGCTTCTCAATTCACTTTTAACATGGATGTCCAATTTCTCCAACTCCATTGCTTGTAAAAAATGTTATTTTTCTTTTGATTTCTATTCGACTCTCCGTCAAAGAGCCATTGAATGTGTTTTTACAAGCCACTGTGGGCTCTTAGTTCTGCTCCAGTCATCTCTATGCTCAGGCTTTACCAATATCTCACCATCCAGTAACTTTATGGTGAAGTTTAAGGTCTGATGGCATCTGCCTTCCCTCCTGAACTGGCTGGGCTAGGTCTTCTGCCTTGCCACCTAACCGCTGAATAAGCTAGCATGATGAACTGTGAAATGGCTTGCGGCATTCAGATTGGAATTGCACTGAATCTGTGTACCAAGTTGGGAAGAATCGATATCTTAAAACTGAGTCTTCCAATCTATGCACACAGGACATCTTTCCATTGTTTTTGGTCCTCCAGTTATTTTTCATCTTATTTTCTTTTTGTGGTGCTGGGGACGAACCCAAGGGCTTGCACAAGCTGGACACATGTTCCACCTGAGCTGCACCCAGAGCCAAGCTTTGAGCTCTTTCATCAGGATTTTAGCTGTCCACACAAGGATCCTACAGATATTTTGTAGATTTAGACCTAAGTATTTCATTTTTTGCTAACTTCATAAGTACTATATTATGTTTTTAATTTCAAGTTCTGGAAGAACAGATTTCAGAAGTGGAGTTCCAGTGGTATTGTCATCTGGAGCAGAGAAGAAGGCTTGTTTCCCTGCCTCCTCACTGCTAAGCCCAGGGTCGCTCTGTCTTTCTGAAGCTCGTCCTCTTCACTCCACACCATCACCAGCTGACCGTGAACGCAGTATTTCAGCACCAGCCAAAGCCGACAGGGGAGAGGAGCACCTACCTGCAGGCTGCCTGGCTCCTCACCCAGTGCCGGCTAGCTTACTTATCAGATGGGGTATTTGTTAAACCTACCTGGTATTCTTATTTAAAACATTGTTTACTCGGTTTGCCATTCTCCTCATCCTATGGGAAGTATTTTCTAAGTGATGAATAAATTTAATTTGTCAACCAGACTAAAAGCTTTAATTTTAGAACTTGAGCATAGTTCTCTAAAACTACAATGTCTTATGTCTGTGACCAAATATATTTAGGCAACTCAAAAGTCCCACATGTGATTCTGACATTCCCCAGTTTGGGATCTTGATTGCCCCACCCCTCAGTGGGCAGCCAGTAGCAGCTCAGGATGCCCAGTGAGGCCAGTGCACAGTGAGGTGTGTAAGAGGAGGTGGCAGCCACACTGTCTCTGAGCAGCCTCTGCCTAGGGCTCAGATCTGCTCACGTGACCAACCCCGGCAGGGGTCAAGAGGTCAAGAACAAGGGAAGCAGATTGAAAAATCCAGAGACACAAGCCAAGACCGGGTCATGTAAGAGTGAGGACAGGGTAGTCCAGCTCGGGCAGGCTCTGGAGCAGGCACTCTGCAGCCCCGCTCCCTTTGGTGTGGCTGACAACACCTCGGCGCGGTGTGCATTCTTCTGCAGAACCTCTTGTAACTCCCATTGTGAAATTATTTGTGTAATATCTGGAATCTCTCCCCAGAAGATGGCATGCTGTTAAGATCAGAGCTCCTGTGTGCTGTGCAGTGCTGACTCCACCCAGGCGTGCTCCCTGCCCGTAGCAAGCGAGGGGAGAGTGAGTGAGCGGCTGAAGACAAGCTCCAGCCCCTCCGACTAGATCACCTCTGGGGAAACGTGTTGGGCACAGTTGAAGCAATTCTATACTCACTCCTCCATCAGCCAGATCCTGACTAGGCCCTGTGATGTCAGAGGCGCCTGATACCAAGGCCTTGGCCTGGGGAGACATGATTTGGAAGCACAGGCCTGAGCTTTCATGAGTGCTCCTTCAGGGACAACCCAAGGTGTGTCTGGGGAGGGAAGTGTCAAGAGATGACCAATTTCCTAATCTTCTGTCTTCACCTTCTTGATCTCAACACACGAGAAACAGCTATGAGGCTCTGTGGCTGCTCTTCTCTCCATTGACTTTGAGTCTGGGCAGCTGTTGCATTCTGGAAGAACATTCAGGAAGGACTGAAGCCAGCACATCCTTGCTAAGGCACGCTCAGGAAAGTGCTCAGGCAGCCTTGCTGGGAACAGGACAGGCATTCCTCAGCCATTCAGCCTCAGGTGCATGAAGGTAGCTCAGGTGCTCAGCCTTCTCTACACAGGCTCAGGAAAGTGCAACGAGCCTCCCAGCACCACGTTGCAACAACACTATATTTGAGCCATAAAACTATGCACCCAAAAAATGAAGGTGGGTGCTCTAATAATGTGGCAATCTAGCAGAAAGGTGAATAAAAGTTATCTGAGAATAATTAATATGCCAAAAGAATGTCACAGCAGCAAAATGGGAATCTATTTGCACATAAAGCTAGCCAGGAGCCTGGGGTGCTTGGACACCAGTCTTCACTTGTAACACAGCATTTAATTCTTGCCTCTCTTCTCTGAGCCTTGATCAGTTCACAAAACACTGAGGTATAAAATACTCCCTAGAGGGGACGGATCCTTCCACAGGGACAGTGCACAGCCATGAGGTGCTTTCCTTGTCCACTGAAGCTTAACAGAGAAGAGACACAATGAGCAGAGACAGAATGAAAAAGTTCATGGTTTTCCCTACACTAGTCCAGTCCCCAACACTGGTGTGAATCACCAGTGTCCAGTGAATCTGGAGAGCCGGATCTCAATGTAATTACAGTGAGATACAAATAAGAAGCACATTTGTATTTTAATGGCTATTGATTTCACATTCCAAATTTGCATAGTCTACAACCAGTCATGAAGTTGCTTGGGCTCTCAAATCACCGTTTGCATAACACAGCACTACAGAAATTGGAGAAATACCGGAGAGAGGAAAGGATTCCTGGTAAATGTATAAAGGAGCTTTTATAAAGGAACAGCATCCATCATGTTGCCACCAATTCTGTGGTTAATACAGAGTCTGCAAAGATCTGCAATAAAATTTGAAACCTAAAATATGGTTCTCAAAATGCATTTCAATACATCAACATTCTCCAGGATTTCATCAACAGTTATTACCACTGTGTCTGCAACAGGGGGATCTGTTTAATAATGTCAATACAGTAAGTTCTCAGATATCCTGAAGACTGCGTGTGGCAGTAACCTCAGAAATCTGATGGGGTGGGAGGTTAGGGATACATTTCTGTTAAAGGAGGATGTGCAAAGTAAGATAAATAATTATAAAAATCACTTACATGCTTGTGTAACTTCTTGCATAAATTGTATTAGATAAGAAGGTGAGCACTCTGTGCTGTAGGTGATCAGCACCACAGGGTAAATAGAATCATTTTGATGAGAAAAAGAACAATAGGATTTTCATCTGATAAAATCAGAAAAAAAAATCAGTCTAAGTCAGTTCAGTACTTAAAAAGTAGGAAAAGAATCACTGATGACAAGATAATTCTAGAAAGAAGATTGGGCTGACATGAGAAATTTAACAATTGGATTGTCTTTGATGCTCTGTATTTCCAGCCTGATGGAGAATAATCGATCTGATGGCTTTTATATAACGGTGCTGGGCAAAGTCTTGACACATTTCTCGTGCCCAGGACTGTGTCCACAGAGTCCCTGGCATTGATTCTGAAGTTTTCACAGGGTCAGATGTTGTACGCCCACTGCAGCGCAGACCAAATCCCTCTTCTTGAAACACATCTTGGCATCGGGGCACACTGACTGATTTCAAAGACTTGTACGCTCAAGGGGTTGAAAAGAAACCACCAAACCTAAGATGGGTCTGGTAGACTCTGGCAGTACGTATGGCTAACGGGTTGAGCAGGGCTTTGTGGGGGCTGCTGTAGGGGTAGAGGAGGGGAAAGCCTGTTGTTAAACTGCACTATTATCAAATCCAGGAGGCAGTGTATACAGGAAACACCCAGAAACAGCAGCCAACAAAGCAAACTTCTCTTTGGACGGCAGGCTGTCGTTGGCCCACTGGACTTCCACAAAAGCAAGACAGAGCACCGGCCAGTCAATGAAAGCTATGTCCAGGCTGGGATGGGTCACAGCCCAAGGGAAAGGGGATAGAGCTCATGAATCATACACAGTACAAGTTAAAATATTTGGATCATTTGTTAACTCTGTGGTTAACATTTTGACAACCTTACAAACTGTCTCACGGGGTAGCTGTGCCATTTTCTCTTCCCTCAAGAAAATGACGAGCAAATTTCTATATATCCTTACCAAATTTTTTTTATTTTTTCTATATCAATTGCCATATGTATCTCCCTGTCTAATGAAGTGGGGTTTTGTTATGATTTTGATTTAAGTTTCCCTAAAAGCTAACAATGTTGATTGGGTTTCCTTGTGCTTATCAACTATATGTTTTCTTTAAACAAAGGTCTATTGGTACACTTTCCCATTTTTAATTGGATTATTTTGTTATTAGGTTGAAAAAGATATTTAGGCGCTGTTGACGCAGGTTCCTTTTCAGATATGTAACATAAAACAAATGTATTTGCCCCACTGTGTAAATTGTCTCCTCAATTTCATTTGCAGACACAAAGTCTGTATGTCGTTTTAGTCAGCTTTTTCTCTGCCGTGACCAAAGACCTAACAAGAACAGTTAGAAGAGGAAACGTTTATCTGGGGATCATGGCTTCAGAGGTCAAGATAATTGACCTCCATAGATGGCTGACTCACTCCTCAGGGCTCAAGGCAAGGCAGAACATCATGGCAGAACAGTGTGGAGGAGGAAAGCAGCTGTGGACGTGTTGCCAAGAAGCAGGGAGGGAGAGAGTTCCTTTTATGGGCAAAATATAACCCTAGTGACCCACCTCCTCCAGCCACACCCTACCTGCCTACAGTCACCACCCCGCCAATCGCTATCAGGGGATTAATTCACTGAGTAGGTTAAAGTTCTCATAACACAGTTCACCTCTAAGCTTTCTTGTGTTGTCTCACACATGAGCTTTTGGGAGACACCTCATGTATAGATCACAATACATGTTAATAGTAAGTTTTTGAGGGTTTTTTGCAGCTGGCTTTTGTCATTTGTGCTTTCAGAAGATATCTAAAGCAATTGCTTTTTAATTCAGGCTAATGAAGATTTACTCTTTTTTCCCCAGATGTTTAATACTTTTATATTTTATTATTAGACCTATTGTTAATTTTAATTATTTTAATTTTATGTAAAATTGTGAGTTTAAAGTTTTTTATCTCACAAGTGGATATATTCAGTTGTCTCTGCATTGTTTGTTGAAAAGACTGTTTCTCCCATTGAATTTTCAGTGTATATCTGGCAGTTCTTACATTAAATTTATTCCTGTATCATTATTCTTTTTAAACCTACTTCAAATGAAATTGTCTTTCTTTAAATTTTGGATTGTTGACAATGCTTAAAAATTTCAACTGGTTTTCCTACATCACTCTTACATTCCATGTCATTGCTGAATTCATTTATTAAGAATGGTGGTTTTTAGTCCATACTTTAGGATTTTTCCATGTGCAAGATTAGGTTATCTACAAATTCAGATAGTTTTGCTCTGTCTGTCCAATATTGATGCCTATTATTCATTTTTATCTTTTAATTGCCCCCCAAGAACCTCCAGTCCAATGGTTAATAAAAGTCGTGCAAGTTGTAATTGTTTTGTTCTAGATTTCAGGTAGTGATATTTGTTGCATGAATGGAAACACCCATGCTAACGTCCTGTGGAGTCTCAACCTTGAGGAGGGTTTGCTAAGTGAATAACGCCACACAGGGGCCAGAACTGTGTGGCTCTGCCTGTGAGTTACATAGAGACAGTGCCTCCAACAGTGGCTGCCAGGGGTGGAGGGAAGGCAGAGTGAGGACCTACGGTTTAATGGACACAGACTCTTGGCTTTAAAGGACATGAAGAAATAATGGAGGTGAATGGAAGGGACAGCTGCACAACATAAGAACGTGTTTAACAACAGTGAACATACATGTAAACAGCCAAGATGCAAAATTGTATGTTATGTGCGTTTTACCACAATAAAAAATTCACCAAAAATATTTTAGTAAGAAAGGTTTTAGCCTTTCAACATTATACATAATATGAACTGTGGGATTTTTATAGATGGCTCTTGTCAAGCTGAATTAATCTATTCCTAGATTATTGAGTGGTGTACCACAAAAAGGTGTTGGATTCTAATGTTCTGCTGTATCTTTTGAGATGATAATGTATTTTTCCTGTATTCTAACACTGTGGCTTACTGCATCAACTCTCTCTGTGTGTCAAACCACCCTTGCATTCCTAGATTCCCCTTTGGTCATTCCACACCGTCCTTTGTGTATGCTGCTCTCATCTTGCTGACCCTGTTCCTATCCTGGCGTTTCCTTCTGAGACCTCCAGGTTTCTCAATTGTTTCTGCTTGCATTCTGTTCTTTTCCCCACATGTATTTGTGGCATGTGGCATGTAGCATGTAGGCATGGGTGGCTCAACTTTTGCTTCTATATTATTTTTGTATTTATTTGCTTTGTGTTAATGTCAGGGTATTATTGACATTTTAGAATGTGTCAATATATTCTTTTCTATCAGTAGAACTGAAAAAGATTGATATTCTTTTTCTGCCAGATAGTCTCCTATTTTTTATGTGTCATTTGAGTTGACAATTAAAACGTGTGTGCCTACCATATGTGTCATGTGTAGGATCATGTTCTGATATTTATTAACACAGTACAATGTGTGACTCAAGCTATTCAACACGCATTGCTCACAGACTTGACTCTTCTGTTTCTTGGGCAATTTCTTCTTCAACCTTGGGTCTTGGGTAGATATCACCAATGAAGCCATTGGGGTCAGGGCTTTTCATTGTAAAAATTTAAACTACAAATTATTCTGCCACATATTGGATTTTCTACCTTCTAGACACAGTCCCAGTGGTTGATTTCTTTCTAGGAACTGGTCTACTCCATGCTTTTTTGTTGTTTTTTGTCGTGCCTTGTGTGGGTCTGCCAATGAGTTGGGGCCCCGGGGGACAAAACGGGGTCCTCAGGAGGGACAAAATGGGGTCCTGCGGGACGAGGTATGGAGTGGTTGGTTGCAGAGTCAATTCACCCAGACTCCAGGGGCTGGTAAGACTGCTCTGTGAGACACAGAACCCGTTTATTCCAAGAAGTGTAACAGCTTAAAAATGGTCCTTGGACCAATCATGGCCCCGAGGTTACAACCACTGGGGTACCGCTCTGTGTCAGATGCACAGTCCATTGGCATAGGGTGGGGAAAGAGGGAGGGGAGGGGTTGAAGGTATGGGGAGTGCTCCTATACTTTTTTCTGATGTATTGGCATTCAATTGCTCTTTGCATTCCCTTACGACAATTTTTTTATATTTCTTTTATTGCATTTACTAATTTTGAAATCATTTGTCTTCTGTGTCTTTCTTTGTTCTGATCAGCATCAGGAAGGCTTGTAAATTTCATTGGTGTTTTCAAAGAAGCCAGCTTTGGGTTTTGTTGATATTTCTCATTGTTTTTCCAATCATGATTTCACTTATTCCCGTTGTAATCTTTGTTATTCTTTTCTTTCTGCTTGCTTTGGATTTAGTTTTTCTTCTTTTAGGCTTCCTGAGCTGCATGCTTATGCTATTGATGTGAAACCTACTTTGCTTTTAATACAGGTGGATATAGGTACAGGTCTCCCTCTAAAGCAGGTTTTCCAGGGCCTATACATTTTGGAATCTCATATCATTGTTTTAATTCATTTTGAAGTGTTTTTTTAATTTTCTTGTGATTTCTTTTTTGATCTGTTTTTTGTTTAGCAACCAGTACTTAACTATCACTTATTTATGAATTTCTCAAGTTTGCTTCTGCTACTTTTTAAAATTCCATTTTCTTACAATCAGAAAACTTTCTTTATGGGACTCCTATGCTTTATGCACATGTTGAGGCCTTTGATAAGACCCAGTGTCCTCACATGGAAAGACTTGGAGAACTAAGAAACAAAGAGCAGGAGGATGTGGAGGACTGAGGCAGAGGATGAGGTTGTTGTGATTCGAGGCCAGGCACATCTGGGTCACTGGAAGCAGGAAGAGACAAGCTGGGGACCTTGGCAGAGGTCTCAGAGAAGCATGGCCTGCTGGCGCATGGCTGCAGATGTGTAGCCACCTGAATTGTAAAGAATAAATTTCTGTTGTAAGACAGAATTTTCTGTAATTTGTTATGGCAGCTATAGGAAACTAATGCAGAAGCTTTGCTCCAAAAACTTGTCATGGTTTTTATTTATTTCAGGTTCTCTTTACTTTTTCCCCTTCTCTTCCTCCTGTATGTAGGATTCTTGGTTGATGAATTTTTCTTTTAGCACATTGAATATGTCATTCTTTGGCCTGCCATTCTTTTGGATTCCATTGTTTCTGATAACCAACTAGCTGTTAATTTATGGGGACTTTCTTTTCTTTCTCAGTTTCAGATTTTCTTTTGTTTCTCATCGCAGGTCTCTTTGTGTTTATCTTCCTTGGAGTTTATTTAACTTCATTAGATATGAAGATGGATGTCTCCTGTGTGAGCCAAATTGCTTTTCAAGCCAGTTTCTTTGTGTTAGCTTTCTGATCCTTCTTCCATCTCCTCTCCTTCTGGTACTCCCCTTGCACATCCCCTGGCATGCTCAGTGTTCAGCATTTCCTAGGGCTCTGTTAATTGTTCTTCATTCCTCCATCTCTCTGTTCTTCAGATTGTGTGATCTTTATCGATCTCGCCGATTTTTTTCTTCTGTCACTCAAGTCTACTGTTACACCTATATAATTAATTGTTATTTTAGGTATAATTATTATGTAAGAATTTTCATTTGTTTTTTCTTATACTTTACCTCTATTGATTTTTAGTAGACATTAGTAGACCTATCTCTACTTCTTTAAACATGGCTTCTTTTAGTTCTTTGAACATGTTTACAATAGCTCTACTGAAGTCTTCATCTGCCACGTCAAAAGCAGATGAAGTGCATAGGTGCTCTCAAAGACAAGCTCTGCTGTCTCACTTTGCCCCTGTGAGCACAGGTCACATTCTGCTGTTTCTTGGCATATCTTGTAAATTTTTGTTTTTGCTAAAAACTGGACATTTTATATGATGCATTGTAGGCACTCTGGATCTGGTGTCTTTCCAGGTTGGTGTTTGCTGTTGGTTGCCTTCTTACCGTGTATTTGTCCAGAGGAGGGTTGTTCTAATTTGTCTATCTCCCCTGCAGTGTGCACCTTCTGATGATGCCTCTCAGAGCCTGTGTCCTTGGTCATATGTGGAGTCATCCCTCAAGGATAGTGGTGGTTTTAGCTGGACTCCCTTGACTGGCTCTGTCCGTCATCTTCTGTTAAGCTTCTGGATTGTCACCTCTAAGAGCATTGAATGGAATTATGTCCTCTGCCAACTGGCAGGTCTTTGTCAGCTATTTTTTCTATACCTTAAGACACACACTGTCCCATAGTCTGCTCAATTAAATCAGGGCTCCATTACAAGGCAAGGTGTTGCCAATTTCTGAGGCTTTTTCAGCCCTCAGAGGGCTTTTCTTGGCATCTCTTCCTGTTCTCCTGGTTTGGCTTGGAAGCAATCTATTGTCACTTTTCATGTTACTATTATGTCTCGGGTGCATTGCCTAGGTCTCAACTGTTTTCAACAAACCATTATGCACGGCTTTCTTCACAATGTGCTCCAAATAGGCAGTCCACTTGAGGAGAGGTGCACAGTCTTTCTTTCCCATAGCTATATTGCCTTCTGCAGAGTCTCTGCATCACTGCTCTGAGGACAGGAGCAGACACAGCGCTGCCTCTCCTGCAGTGAGCTCCTTGCCCTGTGAGTGACAGCTGAGTAAGTATGGTGAGCTCTAGTTCTTGGCTTCCCTCTTCTGGCATTGACCTGAAAGAGAAGAGGATCAAGTCACAGCAGTGTGGACATGCCCTAAGTCAGAGCTTCCATCCTGCAGGTTGGAAGGAAGAAGTTCTAGTCAAATTGACAGTACCTGCGAGCTGATAGTGGTCTTGTCCTCCAAGAACAAAATCACAGCTCAAGACTGGGATCTGAGGGAGAATAGCCTCATTTTCTTGGCTACCCATTGAAGTTGTTTCCATTGCACCAAGCTGGGAAGGGAAAGAGGGAGGGCCATGGTTCAATGACAACGCCTTTCCTGTTCTTACTGGTGTTTAGTGATTTTATTGAATAAGTGCTTTGCCATTGGCTGCATGCCCTATGTCAACTTCCAGAGAGGCTTTCCTTATAATTGTTACAATTTACATGAATGAAGTGTTCCACTGGTGAGAAGTTCCATCAAATTCTTCCCAATGCCATTTCAAAGGCTCTTTATCCCATGTCTTTTTTTTTTTAAACAGAGGAATCAAATTGAAAAGTTTCCCCTAAGAATAGCTTTGCATACATCCAGCAGTGGTGTGGTCAAATCTATCCTGAAATCCCCTGCCAGTCGCTGAATATGTTCCAGGACTTGTATCCCCCAAAGAGCAGCTGCAAGTTAAAAAGTAACCAGTATGTGCTGGCTCCTTCCAAGGAGCTACAGATCAGGAAAGCCCAGATGGGTGATCACCATGCATGCACACACAAGTTAGGAAAGATACACACCTCACGATCTAATATGCCCCAAATCCCATTCTTGAGTCCTCAATTCCAAATCTGCTACTTCTGCAATTTTTCCCATCTCAGGGGTGACATTTCTCTCTGTTGCTCAAGACAACTGTCCTGGGAGTGCCTCTTTTTCTCCCTTTATAAATCAATGAATTCTAATGGCTATACCTATAAGTTTACATTAATTTTATCTCTGTTTTCATAAAGGTATAAAAGTCAGAGAAAATTTTTGTACTCCTAGGCTCTTGCTGAATTAATACAGAATCTAATGAGATAGATAATAGTTACCCAAGATACCTGGCACGTGTGGAGTTGAGTTCACTCACTCTGAGGCAGATGCCCTTTCCCAGAGGATGGTTTCAGGTTCAGAGTTTATCAGGGAGCAAGCAGCTGTAGGAAGTATTCCAGGAAACAACGGGCACAGAAGAAAAATATCCAAGCATACAAGACAGTAGAAAAGTTTGAGGCTTTTGCTAAAGTTTGAGGATTTCAAATAATACATAATAGAGGCCTATCAAAATCACTAGAAAGGGGGCTGAGGGTACAGCACAGTCATAGAGCATGTGCTTAGCTTGCATGAGACCTGGGGCTCAACACCCAGTACCCCACAAAAAATCACATGGAAAAAAAATGAGAGAGGATTTTTGGTATTGTAAGGAGTAAAGACAGGGTTGGCGAAAACAAAACTAGCTGCTCTTATGTCACGAGTCACACAGTGTGAACATTCTCCACTTATGTTTTGAGAAATGGTTTTCATAAACAGAAGGAAAGACTTTCCTACACTGCAGCCCAGAATTGAGCAGCTAAGTGGGCACGACTTACATCTGAGGCACCACCGACAGGCCGATGGGTTGGAGAAAGCATCTGTGCTGCAGATGGACCAACCCTGCTGTTCAGGAGCTCTACACCGCCACTGGGAAGGTCACCCAGCACTTGTCTGTGTGCCTGCTAGGCAGTCAGGAGCTCTGCAAGGAGGTTTGAACAGCCAGCCAACCAAGGGCTTCCAGTCTTACACACCGTGCTGTCCCCAACTGACAGGCCGGCACCCCGAGGGCTGAGGCTTGTGCTAGCCCCAGATTGTGCTCCTGGCATATGACTAGGGTGGTGGAGAGCAGGAATCTCCAACTGCGGCTGGACCAAATCCCCAGCACTTCTTCTGCCATTATGAACATTGTACACACATTCAAAGGCTGGTTGTCAGCACCCTGAGGCCAGCCCAAGGATCTTAACACTTGTGAACTAGTGTCAGATTCAAGAGCCCTAAAACACTTAGTGTCTCTACAGCTTGTCATCTTCTGCAGGAAAGCAGGTTCCGTGCATACAGACCCCAGGGTTCTGAGATCTCCTTACTGGTCTCAGCTCCAGGGAGTTGTGAGATATGTAGGGTTTCCACAATCTGATCATGCTGGAGCCTCTTGGACAGCTGACTTGTTGAGCAAGGGGTCCCCTGTTAGACTGAGGGCATGGAGAGAAAGGACTTTGGAGGTTTGCCTGGATAGTGACTCTGAGATGTCCTTAGCACCTGTGCCACCTTTCCTGACATTTCAACACTTTCTCGCAATGGTACGAGCTTTTCATGCCTCTGCATTTCATTTTTAATTGTTCTGACTTGAACTGCTATCCACTCCCAAACAGTTGCAATTTCTTCTTTTAGACAAATATCCCCAGGGAACAATTCAGTCTTCTTTTGAGAATAAATGTATCCAATGAACTAATCTTTAATTATACCAAAGCATGCCATATTTTTAAAAATAATTGGATTATTAGGGATACTCATGTTAATGAGGCCTCCTTACCTCTTAGCAAAGTCTCCTATCGCAGCTAGTAAGGCAGGGCATTTGCTATCAAATCCTTCAATTCAGTGGCACTTCTTGACCTCTGGCAAGGAGTTACTTTTGAGTGCCCCACAAGTCACCTAATTAACTCTCTCCAGTGGTCACAGTCTCCATGCATAGTTAATGTTATTTAAATAAGTTTGGCCACCCAGCACTCAGCAGTGTTCAGCACTCCACGAAGACAGCCTGGCTTGGCTTTCAAAACGGATGCTCTGATTCCACAGAGGGTTGTCTTGTGTCCTCCTCCTCCTCTTTCATTTCTTTATATCTTATTTGGTTTGCCAAATAGCTTTGCTATATGTTCAAAAATTAAAACACTCTCTGAAGCCACCAGTATGCACACACAGCATACTTTGCATGCATGATGTCCTGTGGCCCAGGATCTGTGTTCCTTTTCATGTGCTTGAACTTCTGAAGGGGAGCCTCCCCCCACACCCCGCCCCTGCCAGGTCAGTCTCTGTCTCATGGGGTTGTTTCAGTTCTTAGGACTTCTAAAACAAGTCACAACAGGCTGCCATCTTCTACTGTGAAATATCTGAAAAACACTTTGTTGTGAAGGATGCATCTCCCTACAGGTACTGAGCTTAGCAACTCTGGAAATGGTTGCATGCTAATTGGGATTTGTCATAATGATAAACACAGAGAGAGGTCACAGTGTGCCAGGGGGGTAGCTCAGGCTCTGTACTGAGATTCACTAGAAAGGAGATGAAGTATGTTCTGGGTGATGAAGGAAATTTCATTTTACAAACAACTGGGTAGAGATTTGGGATCAAGCGTCCAACCATTGTAAAATTTGATATTGAACAATAAATGGAAGGGAGAAAATTGTCAAAAAATGACCTTTACAGTTACTGTTTATTATTATTTATGTGATTCATACACTAACATCCTCCTGATCTTATATTTGAGGAACTTGCTGTCCAAGAAGGTAAGCATGTCTGCCCATATTAATAAAAGAAGCACCATGGTGGGAATCTGAATTCAGTGCTCTGGCTTTACCTCTCACATGTGCCCCCCAGAAAGACTGCTTTCTGTCGTTGGCTGCCTCTTTAGTGAATTCCAGGCAAAACTCTGTGTGATAGCTCTCCTTCCTCTGTAAGGAGAAGGACACTCTTACCAAGCTGCCTCTCCCACCAGGTCCTGACTTCTAAGCCCACTGGGGCAGCCTGCCAACGTTTCCTCCAAGAAGAGTCCTCCCTGCCTACTCTCTCCTTTCTCTCCCCATTTCCTTCCTCCTCCTTCCCTCCCTTCTTCCTTTTTTTTTTAACAGTAACTTTATTTTTTTTCTGATCAGACTAAAACCAATAACAACAACAACAACAAAAAGCACAGCTACCTACGTTTTTTATATAGTGGAAAAAGAAACACAACTTACCTCCAAAATTTTATCATAGAAGACTGTTTACAACTCACCTTATCATTTCAAGTACACTCATCCCACTCCCTGGCTGGCATGGAAGTTTCTCACATGTATTATGCAGAAGAAAGAGACTCACTGGGCAAACATTGATCTCTTTCTCATCCTGTTTTTTTCATTCTCTCATCTATATGCAAAATTGGATGCATTTCTCCCAAAAGAAAAGCTGATCAGCCATTGGATGAGGCATCCCTTGGTGGTGGAGTTGGCTTGGGAAGACGTGAGTACGGCTGAGATTGGAGTGTGTGGCTGGTGCTGGTGCCCGAGTCTCAGCCTCGAGTTGGTTTGATGCAGGAGTTGGGATGCTGGGTGGGGACACTTTTGCACCAGAGGCAGATCTGATAGAGAACTCAGTGAATCTGCAAGTCAATCAATGGAGGGCCTGGTCCTCCTCTGAAACTGTGTCCCCTCCCCCCACTTCTTCACAGTGCCCTTCTCCTACGATTCCCCTGCACGGTTCAGGTGCCATCTTGGGACCAGGGATTTGGTCTTATCTGGTGGCTCATGTGTCTCATCTGCTGAAAAGAAAACTCCTTCTCCCTGACTTCCTGAAAGCTATCTTTTCTCCACATTTAGGGAGTTTCAGTTCATTCCACTTTTTCTATGGTTTCTACTCTGCCTGTGATAATAGCAAAATGCACTTAAACTTAGTGCTTTCATTTGGAATAAACTCTTGGACTCTTACTTAAATGGTGTATTGGATACAATTGCTTTTCTCCATTAACAGAAGCAGAAATGAAGATTGAGGTAGGCCAGGGCCACAGAGTATGTAAAGTACACACACTTGACATTTTATAAATAAAATGTATATATATACAAAATATTTATATGTATATAAATAAAATGTACATATATATTAAATCTGTATATATATATATACAAAGATGTATATCTGTATTGACTATAAATTATGTAGATATAACTTATCTATATAATTATATGTAATTTAAATATATATCATTTACTTCTATATAATTTAGAGTCAACAAAGAGAAAGAAAAAGAGAAGTGAGGAGGGAACAGTGGGGGACAGAGGGCCTGGGAGGGAGGGCGGCCCTCTGAGACCAGAAGCGCTCCGTGGTCCCCGCAGCCTGATGACTTCTCCCATCACCTCACTGGCTGCTGCTCAGTGGGAGGAAAGCAGAGCGACCCTCTTGTCTGCGGCATCTCCATCTTTGATGCACACATCTGCAAATGCAAAGAGCTAAAGAAAATACGGTAGAAACATTAAGCCAATCTATGAATGGAGAGTGGGAAAGTGAGATTTAACTTGAAAAGGAAATTCTAAGTCTTGCTATATTATTATCTACTTTAGGACTCTAAAACACACGTTGGCAGGAGCCCTGAGAAGTATATCCCCATTACCGTAAATTCCACTTAGATCATGATGGGGATTACTGTGAATCAAAAACCAAGCCCCCGTTCTGTGTGCAGCGGCGAACCTGCGCTGCAGCCTCATTTCCACTAATCTGGGGCTGCTGTGTGATCTTTGATCACACCAAGTATTACAGATGGAAAAGTACTCTTTTCAAATCCCCAACGTGTTTCCAACTGTCAATAAAATCCTTTTTAAGTGTCAAAAGCAATTGCTCTGGTTTACACGTATGCTGCTAACCATGGCAGTGCATCTCAGGACTTCTAAAGCAAAACAACAACCAAATGGCATAACTGTGGGCCAGAATTCTGACAGGCACATTCACCCACAGCTTTAAGGCATTAGGAATCCATTTCTAAAAATTGCCATTTATGTTAACTGCACTTTAAAGATTAGGTATTTCACTCAGAAATACCTTATCTGGGAGGCAAAAGAACCCCCACTCCAACCCTGAATTAAACAAACAGATCATGCAGGTTACATGTCTAGCCAGATGTTTAAATTTGCACAGAAATGAAGGGTTCCTCGAAAACACGATAAACATTTTAATATTTGGAAGCATATGAACAAAGGATGTCTTCCATTTAAACGGTGATCTCAGTGAAATTGGATTCTCCCCCATAAATTATACAAGAGGATGGTTTGCAGTAATTGATGTGATAAAGTAGCGGGTAGAAAGAGGCACAATTCCCTAAACTAGATAAAATAGGCAATTACTCTTGCCACCAGAATGGCCGCATCGATGGGGACGCTGGGTCTGAGCACAGGCGAGGAGCCCTGTTGCACTTGAGCCTGGGAGGCGCAACCCAATTGTCTTTCCAGGGTGTGCATGTATAATAAGCTTCCCCAGCAGAAGGAGGGTGTTGCTGGCAAAATGGAAAGTGGTGATAAACTATGTCCAGATGATTAATTCACCGAAACTCTCCATCACACGGCGACGACATATGCCCATCTCCTCTGTTGTCCCCTTGGAGATTTTCCTACTAAACGTATGTGCATATTTTTCATGCCACTGGTATTTGAATTGCAGCCTGCTCCCATGCAGAACATGAAACACTTCAAACTGCATAATGCTGACTAAATTATAAAGTCTCCAGTGGCCTGAGGTAGCAATAGCCATAATAATGAGTGCGCTTAAGTGGTCTGCGTGCATCCCCGCCCCTTAGCTTTAATGCCCTGACTTATCCGTTGGTGTATTTTTTTTTTTTCCTGCATAACATTGCTGACCACTTTGTGCTGGGGGAATGCAGTGGTCTGCCATCATAAATGACTGTAGAAAGAGAAAAAGTAGTGATGCCCAATGTATAACCATGGGGTAATTGAGTGAAACAGTCCTTTGACATGTTTCATCAGCTATCATTTTGTTTAAATAAAGATAATACAGTGATTCATGAGCACTGAAGTTTGGAACCTAGGTTCCTTTAAATAATTCCATCCACTTTTACATCTGAAATTTGTTTATCAACTCTGAATTATTTCTCAAAATTTATTTTGAATTAATCATATTTGAAGAAAATAAAAAACTAATAAAAAGTGAACACATACATTAAATATTTAGTAAAAAAAGTATTTAATATTTAGGAATAAAAGTAACACATTATTTTTAAATGATGACAATCTAGTTATTTTGGTCTCTTATTGCTATTTTAATTGCAGATAATAGTTGTGCATCTCCGTGGGGTACATTTACACTCATGCCTTGATCAATCAGCTCAGGGCAGGCAGGGGATCTGTCGCCTCAGCTACCATTCCTTTGTGATGGCGGCATCCAGATCCTCTCTAGCTCTTTTAAACGGCACAATGCAATGCTGTCCCATCCTGTAATTCAGTGTTCTCCCAGTCTCTTTCAATGGCTGTGAGCATGAGGCACACTTTTCAGCCTGGCACAGGATGAAAACAAAGTGGCACAACCCCGGAGAGCAGCAGCTGTTGGGCCATTTGCCACTGTTGTGTGTGACATGTCACTGACCAAGCCCTGGTCAAAAGACAGTGGTACAGGGATCACAAGTCCTCTAGCATGCACACAGGGTCAGCACAAACACGACCCTGCAGGGAGGAATAAATGGCCTCAACAAAGGTCTGATGGAGAGCTAAGCAGGAAAGATGTGGTACCCGCCTGACCCCCAGTGGACGTGTGTGCGCACTGGTGTGTATTCATGCAGTGTGTGTGCATTTGGTGCATGTGCGTGCATAGAATGCGTGTGTACATATGGTGTGGGTGCATATGGTGTATGTTATCTGTGCAAGTGGTGTGTCTGTCAAAGTGGACTGTGCATGTATTGTGTATGCAAGTGGTGTGTCTGCTTGTGGAATGTGTTCATATGGCGTGTGTGTGGTTTGTTTGCACATGGTATGTTATAAGTGATGTCTGTGCATGTGTGCACATGGTGTGTGTATGTGGTGTGTGTTGTCTGTACACGTGATGTCTGTGCACATGGTGTCTCTGCATGTGCTGTGTGTGCATTTGGTGTGTGTGTGAATTCCTATGATGTATGTGTGCACATGCTGTGAGTGTGCATGAGCAGTGTGCATGTGGTATATGTGCACATGGTGTGTCTGCAGGTAGCGAGTGTTTGCATGTGGTTGTGTGTGCACATAGCATGTGTATGTGTAGTGTGTGTGCGTGTGATACACATGTGCAAGTGGTGTGTGTATTTGTTATGTGTACATGTGGGGTGTACAGACATGGTGTGTGGGTCTACATGTGCAGTGTGCATGTGGTGTGTGTTTATGTGATGTGTCTGTGTGCACCATGTGTTCATATGGTATGTATGCATGTGGTTTGTGTGTGTACATGGTGTGTATATGTGGCACGTGTCCTTGTTGGGTGTGTGTGCATGTATTTTATTCAGGTGGTGTGTGTACATGCATGCACATGGCATGTGTGCTTATGGTGTGTGTATACATGTTATGTGTGCATGTGGTGTGTGTGTGAATGTGTGTGAATGTGTGGGGTGTATGTATTATGTGTGCATGTGTTGTGTGTCTGTGTGTGCACATGGCATGTGTGCGTGTGGCATGTGTGCATGTGATATGTGTGTGTACATGGTGTGGCTGAGGTGCAGGGGCATTGTTTTTTAATGCCCCTGTGGACCCACTTCCTTCCTCTTGGTCCTTGACATTTGGGAATGGCAAACTCAGGTAACACCTCAGGATCCAAGTCTAGCCAATGAGACATGTCCGCCTGCACAGCCTCAGTGATGGTGTTGGCAGAGGGCAAGGGGAAGGGCGGCAGGTGCCAGCACTGGGTCAATGTCACACACCAAGGAATTGAGCTGGAGAAAGAGTGCACTCTCCTATTGGGCTTGCCATGATGAAAGCCAGCCTGAGGGAGCTGGGTCCACTTTTGCTTCAAATGGGGAGATTTGGGGACACAGGGCTGATGGCCTGTGCATTAGGTAAGCACATCCCCAGACCTCAGTCTGTGCGATTCAATAGTTGTTCTGTTATGCTTTATCCAGTTTGAGTTGCTTTTCTGATTTACAATCAAAATAATTCTAACTCCTTTAGCCCCTTCCCTCTTATTTAAATCCTGTGAGAACTGATTCTTGCAGTGAGATCTCGGTTGTCATCACAAGGTGATAAATCTCCCATAACTTAGTGACAGCAAAATATGAGGAAAAAATAGGCTCTCCCAGAGCGAAGGGAGAAGACTCAGACCTGGCTCAGACCTACGCAGACTTAGAATGTCAAGAGGAAGGCTTTGGAGAACGAGCGAGACTCGAGGGATGTTTCCAGTAAGAGTGTCAGACACTCAGAAAAATTCCAGAATTTCAGCCCCAGACTGAATGTGTCTGCCTTCCATCCAGTTCACGACCTCCCTAATGATTCTAAAAGAGGGTGGCATCTGCACTTATTCATGGGGTACCATCACAAACCCTTCCACATCTGCAGCGGGGAAGCTGAGGGTGGAATGCGGGAGTGACTCCATGGCCAGAGGGCATAAGCTGCACTTCTGCCCAGTGCAGGAAAAACACATCCAGGCGGTTTGCACCTGGTGGCGGTGAGCTAAGGCTGACACGACAGCTTCTTCAGAGGGGGTCAGCCATCAGGGTCCCAGCAGTTCAGGTAAAGGGGAATGTGGGTCAGTCCCTGGACCATGCAGGTAAAGGGGAGCATGGGCTAGCCCCAGGAGCCCGTGACCAGGCACAATGAAACTACAAGCTTTACCCACTGAAGAGGAGTAAGCGAGGCAGAGGAGACAGCAAGATGGGACTAGAGTGTGGCGTTTCTGGAGTACCTGCCATGTGGAAGACATCATCCAGCCCTGCCGCTCTCCATAGTCTCAGTCCTTGTGGGCTTTGCCTAGAAAAGTGAATAAGGACATTTAGCCAGTAATTTAGTGAACGAGGCCTGCCTTCTCACCACTAATACAGACTGGCCCGGGGTCTCCACTCCTCCCTCCTGCTGGGAGGTAAAGAGTTGCCATCCCTTTAGCCACGTCCTCAATGTGCGGCTCACACACAGGAGCAGCTTGGCTCCCCAGGCTTCACCCCTGCTACAGTTGGATCTGGAGTGTCCCCAGGGCCCATGTCTTGAAGGCTTGGTCCCTAGCTTGGTGCTATTGTAGGTGGTGGAAACTTCAGAGGAGGGGCATAGGGGAGGCCTTACAGTCCCTGGGATGTGCCCTTCAGGAGGATAGTGGGAATTCAGCCACTTCCTTCCTCTCTCCTCTCAAGTTTCAGCCATGAAGTGAATGGCTTTGTTCCACCATGAGCTCAAAAGCAGAGGGGGTTAATTGAAATGTCCAAAACTGTGAGCCAAAATAAACCTATTTTTCATTATGATCGGATTGTGTGGAGCATGTGTTGCAGCAGCAGAGAGCTAACTGACACACCTCACCTGCTGCCGTGCTCTTCCTCTACAGCAGGCCCTGCATCTTCTTGCTCTCTCTCACTTCCCTTTCTTCTGGGAACTTCAAGCAGCTTGTGTGCAAGAGTTCATATACCAGAGATGGTGTGAAAGCCAGAAGAACCATCACTTCTTTTCTTCTCTGTTTGAACGTTTTCCTCTGAAGAGGACATAAAGAAAAGCAAATGTCAACTGAAGGGGAGCAGAGGAGACTCAACTGTTCACCCACCCACTGCCTGGAAGCACCCGCAGCCTTTTGTTCTACAGAGACCCTCGGCACCGCAATTCCCAATGTAAGAATGGTTTTAAGGTAGATTCCTAGAAGAAGAATCACTGGGCAAAAGGTGCCTGCATTTTGAACTCAGAAAAATATTGGTGGGTTGCCTTCCATACCTTGTATTAATTGGTGCTTTGCAAAACAAGGGGGAGGGCCCCTTGTGCATTCACCAAGAGAGGCCACCAAACTGCAAATCTTTGCCAATCTGATCCTGTAAAGATATTTTACATTCATTTTATTTTGTATTTAATTTTAATAAATAATTTAATTACTCTTCTTTCTATTTAGAAAGTCTTCTTTCTTTTTCTAAAAGCTTTCTGTCTTCTTTGATAATTTTTGCATCATGATGATCTTTATCTCATTGATTTATGGAAGTTTCTCATATATTAGTCCTTTGATATGAGTTATGAATGTTTTTCCCATTTGTCATTTGGCTTCTGACTTTGTTTATGTGATTTTTAAGCATGAATATTTTATTTAATACAGTAAATCCCATCAGTTCTTGTCTTTGAGACTTCTGAGTTTTGTTTCACTTCTGGAAACGTCTTTCTCATTATGCAGTGATATAAAAAATTCACCAGCCTGGGAATGCGGCTCAGTGGCAGAGTATTTGTCTGGCATGCACGAGGCCCTGGTGTGATCCCAGTGCTGGAAAGGAAAACTGCACTTGTGTTTTCTTATAGCGTTTCTGCTCTTTAATATTTCTTGAAATCAGTATATGTTTTATGTATTTGGATTTATGTTGGCGAAGGATATGGTGTTGGAGCTCACTTTACTTTTTTAGAAGGCATCTGCTTGCTGATACAATTATAGAATAATCTATATTTTCTTCTGTTGACATAATAAAACCTTTATCACAAAATCTACATTCTTATTTTTTTTGATATTTTTAAATATCATATCACATTTATCATAATGTAAAATTGGATTGTGTAACTGAGCTATTACAAGATAGATATCAAAACCTGGTAGTGCTAATTCTCTTTCTCTTTCTGTAAACATTTCTTTGATACTGGACGTGTCTGCTTGTTTTTCCATGTGAACTACAGAACCAGGATTTATAGCTGAGTACACACAGGCACACAGGTGTGGCCTCAACTTAGTGGACATCTGGAGATGGGTGTCTATCACAGTGCAGGTTAGTCTTGGGATATTAACTCCAGCAACAGAATGTACATTTCCATTTAGTCAACACTCCATTGCCCTCCCCAAGCGTTTATGCACTTTTAATCACTTTCTTGTCTCTAGGTATTTCTCTCTTCCCCTTCATTTTTACTCTCATGTTATTCTATTAAATGTTTTCATTGTCTCAAGTAGCTTAAGTATCCAACTTGCTGAATTTTCACAGCTGCAGGAAACAGTTTAACCTTAACTTCATAAAATTGGTATTTACAACTTTTTTCTGTATCTTGGAAATGCAGAATCAAACCTGTAGCTACTGCTCTTCTAGCATCCACCAAGTCACCCTGGGGAAGCTGTCCACACCTGGAGTCAGCTCCATTCATTCATTTGCTCATGCATTTAATTCCATGTCCAGTTAGGGTTGAGTAAGGATAGTGTTTTGAAAACTTTCTATCCCTATGATCACTGTTGAGTTTTGAGATTTCATCTCCATTGTGATCATTGTAAAGAATTTATAATTTCTTAGAAAACCATTCGATCTATGTTTTAAAGTTTGAGCAACTAAACTCATTTTTACTCTGCGTTTCTCCTTAGTTTACCCATTATTGCTTTTGAATTTACAGAAATGTGCTTTTACTTCACCTGCCACCTTAAAATTCAGCTAATCTACTATTAGTTCTTAATGTCATTTGTTAGTGCATTTAACGATGCTTTAACTTTTCAATTGTCCTTGCATGTAATTTTTCCACAAAACCTCATAAAGACTTACTCAAGGTCATGAACTGCACTGAACACTTTACAAAACTATAGCATTTGATTCTAATAAAACCCATCTTATGAGCAAGGGACTCAAGACAGTATATCAGGGTCCAGCAGAAGTTTGGGTGACAACATCCAATTTGGACCCATGGAGTCAGAATCCAAAGTTGGCTTTTTTCTCCATTCCCACCCTTTACACTGTCCTTGAATTCATTTCACTTTTCTAACTTGATAAATACACAAGCTTTCAAACGTTAGTATATGTTCTATCAGGAACTAGCAGAGCTGTGCCACGTCTCTTGTACTCAGTTTCTGTAGTTTCTTCTTGAGCACTGAACTGTTTCCTCTATAATTTCAGCTGTCCTTCACAGAAATCATAAGGACTCCCAATCCTCTGGCTTCATTGTGGGAAATATAATTAATTAAAATGACGACCTCATCAAGCTTTGTGCTTCCTGCTGGAAAGTCCATGTTAGCCCTGACAGAAAAAACCTTCCCTGGTTCACGGACATCATCTGACTGCAGCTTTTCTCTCATGTGGTGCTAGTTACATTTCTGGGAGATATATTTTAGATTGATTTTGTTTCTAGTTCCCATCTTTAGTTTTTTCCATTTCTGAATATAAAATATTTAAGTGAGATAGATGCTAAGTCATTTTGTGTAAGAAATAACTTTCTGTATCTTATTTTATTTTGAGAACTACTGTTACTAGCTTCCAAGAAAAAGGAGGTGGCTTACCTAGGTATATATTATACAAAAAAAAATATGATGAAAATAATGTTAAGTGAACTTTTTCATATCCTCTCAGATAATAAGAAATAATCAGAGATTTAAGTTTCTTTCTTTCTTTCCTGCTTGCTTGCTTTTCACTTTTTCTGAAATAGATAAAATGAGAAAAATTATTTCCAGATGGAAAATAACTGGCATGTGGATGTCCCATATAATCATTCTGGAATGTGGACCCAGAATCAAGGGTTCTGATATATCCTTGTGGTCTGAAACATTGTTAAAGAAAATTAAAGCTTCACACTTACAGATCTACAAATTGAGGGGAGCAGAAGGCACTGGAAATGGACATTGAGCAGCCTCACTTTCCGTGTTGGCTGGGAAGGGTAGCTGACTGCTCTGAGTCTCCAGCACACGGCCATCAGTGAACACTTGGGCACCTGGTGAACGTCATCCTGGCCCAGCCAAAAGCCCAGCACGCTTTAGGAAAGAAGGCAAAGATGGTGCTGGTGGCTGAAACTGACCTGCAAGGCGATCAAGCCTCCATCCCATTACAGTATGAGAAACGCACACAGCCAATAAACAGCACCCATAAACTGAAAGGCTTTGCGATTGTATGGAACGAAAGAGACACCCAGAAGATGCAAAGTGTGCTGGCTTATTCCAGACTGAGAACAAGCCGCACTGGGCAGACCAGATGTGCCTCTGTCTTCATTCCTGCTTCTCACGACCCAAAGCCAACACCGAGCCAGCAGCTGGAGGCAGAGCCAGGACCTCTCTCCTGTCTACTCTGCACTCCTTCGGCCCCTGACCCAGGGCCCCCGATCCATGCACTTAGAGGTTTCCTCTGGAACCCAAGAGGCCACCAGCTGTGGAGCGGGGGATCCCTGGGCTGGAAGAACGGCTGCAGAGGCCACATGCTGCCTTGAGGTAAGATGAACTCTTTCCTCCATACAGTACAGAAGGGGAGCCCAGGAGAACACAGTTCAATAGAAGGGATACAGTGCAGAGGGGGTGAGCCACACAGCAAGGCCCAGAAGCAAGGGACTTAGGGAGCTTGTCCCACTGGGGGTATAACCAGTAATGGAGGCCAAATGAGCTGTTTATTTCACAGGAAAATGACAGGAAAAGAAAGAGAGAGAGGCAAAGGACCAAAAAACACAAAAATAAAAACTGTAGATTTAATTGCAATGATTTTAATATGGATAATTTAAATCAAGTCAGAAGATTTAAATAGGTAAATAAAAGATAGAGATTGTCACAAAAAGAAAGCTTCTAAATATTTTTTTAAATACCTGTGAAATAAATGAAACATTATATGCCATGCAGACATTGGGAGGAAAATCTAAGGTGTTAATGTTAATCTAAAACAAAAACAAAAACAACAAAAAAAGGCATAATGCAAGACAAGGAGTAAAAGATAAAGACAGCACCCCACCTACATGTGTAAGAGTTCAACTTCAGAGCCAGGCACAGTAGGGCAGACCTGTATTCCCAGTGGCTGGGGAGGCTGAGGCAGGAGGAGCATAAGTTCAAAGCCAGCCTAGCAACTTAATGAGGCCCTAGGTAACTTACGAGGCCCTGTCTCAAAATCAAAACTAAAAAGGAACTGAGGGTATGGCTCAGCAGTCACCCACCCCTGGGTTCAATCCTCAGTACAAAAAAAAAAACAAACAAACAAAAAAATCAATATCAGGGCTTCAAAATCATAGAACAATGGAGAGAACTGAAGGAAAGAGAAAATACTGCAATTATGGTACGGGCCTCAGCACCTTTGTTAATATCAGTCCATCGTGTAAACAGAAAATGAGCAGGACTCAGAAGACAGGAGAAACACTGTGCTTGAACAGCCCAGTGGGTCCTCCTGGGACACAGAGACCACTTCACCCACGACAGTCAAGGCCACACTCCAAAGCACAGGTGGAGCATCCAGCTGACACAGCACCCTCCAGATTGGAAAGCAGAGCCCAAAACTCTTTAGAAATAAAGTCCAAGCCTATTATCTGGCCACAGTATAATTAAGCTGGAGATCAATTTCAGCACTCAACAAAATTCCCCAAATACTTAAGAATAAATAAGCCACATTTTTTCTATATCCTAAGGATCAGAGAAGCAATCAGAAATGATCACAAAATATTTTGGATTGAGTGACAGTGTAAAGAAGGACAAAAAAAGGAGGAGAAGGAGAAATAACATGTAAAAATGTTGGCACACAGTTAAAGCAGTGCTGAGAGGGCAATTTAAGCTTTAAAATTCTTATACTGAAGGAAAGATTTCAAATCAGTGATGCACCCATCACAACAGAAAGATAGAAAAGGGACAGCAAATTAAATCAAGCAAATTTGATTAATAGTAAAACAGAAAAAAGAATGCTTCTTTATATGAGAGAACACATTGGACTCTCGACTCTCTGAGTCTGGCTTGTTTCACTTAGCAGAGTGTTCTCCAGGCCCACCCATTCACCAGCAATGCCATCATCTCATTCTTCTTCATGGCTGAGTGAAACTTCACTGTGTATATATACCACTTTTTCTTTATCCATTCATCTGCTGAGGGAATGCCATGGAGATAGGAGGGCGATCAGTGGAGTGGGAAGGGGATTGAGGGGCAGGGGATGGGAAAAGGAGGAATGGTGAAATGAGATTGGTCAGATTATGCTGAGTACAACATATATAAATGCACCACAGTGAATTTCATCTTCATGTGTACCTACAAAGCAATAATTAAAAAAACTATGAATGAACAGAAGGAAGACCAGTAGAGTAGAGTATGGCGGAGGGAGGGGGGAAGGGAAAGGGGAAGCATTGGAGCTGGAGCGGAGCAAACTGTTTGCATGATTGTGTCAAAATTTACCCCAATGTTATGTATAACTATAAAGCACTAATGAAAATTGCAAAAATCAGCAAAATTGGTACCGAAAAAGCAATAGAGAAAATAAGTAGAACTAAACACTCATGTTCAGGAGAAGCAAAATAAGGAATTGGTTCCCCAGGCTGCTCTGGGGAAATGTCCTTCCCGCAAAGGATCTAGGAGATGGGCTGTGACCATCACCTGGGTGATGACTGCGGGCATCCCAGAGCGCTCTGGTTCAGCCTGTGGGCTAAAGGGGGAAAGGTCTCTCTGTACTTTTAAGGTTTTGTTTCAAAATCAAATTCTTTAAATTCACTGGCTGGTCTTAGCCAGGTTAGGTCCTGGCCCCAAACCAAATCAAACCAAACCTATGAAGAAGCTTGAGATCTCCAAGATCTCCTCACCGTTAGGAAAGATTTGTGGCAAGAGCGCCATCTTTGGAAGAAAGGTGAAAGTACAGGTTGAGAGCAAGTGGTCCAAGCACATCTGGAGCATCCGTGGTCCAGCTGCCTTGATGCTGGGAGGCCTCTTCCTCCAGTGAAGTAACCAGAAATACAACAGAGGTACACCACACTAATGTTTAAAGATGAATTATCCACGGTCACGAAGAAGTAACACTCTCAATCAATATTTGAAAATTGAAAATTGACCATTATTTTGGACCTGTGAAATCAAGAGAATCTAAAAAAGTAGATTATCATCATGTTACAGATTCAAGAGGAAAGAATGGAAAAATTACATGAAATGTGATGTAAAGCTTATGAAAATGTGTAGAGCAAAGGCCTAAAAGAACTCTCTCAAAATGTTAAATTGATGAACCAGGTTGCAGGGTTACAGCTGGTTTTAGTTTTAGCCTCTCCTTTCCTTCAGTTGCAACATTTCTGCACTTACATGATAAGACTATTTTAAATTTCAATTCTGTAAAATAATAAAAAGGTAAATATGGATACCAAGTGAAATATATTAACCTGTTCACGCCTCATTCATTTGGTGGTTGTGTGTTTATTTGTAACTTTAAAATCCAAATAGTACTTTTCATTGCTAAATATACATAAAATGAGTAAAATTAGAAGAAAAAGCTGAATAATTTTACTCATGTATTCCAGACTCTCTGAAGTACACTTTCAGCTTATGACATGTGGATAATATTTTAGAAAACAAGGAGCAGTGTGGTCACCTGGCCAAACACTTTCCTGAGTTCAGTGCATACAGCTTTGGGAGCATGGAGGTGGGCAGGTGTCCCCTCCTTGCTCTGGTGACAGCTACTGAAGGCTGGGAGGAAGGCTGATTAAGATCCAGGCTGCAGGTTGAGAGCTCAGGTACGAATGCTACTTTTTCTCTTGGGTCTGGGGACTTGTCTGGATTCTCCATTGGTTTTTCTCTGTGAGTCTCAGTTTCCATTTGTAAAGTGAAGCTGGTAATCCCAAATCCTTGGATTCATAGTCAGAATTCAAGAAAATAACTTTTTACAAACAAGATAGAGAGATGGAAAATTGAGTTCTATATATGTGCTATGACTTGAAATGCACTTTAAAATAAATAAATAAAAAATAAAAAATAAATTAAAAATGGCCCTGTGGAAATTCTAAACTGAAAAAAAAGAAAGAAAAGAACTTTTTATAGTAGCAATGCACACACACAGTTCTGAATTAATTACAGAATCTGTTTTACATTCATGGAACACTATTCTTCATATCATTTGGAATGAAGAAACCATAGGAGATAATGCATTGGGGGGGGTGTTGTTCTGTGCACCGTGACAAGCAGTTGACAGGCATTTCTTTCCTTACCTTCATGTCACATTCAACATACAGAAAAGGAAACTTGGAACTGAGAGGGTAGAA
The DNA here is from genome assembly GCA_028644305.1 of Xerus rutilus. Classification (NCBI taxonomy): domain Eukaryota; kingdom Metazoa; phylum Chordata; class Mammalia; order Rodentia; family Sciuridae; genus Xerus; species Xerus rutilus. The sequence goes on from CM053405.1 coordinate 3,061,758, forward strand.
AAGAACTGGTGCCCATCAGATGCCAAAACAACAACAACCACCTGTTACATAAAAAACACTGAAATGCAGAGCTGCTGTAAATGCTGTTCCTCAACCTTCTTTCACTTTGAAATCAATGTTTCCACAATAAGCGTTCTGAGGGACAGCATTACTTAGGAACACAACTGTCTCCTAATAGTGAGAGGGGAAGGAAGGAAGAGGGAGACACAGGGAGAAAGAGACTGGGACTGAGGCAGAGAAGAAGAGCAAGAGTTCAAAACAAGGAAAAGGAATAAAGTCTCCAGTGTTGTACAATGTATCAATATTATTTGATGATGCACATAATTTCGAATAAAATTCAAATACTCAATCAGCTAAACTGATAATCCCATTCAATACTTATGTTGGTTCAAAAGAAAAGTAAAAATCATAGGCATTCCCAGCCTGGCACGGTGGCATATGACTGTAATCCAGCAACTAGGGAGGTTGAGGCAGGAAGATCACAAGTTCAAGGCCAGCCTTAGAAACTTAGTAAGACCCTGTCTCAAAATTGAAAATAAAAAGGGTTTGGGAAGTGACTCAGTGGTAAAACACCCCTGGGTTCAATCCTCAGTACCAAAAAAAAAAAAAAAAAACAATAAAGCAAACTTTGAATATCACAATTGCTCTTGTATTACACAAATGCTACATGTGTATGACACTAAAAACAAAACAGAATTTTGTCCGGTGGTTACCTAGAGGAATTATTAAACAAATATTGACAAAATCTGAAACTGTCTTACATATAGACTGTAATTATTAATATGCACTATTATACAAATGTTCGAGCTACATGCACTATTAAGTAATGTGTTATATGCATTTTATAAGCTTGAAACAAATGATATAAATGATTATTTTAAAATAGATATTATAGAATAATTACAATTTTAGAAGAAAAGCGTGATTGAATACACATTCTGAACTCCTGATCTAACTTTGTGATGGAACAACTGGAGGCTGACTTCCAAGTTGACTCCAGTTTTTCCTTGTAGTTGAGTAACGTCTTTTTGAGAAATTAGTAGGCTTAAATTAAAGTGCCAATTTTATGGTCACATTCACTAGAAAAAAGAAAGTAAAATGAAAACAAAGAATGAAAAATGAATTGTCTAATTTGACCTGCCAAGTTCTCCAGTTTTTGTTGAATCTGACTTGTACTTTCATTAAGGTAATTCTTGCAAAGATACAGGAAAGACTTCTAAAATTAAATATTACCGGAGATTTCCAATTATCTGAAAATCTTCCTGTGAAAGATTTTGAAACAATTTATTTTTTTCCTTCCACATTTAGTTTTATGGTTACAGAATTTCTTAGAGACACATTTGTACTAGTTATTATAGAAAAATTATACAGTAATGCCAACGTGCCTAGTATGTATTTTCAAAGTGTCTTCTCCTCTTAGGGAAAAAGTTTCCTTTTACTATCAGCCAAGGTCTTGCTCTGAAAGCTTGAAAGGAAGCGTGAAGCATGCCTTTACTTAAAATTGGCCACAGCACTCCAGGTCAGCAGCCTCGTTGGCTCTCAGCGCCTACTGCAAAGCTGCAGCCTTCTCCATTTTATAAAAGAAACTGTACTACAACCCTGTGAAGGTGACACTTTGCTAATTTTCATGTATTTAATAAGCATGGTGCCTTTGTGCTGCAAAATATTTTATTGCAATCTTTCTTCTTATTAAATATTTTGTAAATATTTCACAGTTCTTTTTTTTTTTTTTTACAAAACCAGTTCACCCAATTCACCATATTGACTACAGCAGCTGCATTTGGGCACTTCTGGCTTCAATTATGTTACCAGTCAAAACTGTCTATCAATGATCCAGCAGATGAGTTTCACATGTGCCATTATCTTTATATCCCTAAAATGGGATCTTTTCGTTTTTTTCATTTCTCTTCTTTCCTTTTTCCACTTAACTAAATAAACTCCAGGCAAGGTAGCCACATCATCAACTACTAGACCTCTGTATCTTTTATTTAATACCATGTTTTGATTAAATATCTTTATCTACTATAGGATCCAGCAGCACCACATCTGGATGCATGCATCCAGGGGGAATTACATCTACTTATGGAACAGACAACTGCATGCCCACGGCTACTGCTACACTATATGCAGAAGCTAGGATGTGGAGTCGAACTAGCTACCCACCCACCAATGGATACAGAGATAAAGAAATGTGGTATACATGCATAATGGGATATTGGTGAACCATCAAAAAGGCTGTATTCCATCATTTGCACCAAATGGTGGAATTGGAACATTCTGCTAATGATATTGCATTTTCTCACTCATATGGATGCTAAAAATCGTCAGTGTGAATGTAGAGTAGTGGTTCCTACAGGCTGGATGGTGGGGAGTCATGGAGAGACAAAAGTTGGAGAACAGGCGCCTAAACACGATTGGACAGAAACAGTGGGCTCTAGTGATCTTCAGGGAAGGGAGTGACTGGGATTCACAACAGCCTATTACATATTTTATGAGTAACTAGAAGGGAGATGTTAAGGCTCCAAACACAAAGTGTTGATAAAGAGACAGAAATATTAATTACCTGATTTGGTCAGTACATACTGTACACTTGTATTTAAATATCACAATGTACCCCATAAATGGACATAATTACATATAAGTCATATGTAAATGACATATCATATATAATTATGTGTCTATCAAAAATTAAATATTTGAGAAATTGAAAATACTAACTACTGATTTGATTATTTCATGTGGTGAATAAATATAATTTGATATAAATATCAAATTATCTCACTATGCCCTATAAATTCATGCAATTAAAATAATAAAAAATAAAAGAGGACTGTTTCATTGCTGAGCAGATGAACTTTCAAGTTCTCTGAGTCTTATGCACAGGGATACAGGCATGAATCACTTGCCAAGTACTATATTACTGAAACAAATACTAAAATCCACAGTATGTCAGAGACCAGTATTTTCGTTCGATGTGGGAGAGGTGATCTGCGTTGGTAATTGCTGCTGCTGAGAAGGCATTGGTACAGTAACTGAAGGTTTAATCTTCCTTTTATTCCTGTGCACAGAACAGCATGCACTCTGCATACTAACAAGCCTTGGCCAAACCCTGGTAGAAGTGCACAGCCTATGTGCATGGCCAAGAGTGGAGGGGGGTCGCCTTGTCCTAGCTGCTTCTGGTTGAGTTGCTTGGCTGATTGGGATGGTTTCCTGCAGGCAGTAGTTTACCTCCCCAGGCATAGCATGCGTACAGTGTAGGAAGCACTGTTTAAAACAGTGGCTATACTGCTCTGTATTTTAAATAATTTGCTTGATAATTCTAAGTCATTTGGGTCCCCTTCTTAATAGCCATAATCAGGTCATCATGATGCTGCGTGGTGGTTGACAAAAGTCCACATAAGAACATTTTCTTGTGGCTTTCCCAAGCACACTTTGTTAGGAATATCCTGAAGCCCAAGCTTCTGCAGGACAGGGATAGCTTGTTTCCCCTGCACGTTGGCACCTGTGAGCTGCATTATGGCAAAACACCACAAATTCAGGACAAGGAGAGCAGTGTCTCCGTTCGGGAGAAGTCCCGCCATCCTTGTGACAACTGAGTACTATCCATCACAGGCCATCACCTGACCTTGACAAGGGGTGGACCCAAGTGTCAGTTCACATAATAAATAACAATAAAGCTTATAGAGGATACATAGTTTTGAGATTAAAGTAAATGTTAATAGAAAGTGTTGAGTTTGCCTCCTGAATTCCTGTGAATCTGGCAGCTTGAGTCACGCTCACATCCTACTTTGAAGTCACTGGGTTAAATGTTTCCTTATGAAACCCAACACCTTGGATTTTCAATCTTTAGAGTTCGAAAAAGTCCTCTCATTCATGAACCCTGGTGTGAAAATTCTGGATTCATCCTTAGTCAATAACGCTTACTCTAATAGTAGGCAAAACATAAACACTTTCCTGCCCTTTGAAGCAGATGGGGGCATTTTTCCAGCTATGTAAATGACAGGTCCCAGCCAACAGGAGTCTTTTACGTCCTGGAGCTGCCAATCTCTTCTCTCTGAGCGTGCTTGGAGAAGCAAATTTTATTCACATTCATACTTTTCCACCAAAACAGCCCTTAATCTGAACTACAAACTATTATTTTCAGATTTAGGATTGTAAAGAAAAATAAATTTCAAAAACTTCTTTTTCAGTGATCTTTAATAGAAGATGAGAGAATCAAGAGGAAAGTGAAGGAGATAGATGTCTTGCCTACAGTTAGACGAGCAAATAATGGAACAGAATGTGAAGTGAAGGAAAGCTTTCAGCAGAGTGGAGCTCGTGCATGCTCCCTGTTCCTGCTGGATGGCACTGTCCTCCACAGCGAGCCGCTCAGATCAACTCACCAGAGTTGATGTGCTTTATAAGCTGAGCAAGATGGATGGTGTGTTAAGGCTTTATGGACTTGTTATGACAGCTAATTTCATATGGCCTGACATAGTGTCTGAGCACGTGTAGAGATGTTCATCCCTCTCCACCGCACCATAGACACTGCACCCTGAGCCCCTCTCCAGGCCACTCATAACGGGTGACAAACACCCTGCTGCCCACAGGAATGAAAGTTGTAAGTTATCCAGACTTCAGCCTGGAAAGTGAGTGGAGCTCAGGGCCCATGCGTCTTTTTAATGATCGTAGGGCAGAAATCGTGCACAGCTTTACTGTGACCATCGAGGAGGGGACTCAAAGGACACCTAATGAATTAGCCATAACTTTGATTTACGTGATGTGCGGCCTGACAAATGAGGGTCTACTACTGTGCCACGTAGTGTATCAGTCCCTCCACGAAGCCACCCTGTGACATAGGCCCTGCCTTTGTTTTCTCCTTTACTGTGATTCCTTTCAGATATTAAGGTCAAGTGGCCATCGCTGAACACCGTAGCTCACAGTGCTTCCAAGAGTCTCACGTTGCATGTACCTTCTGCACACAGCCCCCACAGGCCTCCCACGGTGGCCGCTAGTCCACCTTCTCCACGAAGTCACTTTCCAGGTGGTTTCTCTGCAACAGTGGCAATATTCAGTTTATTTTTATTTACAGAATAATATTTATAAAATTTCATCTGATTTCAAGCAGACTAAAATATAAACCTGATGATAACAATACCAATTTTAAAACTTGTCAGTTTATTAAAGGGAATTAGAATCATCTCATAACCTACATATCAGCATTTAAGGCTGTTTCAGCTGCTCATCATCTTCCCATTATCGTACCTGATCCTTGGTTTCCTTGGGGTATATTTTGAACTATCTTTAAAAATGCAGGATTTTTAAGCAGATTCATTGTAGGACCAGTCCCAGTGTCTATCCACAGTCAAGCTTAATTATAGAACCATCACACTGTATGTCTATGGGCAGGTCGATCTCTGTAGTGAAAAATGAGGTGTTTATCCCATACTGAGGAGTCAGCTGACTTGTCTGGGTCTCATGAAGTTTTGGACTACTGGAATGAATGCTATCTCCAGAAAGTCTCCGCAACAAGGCTCAGTTTTAAACCAACTTCTGTTTAAGGTCAAATACAGTGAAAGGACCTATAGTTTGTACACTTGGTGTTCAAAGGTTCTGACTTCACTGTATGACGCCGACGGTGGGGATGCTGATGGTGTTAGGAAGAAGAGGTTTAGACTGTTTTGTTTTCAAATAGTGTCTTCTGCAAGCATTTTCCATACTTCTTTAGAAATCGGAGGCTGAAAGTTTTGCTCCACCTAGGTGATTTTCTCACTGACCAGGGAAGAATTGAGCATTAGAACAGGTCACCTGGTGGCAAGGTAGCTTTATTTCCTGTTAGTAGGGCTTGTGGAGCAATGGATAGTGTGTCTCTTGAATAAAAATGTTCTCAGATAAATAATTTCAGATATGTTTCTGTTATCTTGTATCGGAAGTCATTTTATTATGTCAAAATATGTAAACTAGGAATGACTTCTATAACTAAACTTTGGTGAGGCCTGTTTAGGCTTCCCTGTTCTTTAAGAGTGTTGATTGCCCAGCACTCAGTGCTGGGTGAGCTGTCTTCTTTGGCTGCACCAGGAGGGATGACTGTGGAAGTAGCATTCATGCCTCTGGCTTGTTTTCTGGATTTTTTTTTTTTTGCTTGTTTTGTTAAGGATGAATGTCAAAGAACAGCAAGAATACTAAAAAAACTTGAGATTGCAAATGGCACCAAATATACACACTGTTCAACAGGCAATGAGGCAAAAGCAGATTCCCTGTCATCCGCATGTTTCCCTACAGGCAACAGAAAAACTGCAAAAATAGAATTCCAGATAGTTTTAATTGCACTAAAGACAAAGGAAGGTAAGATGATACAGAGACAAAAAAATTTAAAATTTTTAGTGGAAGAGTCAGGAGATATTTGTGTAAAATTTGGAAAACAATAGAAAATGTTTTAAACATGAGGAACCTTCAGAAGCATCAATACTTAAGAGAGAGTATTTATACAGCAAGTACTAGGGTGGCCTTAACCTTAATTTTGTCCCTCAATAATGGAATAACATTTTAACCCTTGTCTCAAGTATCTTTGTATTCCTAGGACTGAAATGTCTGAAAGCATACTCTTTTCAATGCAATAACAGACTATTTCAACTCAGGAAATAGCATAAATGTGTCTATGAGCTTCACATGCACCTCAATTGAATTTCTTTAATATCTTTATGTTTCTTTCTTGCATTCCTGAGGAAATATTTTTATTGGGAAATATGGAGGGGGAAATGATATACTTGTGGTTGAAAATCAATGGAGAAGCTGGAGTTGGTTTTTTAATGTAGAAGAGCACTGAATTGCATCCTTCAGAGAGTGTACTGACTGACAAAGGAGGAGGATCTGTCCATGGTGACAGTAATAATGCTGATGAAGATGGTGCTGATGTTGGTGGCGGTACCATGGTAGTGCCGCTGCTGAGCTGATGGTGGTGGTGTTGGTGTTGATACTGATGATGGTGCTGTGGCTGCTATTGGTGATATGGTGGTGGTGCTCATACTGGTGATTCAAAAGTCAACCACAGTTATTTTAAGAGAGACTTAATAACTGAATAGCAAAGTAGGATATTATGTGATAACATAATGCCAGTACAGCCTGGGCTTGAAGTCAAGGGGCTTGCGTTCTAGCTCATGCTATTATACGGAGTAGCCAAGTGTCTCTTGGCCCCTGCCTTACACTATTCGACTTGCCTGGTGTGAGCAAATAGCATAAAGGCATGCCCTCCTCCACAGTGCAGTGACACACTATGACACATGTCAATATCTACCATGGAACTGAAATTTCACTACAGCAAGCAAAGTACACACTACAATTGATTGTGATTACTCACCAAAATGAAACACAGCCAGAACATTTTATGTTTGATGGAAGATGAGGACACAGAAATGTCAAATATAAAGTAGCCTAAGAGCCCAATTGTTTTCTTACTGCATATTTGAGGTGTGCAACATGCTGTTTGGATACATATATATACAGCAAGATAACTAGTGAAATTAGTATATTAACATACCTCCATTATCATATGCGAGCATGTGTTAAGAGCACCTTAAATCTACTTTCAGCAAATTTCCTGTATAAAAGACCATGTTGCCAACCAGTTTTTATGCTCTACATTAACTCCAGACTTTCTCAGCTTGTGTAACTACAAGTCAGTACCATTGACCAACATTGCCTTTCCTTACTCTCCTACCGCTGGGAACTGGCATACTACTCTGTTTTCAAGGGTTTGAATTTTTAGATCCTACTACTTCTAAGTGTGATCATGCAGTACTGTCCTTTCCGATTCTGGCTTGTTTTATTCAGCACAATGTGTACAGGTTTACAGGTGTATCCATGTTATTGCACATGGCAGTATTTCCCTTTTTAAGGCTGAATAATATTCAGACACACACATATATGCCAAAACGTAATGTCACCCGTCTTTGGACACTTAGGATGATTCCATGTCCTGGCTACTGTGAATGAGGCCACAATGAAACTGGAGTGCAGACGTCTCTGGCAAGTGCTGACCCAGTTACACTGAGCAGAGGGAATACACCCAGCAGAGAGGCTGTGGGATCACTCATGGGAGTCCTATTTTAAAGCATGTTTCGGAGCCTCCGTGCTGTTTCACCCCACATCATCATCAACCTGCCTGCCAACAGTGTGCGGACGCCTTCTTTTCTCCACATCTTGGCCAACCCTTGCCACTGATTTTCATAGCAACCATGTTAGAAGGTGTGAGGTGACAGTTCCTTGTAGTTCTGATTTGCATTTTACTGGATAGTAGTGGTGCTGAGTGTCTTTTCATACACCTGCTACTCATTTTTAGTTCTTCTCTGGAAAAATGTTGACTTAAGTCCTTTGATCATTTTAAATCAGGTTATTTGATTGCTTTGCCTATTAAATTGTATGCATTCCTTATATTTTTGACACAAGCTTCTCATTAAGTATATGGTTTGTAAATATTTTATCCAAATTCATAGGTGAATTAAACAAGAGACCAACAATATTATACAGCACAATCTGGGATTTGCCGCGCTGTGCAGTTTGGTCTAGTGTGGGCAAGTCTCTCCACATCATGCACCACATTAACAGAAAGAAAGATGAAGGCTCAGAATAATCTCAGGAGATTCGGAAAAGGCATTTCACAAAATTTAACAGTGTTTCATGATGAAAAGTCTGAAAAAATAGGTATTTAAGGAAATATTCTGAACATAATATGTTCACTTAACAAAGAAGTCTCACAGCAAATGTCATAATAAGTGGAAGAAAGTTGACACCTTTTCTCTGATGATCTGGTGCAAGGCCAGGAGGCTCACTGATTCCATTTCATTTTAATAAAGTACTGGAGACACTGGAGACTTGCCAGTTTTCTTCTGGCAAGACAGAAGAAAACATCCAACCCAGAAAGGAAGAACTGAACTCCGTCATGCCTGTCTGCAGACTACATGACCCCAGAGGTAGAAAACTCTGAAGACTGCCCCCCCCATACACACACATTAAAATTAACAAATCAGTAAAATAAAAGGATACAGAATCAACCTACAAAAATCAGTTGAATTTTTTATACCAATAGTCATCTTTTTGAAAAAGAAATCGTTAACATAATTCCATTTACAACAAACAGCATAAAAAAGAATAAAATATTTAGTAATGCCAATAACATTTATTAGAGAAATGTAAAAAATAATTCTAAGATTTTTATAGAACCTCAAAAAACCTTCAATCACCCCAATAATCTTGAGAATGAAATACTAAGGCAGATGCAATGCACTTACTGGTTTCAAGTGATACTTTGAAGCTATAGTGACCAAAGCAGTAAGATATTGGCATAAAGAGAGACATGAGACAAAGGTGCTGAACGGAGATCCTGGAAGTGAGCATCAGCCCACATGTCAAGTGATTTCCAAGAAGACAGCCCAGGAGAGGAACAGAGCCTTCATTTCAGGATATTGGAAAACCCGGACATCCACATGCACAGTATTGAAGGCAATCAGACTCTTATCTTGCATCAAATAACCAAGTCAAGATGGGTTAAAGATCCAAACCTGAGCACCAAAGTCCTAGAGGAGAGAATGGGCAAACTTCTTGCTCTTGGCCCTGGAGATGACTTGGGATCTCACAAGAGCAAAACTGAAAAGCATCTGCACAGCAAAGGAAATGAAATAGAACATCCTTCCTAAAGGATCTCAGACAGTCCGTGGGCGTCAACCCCATTAGCCACTTCTAACTTCTCTCACAAACCTGGCATGGGGCTTTTAAATTTTGATCTAATTAGTTACACATGACAACAGAATGCTTTGCATTTCACTGTACACAAATGGAGCACAACTTTTCATTTCTCTGGTTGTTCATGATGTAGATTCGCACCATTGGTGCATCATACATGTACCTAGGGCACTGATCTCCTTCTCACTCCACCATCCTTCCTGCCTCCATGTCCACGCCCCTCTCCGCCTCCCCTTTGCCCAGCCCAAAGTTTCTCCATTCTTCCCATGCCCTCTCCCACATTATGGATCAGCATCCACTTATGAGAGAGAACATTCGCCCTTTGGTTTTTTGGGATTGGCTTACTTCACTTAGCATGATATTCTCCAACTCTATCCATTTACCTGAAAATGCCATAATTTTATTCTCTTTTAATGTTGAGTAATATTCCATTGTGTATATACACCACAATTTCTTTATCCATTCAACTATTGAAGGGTGTCTAGGTTGGTTTCACAATTTAGCTATTGTGAATTGAGCTGCTACGAACATTGAAGTGGCTGCGTCACTGTAGCATGCTGATTTTAAGTCCTTTGGGTATAGACAGACCGAGGAGTGGGATGGCTGGGTCAAATGGCAGTTCCATTCCAAGTTTTCTATGGAGTCTTCATACTGTTGAGCAGTAGTCTTAGGGACACATCCTTCATACCATGGAATGCTGGATTGCTGAATTGTGCCTGGGTGTTTCTGCTGAGTTTAGGTGCACTCCTTGGAAAGATTAATATAAATGTTATTTATAATTTATGCACAATGAATCCCATTCAGATGTATGGTAACTACTAGAACTTTTTGACTGTGATTACCATAGCTCTCCCCTACTGCATTTCCTTTGTTTGTTTGTTGGTTTGTTTGTTTGTTTTCTAGACTTGAGGTAGAATCCAGAGCCTTGCACATGCCAGGCAAGCCAGGCAAGCGCTCACTACTGAGCTCACCCTGAGCTCACATGTATTGCTTGTATTAACATTTGCCCAATGTCACTTAATAATAATCCTACGTAGCCCGCCACCATAATTTACATTGTGTTCTTCCCTTAGTCTTATGTCTACATTGATTTAGTTTTTTGCTCCATTTTTCCCATTCACTGGCAGGAGGGATTAGCTATCTTTACTTCTCTTATTTGAAAGTGTCCGTGCATACTATCTACATTGAGTTAAAAATACCATCTGGTCTGTTGCTAGGTGAGTAACCATGAGGCCCCATGGACTTTAGAGTCACATGTTTTTTTCCCTGAGAAGTCGTCTGGGGCTGTTATATTGCCTTCTTGAAATCAAAGTCCTTATGAAGATTCCTGAAGCCAGACTGACCCACTGTCTGATGTGGGTGATCTGGGTGATTTTCTCCTTTGTATGATTCTCAAATTAATTAATTTTTTCTTCATCTTCCCCGTGGGCCATCCTCCCTGTGCAGTTGTAGCTCTGACCTATCCAAATCCTGCAGTGCTTCCATCCCTGAGACAACCATCTGCCTTAGGAAGGATTCCCGGATGGCACCTGGGGCTTCCTTTCTGCGTCCTTTCCATTCTCTTCATCAGGAACACCAGGTGTCCACACTGTATTTACTTTTCTTCCATGTGCATCACTTTCTGTCCAAAGATCCCCCGCCATCCTTTTCTCCCTGCTTTTCTCAAGTGCCTTTCCCCAGGCCTAGCTTCACGTCTAGCGTCCCCTCTGCAGTGCCTCTGCTGTCAGACTCCCTTTGGGAATGCTGTCACCAATCACTGGCTTTACTCTCTGGACTCAGCTCCATCCTCCATGGTTTCCTTCCTGCGCCCCTGTGTCTTCGTCTTCCCTGTGAGCTTTTATCTGATAGATCCAGGTACTCATTTAGATCTTTCCTTATTACCAAAATTACAGGTAGTAATGTTCTTTTTTATACCTATGGGCAAAAGCTGTTTTCTGCTCACAGTGTTTAAAGGAGATTTTTTTTCTTTTTTCTTTTTTACTATTTATTTAAGCATGAAATCTTGAAAGACCAGCAGTTGACAGGCTGAATATTGAGATAAGCACAGGTTGTTGTCAAGGTCAGACAGAAGATGTTCCTGCTCCCTGACATGTCCTCAGTGTCTCCTGTAGGTCAGCAGTTTATCATCACAGTCCCTGTAAGTGACAAAGATCAGCCAATCTGGGCTGCTGTCTGCTCTTGGCATCTTCTCCATCCTCTCTAAGGTTCGAAAGCGGGCAAGTCATTCTGTTCATGTGCAGCCTCCACGGTTTACAGCAGCTATTCACATCTGCAGACTCAACACCTCTGGATGAGCCACAGCAGCACCCTGGATTGCCATTGTCAGAGAGAACCCAAGGCCGGGCCCGCTCAGCCTGGGCACCACAGCACAGGATTCCGGCTGTTTCCTTTCCGACAGGAGCTTGCATCCTCACTAAAGCTCTTCCTTCCCTTGTTCCTAATCCCCTGTCTTCAAGAGGCTGAAGCTGAAGTAGACCTTGTGTCATTTGCTATAAGTGATGGAGCTGGAGAGCACCCTGCTGAGTGAGCTAAGCCAGGGTAGACAGGCGAGGGGCTGGAGTTGTCTCCCCGTGGGAGCCAGACAGAAAAAGGTGTAAGAAAACAAAAGGGGAACCTCATGAAGACAGGAAGCGCTGCAGAGTAGGGGAAGGGTCAGGTGGAGGCAGGAGGGAGGGAAGGGGTCTTGGAGAATAAATTGGATCAAATTATTTCCTGTCACCATCCATATGTCACCCTGATATTATGAGTAACTATAATGCACTAATGAAAACATGAAAAGCAGGTCTAAGGTTGAAGATTTAGTATTTATTCATTTACACCAACACATTTTTAAAAATGTATTTCTAAATCAAGTGCTATGGCACACTCCTATAAGCTCAGTGGCTTGGGAGGCTGTGGCAGGAGGACCATGAGTTCAAAGCCAGCCTCAGCCACTTAGCAAAGCTCTACACAACTCTGCGAGAACTTGTCTCTAAAAAAAAATATACAAAACAGGGCTGAGGATGTGGCTCAGTGGTTAAGCACCCACAGGTTCAATCCCCAGTACCCAAAAAAATCATTGCTACAAACTTTCAATTGCTTCAGCAACTTCTGTTGAAAGGGTAAGTCTTCATTCAGCTGCTTTTGCACCTATCTCAAAAATGAGCTGCACGTGTCTGGGTGGCTCTGTTTCTGGGTTTTCTGTTCTGGTCTGTTGATTTTATGCATCTCCCACCTGCCAGGGCTGCACAGCTTTGGTTACTACAGCTGAAGAAGTTTTAATATTAGGCAGACTGATTCTTCCCTAAGTTTTGTTCAAAATTAGAACATTCAGTTTCTCCAGACCCTTTGATTTTTCTATAGAAAGTTTAGAATTAGCTTCTTTATGTCTACCAAAATACTTACTATGATATTTTTTATTCCATTAAGCTTACCAATGAATTTAGGGGCAACTGACGTCTTGAATGTGCTGCCCCTCGAGCCTCGGGTGCAGTATGCCACCTACTTGTGCAGTTGTCAGGCTCCGTGACGTCAGCACTCAGAGCCTGCCCATGTTTTGTTCGATGGCACTCATATCTTCCAGTGTGGTGACTTCCCATACGTACCTCACAATGAAAGGAGAGACACAAACATGTGACGGCATCCGAGTCGCTCGGTGAGCTGGAAGCGGAGACCAGCCTGAAACCCCACGCGTCACACATTAGGGCTGCAGCCCTCTCTGCCTCACTCCTGCCGTGGGGACGGTGTTTCCAGTCAGCAGAGCCCTCTGCAAGGGACACAGGCCAGAGGCAAGGTGCCCAGCGATAGGCCTGGCTGCTGCTGTGGGGACAGTGTGGCGTGAAGAGAGCTCTGGCTGCCCTCCCTCAGGGTTGTGACCTCTTCACTTCACCCCACCTGCAAACTGCAGGCCTTCTAGGCATCGGGTCAGTTTCTGTCTCCAGAAACACCCTCTGTGCAATCAGAGGTGCCCAACCAGAGGGACTGGCCTACCCACCCCTCACCGTGAGTGAATGTGCCCAGCCACTGAGGAAGACACAAATCCTGCCCCCGTGGGATCCTCCCACCACCCAGAACACACACACACAGGTAAATGCCAGCCTGGTGGTCCTTCTCAACTTCCAGAGACGTGCAATAGAGAAAGACACACATGAGTGCATTCATGTTATATTTTTTTGTCAGGTGCCCGGTGCACTAATTTTTATTCAAATTCCTTTTCCTGTTTTATCTTTGCAGTGGCTCTAGCCTTTCCTGGTGGACGTGAAATCTGACCCTTCAGTACTAATTAGTGATGTCTAATGGGAAAACCACACATTCTAACAGTGTCTGCCACAATAAGCCTTTCTGGTAATTGATGTCCTCCAGTGGGTCACATCTCATTACCCAGGGTAACTTCATAAACTGATTTGACAGGTGATATTGACCACATGATTCGTCAGCCTCAGAAGCAGGTTTGGTGGCAGTTGGCAGAACAGCAGTGCAAGGTCCCTTAACGCGAGTGAGCAGAGCGCAATTTGCACGATTCCCTAAGCAGTTAAACACTTGGGTATCGGCACCAGGGAGAAGAGCACCCACGGCCGGCTTTCTACCTGCGCCCAGGAAGCGAGGCCCAGTGCATCGCACACAAGCAGGGAAGGGGCACATTTTGGACACAGATATTCCGTTTTCTCTGGACGTCAGGGAAAAAGCAAACGCTCTTTGCCTCGTTCTCAGCATGAAGCAGTGTGAACACTTTCATTATGTGGAAGAATACGGAGGGAATCGGTCTTCCCGCCCCTTTGTAAGTCTCCTCGGGGCTTCTCCGCCAAGGGAAATGAGGTCCACATCACTACTCGGAGTAATTCTCTGTGGAGAAAACAGATAATATTCATGCTAATACTCATATTGTGAAATCTGGCTATTGGTATTTTGGATTGGAAAATTGGATTTTGGCATTTTTATCTTTTTGGAATTTGAATCAATATAGATGAATAATTATAATAACTAAAGATACATTTTCCATTTGGGGTATGTTTTAAGTTAAATGTTTCTAATATACAATGCTCAGGATTGTATATGGTTTATAAGTAAGATCAAACTCTAACTTAAATGAGTTTATCATTTACCAGAGTTGACATTTCAGGTGATACATTTCACGACTTCCCTGTTTATCTCTGAGTAAAATCCAGCAGCAGGTCCAATCTGATGAAAACATTTGGAAGGTGGGAAATTTGTAATAATGACATATTAAAATCTATGATCTAGAATTTTTTCTATTAGGAAGCTTAATTTTAATTTCCTGAGGTTACCTGACAGAAAAGACAGAATATAGAGAAGTCCCAACGTGAGATGCTCTGGAAGGAGGAGGAAAATCCTGTCTCCCACGGAGACTGCTGGCTTCCATCCTGGGACACAGCACCAGAAGCCCTGGCCTTCCTGCCCAGCCCAGCCCTGGAAAGCGAGGCCCTGGGAGGGGAGGTGCCCCCAGGGCACTGTGGCGCAGCCCAGCCTGATCCCCGGTGCTCACGGGCCCACCCCCGTGACGCTCGGCACTCAGCGCTTCCCCGGGCTTTCCTGCTGAAGGCCTTGCTCCCTGGCCCCACATCTTCTCTCGCCATGAGCAGCCTCGGGGTCCACAGGCCTGTCCTCTCAGCTCTCAGCTCCACATGGATCTTCAGCTGAGCAGAGCCACGCCCTCCGCCCACCTCATCCTCAGAGCTCTGTGAAGCCTTGGGCCCTGCACCTGACGTGCCTGCCTGGTGCTCAGCCTCCTGTCCTGCTGGCCCTCAGGCCTGCCCTCTCCCGCGAGGACCCGCCACTCACGCGGAGGCTCAGGGTACTCCTCACTAAAGGCACACACTCAAGGCAGCGCCTGTGTGCTCCGCTGGCTGACCGCACTGCTCTTCATCTCTCGTCTGCTGAGGCGACCTACTCTGTTGACATGTGGTCTTTCCACTGCGATCCCATCACATGGCAGTGCTTGGCTGTCTCATGGGAGTGTTTTCTTGGTGCCAGCATGAGTGTTCCAGAAGAACCCCTCTGCTGCACGGATTTCAAGTTCCTCTGCCTCTTTCTTTTTTTCTTTTTTCTTTTTTTGGTACTGGAGATTGAACTCAGGGGCACTCGACCACTGAGCCACATCCCCAGCCCTATTTTGTGTTTTATGTAGAGACAGGGTCTCACTGAGTTGCTTAGCGCCTTGCCGTTGCTGAGGCTGGCTTTGAACTCGCGATTTCCTGTCTCAGCCTCCCTAAGTGCTGGGATTACAAGCGTGAGCCACCACGCCCGGCTAGTTCCTCTGCCTCTTGGGTTCTTGGTCTCTGCTCTCAGTGGGCAGCTCACGCTGGCTATTGACATTTGCCCATTTCCTAGACAAGCCCATCCCTGAAGGCTAATGCAAAGCTCTTCTTACACTCTACTCACAACTACCATCCCCAGTAGTGTGGGAGCCATGTCCTCCCACAGGAAGAACAGACATGTCCGGAGCTCCAGGCTAGAGATGGAAATGTTAACCTACCTATCTGAACGGCAGATTAGTGCCAAAGAACAATAAGAAACAGAAAAGAAAGAGAAGTGTCCAAACACAACATATCTTCACAAATGGCTGGAAGGAAAAAGCTGGAACCTGCGTTGCTGGGAGGAACAGAGAAGCTTCAGCATCTAGACCAGCACATATCTGAGCAGCAACTAAAGAGGAGCTGGAGGAGAAACAGGCGCCCCCCTGCACCGTCGTTGGGGAAATCCATGGAGGAGCCCTGGGGAGACAGGGAGGTGCTTGGCCACCAGCTTGGTCAACATGGCAAGATGAATGCCCAGGGCCCTGTGGAGGCCTGCTCTTTGTGAGCTACACATGCCGTTTCGGGTCTCCAGGTAGCTCTGGGTGGCACTGCGAGGGGGTCCTGAGAAGGTGCTCCAAGGCAGCACTCCTGAGTGAAGTCATCCACAGACCCCAGTGGGCACCCTGTTCGCGGTCACACCGTTCTTAGAAAGCCCTTGGCGATGCCCTTTCTCCAAACCCATGGGAAGGTAAGATGAAAGTATAGTGAGCACACAAATGAGTTCAAAGGGAGGAGCAGAACAGTCCAGAACCGAGGCCCAGCAGCCATGTGGAACACTCACAGGCCTGCCCCACAGGTGACGGACGGACGGATGGGAACCGGCTGAGCCCTGGAGACCAGCACCAACAGGGCAGATGGAAACCAGGAGCACAGGAAAAATCGTTCACAGTGGAGCCAAAGTGGATGTGACCTCAAGTGCTAGAGGCTTCCCCACTGTGACCTGTGCCTTAAGGGTGAGCACGAGAAGCCCTAGAGGAATGTGAGAGCCAAGGTTCATTAAGTGAGGGGAGTGGAGCGGGGCAGATGGTCCTCACAAGTTATCATTCAGATTTAATAGACTGGACCCCGGTACAGAGAGAGCAAATGATCCCCTAACTTCCTGTTAAGCCAACATAATAGAGGGACAAAAATGTTAAAGACACACACAGACCACAACAACCAACAGAGCAACTTTACTACTGATGCAAATGCAAAATTCTTACAGGGTTCACAAAGAGAATTGAGCAACACAATGAGAAATATTAGGCATATTTAATAAAACTCATAGATAAAAATTCAAGAATATATCTACTAACTAATCAATTATGTGTTGACTTTAAATAATATAAATCATCACATTTGATGCTAATGTGTTTATAAAATTTAACATCAACTTCAACCCTCCTCGTCCCCCTCTCCTCCTTTCTCCCTCCCCTCTGGCTCTTCCCCCCTCCTGCTGCTCCTCCTCCTCCTCCTTCTTCTTTTTCTGTGCTGGAGGATCAATCCTAGGGTCTCTACCACTGAGCTATGCCCAAGCCCTAACATCAATTTCTGATTAAGCAAAAATGCTCTTAAAATGAATATATGAATATCTTCATATAGGCAGATGCACAGACCATTCCCGAAAGGTTGAGAGACGTGTTTTCTCTTGAGCAGTAGTTTCTACTCAGCCCTTAATTTGGCGTGGCAGTAGCCAGAGCCTGGAGGATGAAGAGCGAGGAGTTTAAACATGAGGCCACAGTGCAGATGGGCGTGCTGAACATAGCACCAGTGGAAGCCTCATTTCAACAGACAGAGTGCACACCAGGTCACCTCCAGGAAGCAGACAAATAAGAGAATAGGAACAGAACGCTTCCGGAAAGTGACCTGGAGGCCTTCCTGCCCTGACCCCTCGGCAGCAGCATGGAGGCGTTGAGAGATGTGAGTGGCTGCAAACCCAGGCGGTGCACAGGATCTTAGGGCAGAAAAGAATCCGTCCTCACTTCCTGCAAGGACCCTGAACAGAAGCAGCCAGGAGAAGCTACTGACATCCACAGGTCAACTGCACTCAAGGAGGAAGGTGACAAGAAGGATGTGGACCAAGGTGGGGCCCTGGCTCTCTCCTCTCACGTGTCCCATGGAGCAGAAACAGATGGTGCAAACCAGACTCAGTCTCCACTCTCCACCAGCAGCGGCAGTGGGCAACTGGCTCTGGGGCTGGCATGGCATGCAGGCTTGAGTTTAAGGACAGGTAGGTATTAATGCCAGAGTGGAGAAGCCACAGGCCCGTGGGCGTGGCTAGTCCGCACCAAGTCAGCAGGTCTGAACGGAGACGGCTTCCCACTCTGACATTTGGTCATCCCTGAATCACTTTCTGATTTCCATCTTCCAGTAATCTCACTCTGTCCTTTATAATACCAAGTCAAAAATATATTTTCTAATAAATCTGGAATGTGCCATTGGGTCTGATGTCATGAGAGAGATTTTATACCCAGCACAGCTTTGCTCCAGCAGAGGGTTTTCTTCCCTCCCTAACATCACATGCTGTTAGGAAACACGGTCTCCCCGTCACTCAGTAGTTGGAGAACTAAATTAATTTTAGTAATATGAAGGTATCAGCCATCTTAAATAAAATTCATTTGATGAATGATTTGCCAGTTTTAGAAGGATTTTGTCTCTTGGATCATTTTAGACACTTCTGGAAGGCAGGTAATTTAAATTCATGAATCTATTAAAAAACAGTTTTAGATAAGTTTATCTGCTTTTTCAATAGTTCCCAACTGGTTAATTCATATTCAAGTATTGACCTAAGTGAGAGAAAAGCCAGCAAATAAAATCCCTTACCCAGTCCCAAGGGAAGCCTTCAGATGGTCATACCCTCAGAGACCTCTTGCTGCAGGCCCTGTGACTTCAATATGAAGGTCCCCATAGGCAGCCTGAGAAGCTGGGATTTTACTTGGAGTGACTTAGGAAACAGGACTGTCCAATATGCAGAAGAATGAGCAAAAGTATCTAAAGGAACTGTGCTCTTAATTCACATTTATTTAATTGAGAACACAGAGGTCCATGTGGTGAAAACTGTACTAAGAAAAAAATACCCAAGCTCTTGACCTTTATTTAGAAGTACATCCAATAAAATTACAAATTAATTAAGTGAATTACTTGGAATTAACCCTCCCTCCAAAATATGTCCCTGCTCTGAATGGAAAAAACCTGTTTCCAGAATTCCAATCGCCTTCTATGACAATGTTACACCCAAGTATCCAAGCAATTTCTCTTTACAAAGTTTTAAAATGTTTCAAGAGTCTTGGGGGTAAAAATTGAACTTGTATTGTGCCTTTAATTTGTGCATGTGTCAACAGAGGCATCCTTTGTTTTTCTTTTGCAGAAGTCCAGCTGCTACCCATCCAGGATATGCAGTCAGGTTCCTCTTGTTCTTGTTTAACTTCTCCAACACCAGCAGTAAGGCATTGCCAAAGTTTAGCTTGTAGTGCCCTCTGCTGGTCACAGGAGTTTAGACCCTACACCTCACCATTTCAGAGTTGGTTTTTCTATTTTTTTAAAGTATTTTATTTTTATTAATTACTGTTTTAATGGTACATGTTTATGGGTTACAGTGTGATAATTTGAAACTTGTATATAGTGTGTAATAACTGAATCAGGGTAGTTAGCTTTTCCACTTTAAACATTTAAAAATTTTTGATTAACAAATAATCATTGTGCCAAACACATTATGTCAGCCTTATAATTTTAATCATATAATGACAAACAGATGTTTTGTTTAGTCTCCTCAGGAAGGTGGTTGCTTGGTGAGTAAGTAACTTATGTAATTAAAAACTCTTTCCAGACAGTTGGTAGATAGGTAGATGGGGTGGGGAGTAGAGATGGAATTGGTGAGCCAGCATTTTTAACCTCCCATCTCCAATGCTTGATAGAAAATAATTTGCCAGCATCAGAAAGTAAGTTGGGTGTTATAAGTAATATAATGATATTGTGGGTTGAATTGTGCTCCCCATCACAAAAAACAAGACCTTATAAACTGACATCCTAACCCCCAGTACCTTGAAATGTGACTTCACTTGGGAACAGAGTTATCACAGAAAAAATTAGTTAAAACCAGGTCATGCTGTAGTAGGGGGCTCCTAATTCTTTAGGGCTACTGTCCTTATATAATGGGGAAATTTGGACACAGACAGAGGGAGCAGGCCAGGTAAATGCACTTGTATACCTCAGACACCAAAGGGGGCAGCTGCCCACCAGCAGTGAGGGGACAGGCCTGGGACACATTTCCCCTCACAGCCTCAGGAGGGACCAAGCGTGAGGACACCTTGATCCCATACCTCCAGCCTGCAGAAGTGCAAGGCAGTAGATTCCTGTTGTTCTGTGGTGCTTTGTGGCACAGCCCTGGGCAGTGTGGGGGCAGAAATGCAGAGTGAGGCGCTCGTGTGCCAGTCCCCCTGCACGCCGGGCCTGCCAGGGAGCAGCAGCTCTGAGATGCTGCCTATGCAGAGCTGCACACCTGGGATGAGCAGCACACAGGAAGGGTGGTGCCAAAGACCAGGGCAGGTAGGCAGAGAGGTGTCCATCTTGACTTCCTCTGCTGGACTGGGCTGCCTCGCAGCCCCAGCATGGGCACACACACACACACACACATACACACACACACACACTCATCAGTTACACAGACAGCCAGATGACCTGCAAACACAGTTGCCACCTGAGTGTGCAGCCCCTTCCCATCCTGGCCAGAGGGACATCATGGCCATGTTTCTCATCTGGGAATTCAGTGCCACATCACTTTTGCTCAGGAACAATATTCAAATAAGGTAGCAAGTACGAAGGTCATGCTGCTGAGCTGCTCCCTAGCTGACATGTTTGGTTCCCTGAGCTGCTGGGGCCAATCACCACCAGTGCTCTGGCCCCACAGCATGCAGATTGACTTCTGTGGGTCCAGCGTCTCACACTGGTCTCAGTGGGTGAGCACTGAGGTATTGCAACCCTGGGATTCTGCCCTGGGAGTCTGGGGTGGTTCCAGCTGCTGGAAGCTGTCTCTTCCTCACACCGCCTCACTCTGACACATTACCTACCTCCCGCTTCCTCTTATGTTGACTCTGAAATTACATTGACCACACCAGATTAGTCTAGAATGATGTCCCCATCAAGGTCAGCTGATGAGTGACCTTAATTCCACTGACTTCTTACAACTCCTTTGCAAGTACCCTGTTTGGACCACGTTTGTATTATATTTGTGTAACATGATGTTGTGAATCCTAGCAGGTTCTGAGGAATAGGGAGTGGGCATCTTTGGGGGTTTTGTTCTACCCCCAGAACCTTTCTCTAGTCATCTAACAACAGATAATTGGATAAATGTCATTGTATGTCTTAGTGTTTAAGTGATAAGACATCGAAGGTGGCACATGGAATGGCCAGAGTGACACAGCTTGCATCCTGTCCTGGGAAGCCAGCCTGTGCTTTTTTCTGGGTGGAGGTGGCACACCATGTCAAATGGGGACAAGGCAACACAACTGTCTTCAAATGGGATTCAAGTGGAGGTGACAGAGGCTGTGGGAACGCCGGCTGAGAAGAGCAGCCCTGAGCTTGTGTGCTGGTCAGCCCATTCAGGCTGGACCTCAGTGCCCAGGGTTCACTTCCCTGCAGGACTGAACAGCAGAGCCTCAGTAGAGACCTGGAGAGAGGCCCTGCAGGACAGCAGATGCTGGAGGTGGTACAGCCCTGTGCTCGTGCCTGGTGGTCCCCTGGCTCCTGTGTACAGGGGGTGGTGACCAAGATCATGGCCCTTCACAAGCACCGATGACCTGCTGGTGCCTCCCAAAGTCCTGGGTAGGTGTGGCAGCTCCTGCCGTAGTGCCCATGTCTTCCAGGGGCTGATGGTGTGGGCAGCCAGACTCCTGGAGGCTCTGCCCACCTGGCTCCTGTCCACTTACTTCCCACCACCAGGCCTGTGGGACCAGCTACCAGGGTGGCTCTGGCGGCTTCTTCATCATAGCTCTGTGAGGTTCAGTCCCCAAAACAATCTCTGGGTCTACATCCGGCAGGGTTGGTGGACTCCAGGGAACATTTCTCTTGCTTCCTGGAGAGAAACGAGAGTGCCTATGGGCTCCAGTCCCAGGCCTCCCTCTTCCCACCAGAGCCACCTGGAGTCCAGCTCTCACTGCTCCTGGGATCCAGTGGGTGGCCTTCCTGCAAACCTCACGGGCCCTCAGCTGCCCTCTCTGGTCCCCTTGGCCTTCAGCTGGCCCACTGACACTGATTCAGGAGCACTGGGCAGGTGAGTGTCGATTCCAAGCCCACGGGCCACCTCCTGGAAGCCTTCAGAGCCTGTCCACTCAGCTTCTCCAGTTTCCACTCCTCGTCACCTAGGCTGAGAAGAGGTCACACTGGAGGTGGGAGGGGACAACGACTCAGGTGAGCCTCTTCAGTCCTCAGAAGCCCTCCACACAACTCTCTTCTTTTGGGTTCTGTGCCACCGTCTGCCCTGGGTTCCACCCTGTCTCCAGTGGCTCTTCATGTCCTATGTGTGCACCATGCATGTCCTCGAAGCTTGACCTGAGCCTCTCTTCTCCTCTCTCTCCCTATCTCCCTCTCTCCTCTCCTTCTTCCCCTCCCCCCCTCCAGGGGCTCCCTTCTGGATTTCCTGCTGTCACCTCTCCTCAGTGACCCCTGTTCTCTGCACCTGTCCAGGCTGGCCTTCCTTGAACTTCCTCCCACACATGCCATGTATCCTCCACCACAGCCAGTTTTCAATCTCCACATCCTCCATTAAAGAAAAGAAGACTGGATGTGTCTGCTCTTCCCTGGATCTCTCTCCTTGACCTCCATGTCCAGTCAGCTTCTCCACCATGCCAGCTTCCTCGGTGATGAACCTCAGAGTCCTCAGAAGAACATGACCTCGCCTTGTGACTACACCTGCACTATCATGATTATTTGATTAAGGACTTTCTTACCTCCAGGCCGTTAGCTCTATGGGGTCAGCTCGCTTGTGCATGTTAGCTCTTCCCAGTAGGTACCCGGTAAATATGTCAAAAATGCACAGACTTCTGTGTTGTGGCATAATCTGCTTGAGTGCCTTCACTTACATAAACAGATATAGAGAAGAAAATCACTGCCATAGTCCATTGAGACTACAGACGAAGTTCATGAACAGTGGCAGTTTATTCCTCACAGTTCAGATGCCAGAAAGTCCAAGAGCAAAGAGCTCACAGATTTGATAATGTGTCCAGGATGGTTTCTGGGTCACGGGAAGGGATGAGACAGCTCCCTGGCTCCTCTTTTATAAGAGCACTAAGCCTATCATGAGAGCCCTAACCTCAAAATCCAACCACCCCAAAAGACCAGCCTTAAGGATTAGGATTTCCACATAGGAAATATTGAGGACACCAAACACTCAGATGTCAGCCACCATCTTCCAACTTGGTGAGGGTGTGGCGGGAGTTGTTTGGACCTAGCCAAGGCCAGGTTCCAGCTGTGTGCAAAGAGTGCCAGTGTGCCAGTGGCCTTGGTGATCTACATGAGCATGAGGGACTTGAGGATTCCAGGGCCAGTGGGCAACTTGGCACCATTGCCAAATGCTTCTCAGGAGAAAGGGGCTGGTACTGGGTCGCCAGCCAGCATGTGGTGCTGCAGAACAGCTGTTCCAACACCCTGAGGGCTTCCCTCGTCCTGTGATCAAGGCATTCTCCCACCAGTTTCACCAACCATGGTGGACAGGTGATCTCTGGTGGCTCCTCTCACAATCGAATCATGAGGGGTCCAACCCTTAATCCACCCTGTAGCATGGAGAGGTCTGTAGATGGCTGAGGTTCAGCCATGTGCGCCTGCTCTCCCAGGGCTCCTGATGCTGAGCAGCACCCTGAGCAGGGGAAGGAGAGCTGAAGGAAGGCATGGCACCCTCCATAGAATCATCTGCCCTGGCAATTGTGTGCCCATCGCGGCTTTTCCAGCAGCAAGTTTTCTGGTCAGTGAGACTCTTCTCCTTGAACTTCTTGAGTCACTGTGAGCTCAACATTACAATGGCGACTCCCTCAGGGTGGGCCAAGCATATGTACCTGTTGTTTCAAGGGAGAATTCCAGCAGTGCATCTGAGAGTCCCCTGGCATGGCCTCAAGCATCTGGCCTGTGGGGACAGCTCCTCCTTCGTATATGGCTGTCAGGGGCCACCTGTGTCTCAGGCAGTCAAGCACAGTGGACGTGTTTTGAGGAAAGTCAATGTGCGTAGGTGGGTACAACATGAAAGAGCCAGAACTCCAGAGAGCTGTGTCCTTGGGATCCTGACCCCAGTGGGCAGTGCAGGCCACAGCTGAGCCCCCATCTCATGCAGGAGGCTCCATCCTTGCTGCCCAGCACACTGCGGAAGCACCGCAGAGCCAAAAGCACTGACGGGAACAGGAAAGCCGGTCGTTCCTAAATGAATGACCTCCGTGTGCCTGGCAGTCTCTGTACCCCGTCCCTGTGCCACCTGCCTCTCACCCAGGTCTCACGTGATGCTGAAATAATCCTGGTGTGGTTGCACACTGATTCCAGTGAAGGGACGTGCTGCTCCCTTACACTTGAAGTGCATGCTTCAAATAAATATAAGCAAAATGTGTGTTTAATTTTATGCCAATGAAAATAAGATATAATAAAAATAGGAAAAGAATTCAGCAAAGCCTCTACACATTATCCAGGGCCTCGGCAACGGGCGGTTTTCATCACAGCCTCTGATGACCACTCTAGGCTGAAGAGTGGGCTGGCTCTGTTTTTGAACAGCTTTGAGTTTGGTGCTTTAACTGAGAAAAGCCTCTCCATAAACACTGTCCTTATGGGGGATATTAAAAAGTGTGTTACATCACTGGGGAGGAGGGCAGGGAATCTGGGAACCTTCCCAGTCACCATGCGCCATCCATGTCCCACCTGCTACGCACCACAAGGAGGCACTGCAGAGCTGAGAGGGACTCTGGTCCCAGAAGACACAGCCCTGCTCAGCCTCCTGTGAGAGCGGCAGCACAGGGGAGTTTTTTCACCTTACTCAGATATTTGGGGAGAGGATGGTTGGGAAATGTTTTGTCCAGACCAGATTTACATCTTTTTAAAAAAGTGTTGAGCATTTTTTTATTCATAAAAAATTTCCCCTTGCTGTCTTTTAAAGTCTCCTAGTTCATTATTCCCTTTTAGTTCCGAAGTACTTAGGTCTATTGAAAAAAATCGCATCTTCGTTGGACACACAAGGTCATCCACAGACAAGCTGCTGGTTTCCCCAGCACGAAGGGCCCTGTGCAGGGCTCTAGGCTCCAGCCCCAGGGGGACCGCTCTGTGGTTCTGATAGCTGCTTCCAGGAGTCCCAGCTTGGGCAGGAGAAGCACAGAAGGGGAGCAGGGAAGACACAGAGGAGCAGTGGCTCAGGCCCGGCCAACCGCCCACCAACTCAGACACACAGCTCATGCCTCCACTGAGAGCCGGCCCTGGGGACCACGAGGCCAGGAGGCTGCAGTCACTTTGAGCAACAACCCCTGCAGGCCAGGCGGTGTCTTCCCATGAAGAGCACCGTGGACATTGCTCCTTCACTCGGACGGGTGGGAGTGTGACTTGTCCCAGCCCCAGGGCTTCAGAGCACCTCCTGGCCTTCTGTTACCATTGCCCCATCTGCTCAGAGAAGACAGAAACAAACTGGGCGCGGTGGTGCACCCCTGTAATCCCTGCACTGTGGGAGGCTAAGACAGGACAATCGCGAGTTCAAAGCCAGCCTCAGCAATGGCGAGGTGCTAAGCAACTCAGTGTCCTTGCAGCCAGCAGCTGCAAATGCCACGAAAATCTCTCCTAACCCTTTAACTCTACCTGCAACACTTGGCTGGAATTTGACTCAATCATATGGTGAAGATCAACCCACACTGGAGATGTTCTCCCAAGCCTACACTCTTCCAGTGTTGTCAAAACAACTGGTGGATAATCCAAATGACAGAGACTACAAAGAAGAACAACTAACCTAAATGGGCAAACCAGAACGGCCACCAGGGTGAAATTAGTGTATTGGAAGAACACGTGTGTGGATCACATGCTGGACATCAGTCTCGGGGGGCTTCTTTGTTCAACTTCCTGGGACTAACGGAACTATGTGGATCATTTAAGAAAACGCCTGCATTCTCGTGAGACTCAGGCTAAAGCCTACAGCTGACTCTAGGCTAGCTGTACAGCTCCCAAAAAGCTGTGCGTACACACACTCACAGGCTTGGGGAGGAGCAGGGGCTGCAGATGAATCAAATGGGGCCAGATTCTGAAAAAAGTATCACGTGGGCCATGTGTTTGAATCTTCAGCACAAAAGAATAGATTTGGGGTTCCAAATAATGTGCCTCCACATGGAATAGATGGTGGGGGAGGGGAAGTGGAAAGAGCAAGAAAGAAAACCTCAAAAACAAGCAGCAACACAAGCATGGAACTGGAATGAAGAGAAAAAGGTCAAGACATTATAAAGTACAGACGGGATAGAACAAATAAATTTCTTTCTCTCCTTCCTTCCTTCCTTCCTTCCTTCCTTCCTTCCTTCCTTCCTTCCTTCCTTCCTTCCTTCCTTTCTTTCTTTCTTTCTTTCTTTCTTCCAGGGATTGAACTCAGGGGCACTTGACCACTGCGCCACATCCCCAGCCCTATTTTGTGTTTGATGTAGAGACAGGGTCTCACTGAGTTGCTTAGTGCCTCGCCATTGCTGAGGCTGGCTTTGAACTCGTGATCCTCCTGCCTCAGCCTCCTGAGCTGCTGGGATTATGGATGTGCACCACCGTGCCCAGCCATATTTCTGATTTTTTAAAGTTTTAGTTTCCTATTAAATCTAGATGAACTCATGAGCTTTTTACCAATTTTTGACCCCAGGCTGGGTCCCTTTTCCCTCAGAACTGTGGAAACAATAATGAGACTGAGCACCATGTGAGCCTTGAGGGAGACTTGGTCCTTGGCCAGGAGCAAGAGGCCAGGGGAGTAGACTGGCAAGGCACCTTCTCAGCCCTCGGGGTCTGGAGGCCACAGGTCAGGGCAGAGGAAACAGGGAGAAATATTTGCTCCAGATGGGCAGGGATCTTCCGGGAACTCAGGGGCATCTCCTTTTGCCCCTTCGGTGATTATTATTCAGTCATCGCCGTGACTTCTGTCCAGCTGCACCGGGGTGTGTCACTTGGCACGCAGGTGGGACTGTAAAGAAGTCAGAGGTGGCCCGGGGACACTGGCAGCCCTCTCACCTACATGGATTTGGCCAGCCCACCTGAGGAGGCGCTTCTGGTCTCCAGGCCTCCGTCCTCAAAGATGAGCAAGATTCGGGTGGGTTGACCTCAGTAGGCCCCAGGCCGTTCAGGACTGGGGAGGGTAACACCTGGGTGACCTTCCGGGAGAGCCTGGAGCCTGGAACGAGGGTGCAGAGTACCACTGTGTCTTCCCAACCATCGCTGGCGTTTGCTGCTAGTCAGGAAGAGAGCAGCTGAGCATTTGCAGGAAGAAAGGGAAACTGAGGTAGAGGAGTTGGTTATAAAGAAACAGAGACGGGGCACTTTAGAGGAGGGGGGCACAGCTGGAGGAAGACAGAAACACAAGTCAGGGCAGCAAGACAACACGGTGGAGAAGACTCAGGGGCCAAGACAGCCCTTCATTCCCCATGCAGCAGCTCCTGAGAGGCCTGGCTACCACCCCAGTCCACAGTCCAGCCCACACTCCATACTCAGGTCAGCAGCTCAGTCTGACCGGTGTTTGGTGCCTGCAGGTCAGCCAAGGGCGAACATTTCCTTATCACCAGAGCTCAGCTTCCTCTGGTGAGAAAAGGACTCTCACCCATGCTGAGAAGCCCCCTAGAGACGCCCCCTAGAGACATGATAATGACAAACAGGAGGGCTAGACTGTCATCTGTATATATGAGAGCCACTTGGAACTTGTGTCCCAGGTGTTCCCCAGCCGCAGGGACCAGTGCCCCTGTGCTCTGTGCGTGAGAACAAAGCAGCAGGCACAGTGCCTAGCATGGTATTAGCAGCCATGATTTTCTGCTCATAAGTTCTACAAGCCAGGAATTTGGAAAGCATCATGGCTGGCTTCTCTCTGGTGCCCCTGTCTAGGAGGTGTGAGTGCTGGAGTCGTCTGAGACCCTTCTGCAATCTGGTAGGTAGGATGCAGAACTCAGGTGCTGGGCTCAGCTGGGCTTTCAACCTCCACAGGCCCCTCCTTGAGATGTGGGCTTCCCTAGGGGGTTGGGAGGGTGCTGAGGGCCAGCCAGGAGCTGGGTTTTCCTCAGGCTGTCATCTCCAAAGTCACGTGGCTTCGTTTCTGCCACACTCTCTTGGTGGGAGGGACAGAAGCTCACTTCTGCCACACTCTCTTGGTGGGAGGGACAGAAGTTCACCCCACTCTGCATTCAAGGTCTGGACATCGACCAGACCTCTCCATACAGAGCTGGAGGCCAGCAGCATGATCAAACGTCGCCATGGTGTTGAGGCAGTGCATCAACTAGCTTCACCTCTAGGATGATGGCGTCTGGGTCTCCCTGTTCACCCCACCAGGATGAGTGGGGCTACAGCCCAGGCTTGGGGGCTTCCCCACCAATTAAAGCTACCGCGTGGTAGAACAGAGGACTTATCCTACCCTCTACTGGAAGCACTCTCCAGGTCTGGGCAAGGAGGTGAAAGACACCTTAACCTAATTAATTACATGATTCTTCATTTGTTCCTCCGACTTCTCCTCTCTTCACATATTAAAACAGAAAGATAATTAGTTAAAACTGCAGAGTCCACAATTCTTACATCTTCACGTTCTGGGGAAGACAGGAAACCCAGATGAGAGTGCCAAGCCCGTGATGGATGGTTATTAGCTCAGAGCTCTTGCCTGGTCCTTGGCTCCACAGCCAATCTCTTACGTGCCTCAGTGTGCCAGGATGGCCCGCTGTCTCCCGGGAGACCCTGCCCCTGTGGAGACGACCACCTCTTCTTAGCTCTGCACCTTCACTCTGACAAAGACCTGCCAGGCACCAGGTGGTCAGCAAGGGCCTCTCCCTGTGAACGGCATCCACGCAGGCAGGGCCCGAAGAGCTGGAGCACAGGACGGATTCAGTGCTCCATCAGCAAGGAGACGGTGGTTTTGATACTGCTAGTTACAGTAACACGAGTTCTCCTTGTGAAGATTAAACACTGGGGAAGCACCGAGGCCAGCGTAGAAAGCAAGTTTTATTAAAAAAAAAAAAAGTTAATACAGACATTTCTTCAGAGGGAGAAGGAGCCTTAGGTGGTACCCCAAGATGTGGGAGTGTCCTGCCTCTTTTATACAGCTTAGATTCTTTGTTCTCCTGCCCTGCTCCCACTTATCTCTCCCCATCCTGCCGTGACTAGGCCCAGGAGATGTGGGTGGGGTGGCCAAGGGTGGAGTGATCCAGGCAGGAAGGAGCAGCAGCCCAGGAGGGTTAATCAACAACTCTTAGACCCCTGTAGGGAGGGGCGACTCCTGGGACAGGTTACCTTTGCAACAGGTTGGAGCAGGAGCAGGGGGAGGGCTTTCAAGGAGGAGGGAGAAAGGACAGCACTTGATTTTCTTTCCAACCAGCTCCCACCCTCCCGATCAACCCCATTACCTATTAATATCTATATTGACTGTCTTTTTGTTCCCCGGATTCAGTTTTAGAAAGGCTGCCCCCCAGGACTTCCTGTGAGCTACTCTCAGGTTGCTTGGGACTCCCAGGTCATCCAACATTCCATCTCCATCCCGGGTCTAGGATCCCAGTCATCCTCCAGGTCCCCTCCTCTTCCCTGCAATCTCCACATCCTTCCAGATGGCAGAAGATCTTCAAGACCTCAGGACACAGGAGTTCTGAGCCGCTGGAGTGTTTACGCAAAGGAAAAGGAGCTATCACGACCTCTAGGGAAGAGCAACCCCCAGCAACAGAGGAGACGCGCTGCCATCACCAGCAGCTGCCTTGGTCTGACTCAGGCCTGCCTCCGTGCAGAAAGCTGTGCTGCCCTCCTTACAGAGGCGAGGACGTGATGCCCAGAAAGGCACCACCCTGTGCAAGCCCTAGGCCACCACCACAGCCCTAACAGCCGAGGATTCCTCAGGGAGCAGTGGCCATGGGAAGGTCAGACTACCAGCTCTGTTAAGGAGCTGGTGACCTTGGCTGTCTGGAGCTCAGCTCCTCTTCAGTAGGACCTCATGGACTTGTGAAGGAGACATAGGACAGTGGTGAGTCAGGGGTGGCACTGACTGAGCCCTTTACCAAACGTTGCAGTTGGTAGCAGCACATAGTGGGCAGGCATCAACAGCATCCCTCTCAGGACTCAACCCACCTCTGCGAATCCAGAGCTGGTGACTGCTTACAAGAAAATGTCACTCAGCGGGAAGATCATGGTAGGCAGTGCTGTGCAGCACCTCCAGGTGGCAGCCCCCCAGGTCTTGCCAACAGGTGAGTCCAGTGCGGGAAGCGCCACCTTGCCACAAGTACCACTCGGAATCTCCAGATCGGATTCCATTCATCTTGGCATGCCACAGTGAGGGAGCAGATGAGCAGGAAAGCCACCCACAAACACATCATAAAAATGCTTGAAGCTTTTAAAACTTCACCAGCGTGAAGCAAGACACACGTTGTTGAACTGCCCACGTAGTTTACAAGGCACACTGTGGACTTGTGTGCCATCTGTCACCTCTGCACACTCAGGAGTATCACATCTGCATACAAACGTCCTCAACGGTAGACATGGGTGCACATCACGTCCATTGACAACCTGCGCTTTTGTAAATGTATTTATTCACTTATTTTTGCCATAAAGAGGAACTTGATAATTTTGTCTAGGAACTAGGTGGGGACACGGGAGGCCTTTACAAGTGTCCGCTGTCTGGGCATTAGTAATATTGTTAGAGTGTTTGGTGTCCCCTCACCCGTTTGCTTTGCTTGCTGTTTGTATTAACTGACTTGGTATTTTTGCTTTGTTTTTTCTTCCTGCTTTGTTTTGGTAAAGCTGTGTGGAGGGTGCATGGGGAGGAGAGCAGTGCCCTGCCCATGGAGCCAGCCCCGTCATTCCTGGGCCAGTCTCCCAGCAACTGCCCTCGGCCTTGACCAGTTTACTTAAGGTCAGCAGCTCAAATTTGGGCAGAGGTAATTTTCTTTTTTATTCTTTGATTTCACATTTGTAAATATTTGCTTGCTCTTTTTCTCTTTTTTAATAAAAAGTTTCTGTTTGGAAAAGAAGCTTTGAAATGATTGTTTTACTTTAGGAGAAATGGCCAGCACACCGCACGCCCCATTGCCTGCTGCAGTGACTGGCACTATTAATCTGCCCAGAAAGCCCTTCGTGTGGGGTTGTTACAGTATCAGGAGAAAGAATCTGGCCTCTAAGTAGGAGGGGGACCAGATCCAGCAACCAACAAAGCACCTTGCTGGGTACACAGGAATGTCGTCCCACACCCCTCCCTGGCCTGAGGCGCCCCCCAGCTCTTCCTCACAGATGTCCGGTGGAGGAAAACCAGGAGCCTCCATTCTCTTTCCCCCTTAAGCATGTGCACACAGCAACCTTGGTGGTGCATGAGAAGGGTCTTGCTCTTGGTGAAGGAACCGTGTCTACTCCATGTTCAACAGAAACTGGCGTCCTGTGATTTTCCTTTTTCCTCAACTCTGGTTTCTTCCTGGAAAATGCCAGACTCCCTTCTCCCAGAACTTGCCTGATGGAAGATGGAAAGTCACCTTTCAGCTTCATCCACCCTCTCCCACTGACTCCAAAGAGAAGGCAAGAAGTTGCAAGTGACATTTAAATTAGGGGGTTACCTTGACATTCTGGCCGACACTGTGAAGTGCTGTAAAAGTAGCTCATCTGTCTCATTTTTCAATTTTTCTCATTAAGCATACTCTCTTTCTCTTCTTCTTCCTTTTTTTTTGGGGGGGGGCAATTGTTGAGAGAAAGGGTCTTGCACCAGCCTTATTTCTTTCCACGGTGGCATATTTTATGATGGGCTAAGAATGGTGACTGGCAGTGGCGGGAACCCCAGCCAACCAGCAGGAGCGGGTGTGGAGATTGACATCCAGTCTAGGTAGGGAGGACGTGTGTAAGGGGTGAAGACTGATCAGAGAGTGGGGATATGTGTGTGAGCAATGAGGGTCTAACCCAGATGGCAAGGACAGTGTGGGGTCTAGTGCTCTGCAGGTAAGTGGTCTGGCTGGGACAGGTTGCCTTGACCCTGCCTGCTGGGCATTGCCAATCAGACCTTCACCTTCCCTCTCCAGATCACCGCTGTGACAGCTCCAGCTTTAAAGATCTGTGCTGAGGAGAGAGGCCTTGCCGAGCTCCTTCCAGAGCTTGCCCCGAGGTCTCCAGGGAGCGGCCACAGGCTGAGCAAGGCCTTGCTCTCCTCTGGGACGCACTTCTGCAGTCAGGGCCTCAATGGCTGGCAGAGGGCGGGATCTGCTTCTACTCTGTAAGGGGACCACTGAGAAGCCTCTTCTCACGAGGGTGGTGACCAGGCCAGGGCTGGACTTCCCCTGAGAGGACACTGTGTCAGGTGACACGGACATGACATGGTCCTGCCCTCTATGCACATGTGACCTTGATGGAGAACACACATCTCTGCTCATGAGGCAAGAAGGGACTCTATGAGGAGTCGTCCTGGGCAGGGTCAGGGCTGGGCTTGCAGGTGAGTTGGAGTGAGCCTGCAGGAATGCTACTGGGGAGAGAAACTGTCCTGAGCCCACACTCTGGCCTCCTGGAACACAAAGCTCAGGCCAAGTTGGGGCAGGAGTCTGGGCCCAGGCTTGGGCAGCACCTGCTCAGCCCAGGTGCCTTGAATTAACTGGAAGGCCCAGCGTAAATACCCTGCTCATAGCAAATGGCCCAGCTGTCAGCAGTTCAGCTGTGACCACTACAGCGTGAGGTAAATGGAAGATACAGCCAGGGTGGCCGTGTAGCACCTGGAGACTGTATTCCAAGTCCTCCTTTTAGTATCAGTTTCCTGGGTTTTAATTAGTACTAAAGCCACCAGTTAGCCAAGTAAGTCATTAAACTGTGTGTGAGGCTGCCTGGGCAGGATGTCCATGCAGTGGAGACCCTGCCCTGCTCCTAGTCTCCCTGGTCCTCACGGGGAATGGCTTTTCCCAGTTTGCCCAGAACTGGCAGGGCTATAGGACTGAACGGCCTCTATTTCCCGGTAACCCCCACAGTCCAGAGCAAGCAGGGTGCTTGGTTCTAACTTGAGGACAGAGAATATGATCCACCCACTGCGAGCACATGGGGCAGGGCTTGAAAATAACACTACAAAAGCCCCTGATCAATAAACAAGGGGTTGATTCATGCTGTTTCAGATCTGGCCACCAGATGGCAGGAGAGGATCACGGCCAGAAAACTACTTGGGAACTGTCAGGAAACCTCCAGAATACAGGGTTCCTCCTCCAGGGCCCAGGCCTGCTCCAAGGCCAGCCCCGGAGGGAGGCTGCCTGTTCCCAGAAGCACACCAGCTGTCATTGTGAAATGTCTGCTCCCTCTTCAGATACCTTCAAAGTCTTCACTGATTGCTTTTATTGCAGTTGAAGGATGAGGCTTGTTGTAGTTTAACAGAAAGGACAACCATAATTTTGGGGAAAAAAAATTTTTAAAAATAACACTACCCTTCTTATCAGGTATTTGTAGAATAACGTGGGCCTTAGCACATCTTAGGAAGTTGCCATCGTGCTAGAGATTGGAGGCTAATTCCTTAATCCTCTCCACCCTCTGCAGGTGGAGTCTTCTCTTCAGTGGGAGGACACAGCCAGGACAGGGACCTCTGGAGCCCCCAATGGACCCAAGACTCTCCAGCTCTTATCTGCACCCATCTTGTCCTGAAGACTGCAAGGAAGTGGCAGAGGAAGGGAGGAATCTGCTCTTCTGGAATCTTCTGACCTTGAGAAGCTTTCCAGCTTTGCCAGGACATGGCAAGTGGATGCCCCCCTCATGTAGCACAACCTACCAGCCTAGCTCCAGCAACCACGGGGAGCACCCTGCTCTGCAGGTGAGCATGTGTCCTGGCATGGTGGGGCAGGGGGCACTGGCTGGCAGCTGGATGCAACTACGCAAGCTCTTGAAGCCAGGGGTGGGTTGGGTTCATTCTGGGCTTAGCAGTCATGCCCGGCACATAAAAGGTGCCTTATCGATCCTTGCAGGTGAATGATTATTCACACAGACTGGTCTGTTTCTCAGAACGAGTTCCTTCTGAGCACTTGGCCTTTATTTTGCTTCATTCTCTAAATGCTTTATGTTGTATTCCACTTTGCATTTTCCTAGGGCTGCCATAACCAATCACAACACAACGGACTGCTTAAAAGAGCAGACATGTGTTTCCCCGGGTTTGGAGGCAGAAGTCTGAAATCAAAGCATGGGCAGGGCCTTGCTTCCTGAAAGTCCAGGGGAGGGTCCACCTTCACTCCTCTGCTGGTGTGCAGTCAGCCTGGCAGCTCTGGGCTCCGGGCTGCATCCACCATCCTCCGCCTCTGCCCACACAGGGCCCTCTCCTCCTTCCTCTCTTTCTGGAATCTGCCCCTTATTTGGATATTTGGTGAATTTAAGGCCCTTTTAATGCAATGGGGTCTTATCTAAGTCCTCTCCTAAATTACATCTACTGAGATCCTGTTTCCCAATCAAGCCATGTCCCAAGGCTCCAGGTGTCCACAGACTTCTTGTGGATGCTATTCAACCCAACACTGGAACCAGGGGACACTCTGTGGTTGCTGACCCGAGGTTGGCTCTGGGTGAATGCTCTGTTGATGTCCTCACATGCCACTGAGCTACCCTAGGAAGAAGGCTGGCATTGCTAACAGTCCCATTTGCAGATAGGAACACTGAGGCAAGATATGTCACTTGTCCAAGATCTCAAAGCTAAAAGGTGGCAGAGAGGGGTAGGCTTCAGAGAGCCTCAGCCAGTGGGTGCTGTGCAGCGACAGACAGCCCTGCCTCGTCAGTAGTGCCCACTGAGACCCCCGGTTCTGCCAAGGAAAGTACAGACACCTTGACACCTTTAACGAGGTAGGACCAATTGGAAAGTCTTGAGAACCTCGAGCAAATGAAAATGAAAGAACAAAAACACCTGTCAACATCCAGATGTTGCCCTCCTGCCCTCAAGTGCCTGGCCCCGCAAGCCCTAGGGCCTTGTTGCTCATCCTGACCACTCCACTGGCGAGGAGAGCTCTTCCTGAGCATCCTGCTCTCCTTTGAAGTAATGTGACATTGGTGTGAAACACAGGGAGGGGCTCATGCTTGGGTGTCACAGACAAGGTGCGAATCCTGCCCAGATATAACGGAGGGAACCTTCCCCACACCCACCCCTATGGGGATCACGCCCACCCTTACGGGGATGTGTGCTGCAGATCAGTCCTCAAATTATATTCGATGTTCATTACTGCCCTAGCATCTGGAAGGTCGGGGGTCTGGAACAGCCTGCCCACAGGATCCCCAAGTCTGCTCTAGTGACTTCTGCCAGGAGGCCAACGAGGACACCTCCACCTGCTTCCTCCTGGACACAGGGCTTAATTAAGCCCCTTGCCAGTGAATCACGGTGTTCCTGGGGAGCCGGGCACTCCACGCTAGTTACTAAGAAGCCTCCTCCTACTTCCTCTGTTGCTGAGTATGACCGTTTGTGGCCCCGTGTGGCCCTGCATGCCGTACAGCATCTTCTAGCCCAGAATGAAACTGTATGTGACTAACAGACTTCTGCCTGTCACATCTGGTATGTTGGGTGCTGTTTCTTGGGTAGTCCCCATCCTCTGGGCAGGCCTTGCTCTCAACAGGGTGCAGAGGAGCAGTTAGAAGCCTACACACCAGGTCCTGTGGACACTCAGTGACCCTCAGGGGATAGCCTGGGGACTGCCATCCCATGTGGAAGCAGGAATACTGTGCTCAGGCAGGCAGGGAACAGCTTTCCCAGGGCAGATGATTAAAATGGGCACTGAAGCAGAAGCAGGGGTCCCTGGGCAGACTCGGAGATGGAAGCAAGCCAGAAGGCATCTGAGGGATGGGGACAAGAGGTGCATGAATGTGACAAGCGGGAGGCAGCTCAGGACAGGGTGCTCTGCTCCTCGCGGTCCTGAGCTGGGACCTGCCCAGTCCTGATTCCTGCTATGCCTGTGCAGTACACATGGCCCGGGGCTGAGCGCCTCCTGAGCTGCCTCCTGCTTCTCATATCCATGCATCTCTTGTCCCCACTCCTCAGATGGAAGGTGCCGTGGAGTCGGGACAGGTGGCAGGAGGAGGCTTAGGGAGGTTCCAGAGCTGGTTGAGATGCCAGACCAACCAGTGTCCAGCAAAACAGGGGCCTGGCCTCAGCTGTCCTTGTGAAATGCACAGGGTAGAGACTGATCTAGAAGTTCAACTCCAGGCTCATCTAATCCTCGGTATCTTCTTAGGCCCTTGGATTACGTGCATTGTGGATCCTTCAGTACTTCCAGGACTAACTAGAAATGTGGATGTAACTTTTAGAATTCCATATGAAATATTAACTACCCCAAAGGGGGTGGAGCGATTGCAATCTGGCAAGTTTTATCAAACAAATGGAAACACAAGCAGAAAGAACAGCCAGGCTGGGAGGCCTGAGGAACAGCGAGCAGACCCATGTGTGTGTGCCGGCCAAAGGGCACGCTCTGACCACCACGGAGCGGCTGCGGCTCAGCGGATCACGTAACCGCCACCTGAGGACAGGCAGGAGTTGAGGCCCCAGTGAGTCAGGCAGAACTCCCATCCACCCTCAGCGCATGACATTCACCCTCGCCTCTGTGCCAACAGTTTTAATTTAATAAGCCGACGTGTCAAGGGCCACTTTAGATAGATCACAGCTGCTGCCTCCCACACCCTGTCCCTTGGAAAGTTATGTTCTCTGGCTCTGCCCCTTCCAGCTTCTACGGGGACACTGCACGCTGTATCCTGTGTGTGTGTGTGTGTGTGTGTGTGTGTGTGTGTGTGTGTCCTTCTCCATGGGAGACTCGCGTTCTTCTGTAGTTCAGCCCTAATCTCCCAACTTGATCCAAAGAATCAGGATTCTGGGGGATGTTTCTGTGCAGTGAAGAAAAGTGCTGAGTACAGGAAAAAACAGGAAGCAAATAGACAGAGCACTTCAACTTGAAGCCAAAAATTAAAATGGCTCAAATATTACAATTAAAGTGGGCATCACATTTAAAGGGGTGATTTTCATTATTAACTCATTGACCCAAAAAAGCAAGCAGCAGAAGGGGCCATGGAGGACACTGCTACTGTTGGGTATGAGGTGTCTCCCCAAGAGCTCGTGTGGACAATAAAGGAATGTTCAGAAGTGCAGTGGTTGGATTTTGCCAGCTGCAACCTCATCAGTGGATTAACCCATTTTATGAATTCATAATTTGAATGAATCACTGTGTGGTACCCTAGGCAGAGGGAGCATTGCTGGTGGAAATAGGTCAGGAAGTGCCCTCGAGGATCTGGTATCATGGCCCTGACCCCTTGGGTGCACTTCTTTCCTCTCTCCCCGCCTCCCAACCTCCCTCCCTCTCTGCCTCCTGGCTGTCAGGAGCGAAGCAGCCTCTTCACCTGCCTTCTGCTATGTTGTTCTGACCCCCTGAACCCCAGAGGACTGGAGCTGGCCAGGCATGGATTGAACCTCTAGAACCCTGAGCCCAAAGTAAACTTTTCTTTCTCTAAGTTGTTCTTATTGAGCATTTTGGTTACAAGGATGAAAAGCTGAGTAGCACAGTCACCTTTTTAAAAAAGAATAAGAAAGTTAGGGAAGAACACTGAAAAGGAATTAATGTTGGCCTTGAAGGTTAGCTGGGCCTTGTGCATAGGAGGAGGAAGGGTAACTATTGAAAAGAATGTCTCCTCATTCTTGTAACAAATCCTAACACTTGGCCAATATAAGAAAAAATATTTTCTAAAATATCACAAAAAAAATTGTCTTTAAGTAAATGGGCAAAGAATCGGAAGAAAATCAGGATCTGAGTGACACCCAGATGTGGTGCACGCAGAGGAAGACATGTGGAGAGCCAGATGCCGGGAGCAGGGGTGGGCTTCCTGAGCACCAGGCGTGGACCTCCTGCAGGCAGCGTCCTTCAGGTGTCCCTGGCTAACCAGGACTGAGCGGTTGGATTGGGTTTTAGTTTTTATGCCTGGGATATATGGAAAAACCAAAGCTCTCACATTGTGCAAGGGAACAACTTGCAGATTGTCACATGTAAACTTGGCCATGGGCACACAATGATTGCCAGGCTCTGCTGAGATCTGAGGGCTCCCGAGTTTTTTGTGTCCTTGATATTTCTCCATGACAACGGGGTACCTCTGGGTTGTACTTTGTTTTTTTCCGTTGATTCACACTTTTTTCTTCTGAGAGTTCTTCACCTCTGCTCAGTCCCTCAGCCCACTCAGGGGATCCTTTAAAAATGTATTGATTAGGGAGCCAGGGGCTGTGGTGCACACCTGTAATCCCAGCGGCTTGGGAGGCTGAGGCAGGAGGATAGCGAATTCAAAGCCAGCCTCAGCAAAAGTGAGGCCCTAAGCAACTCAGTGAGACCCTGTCTCTAAATAAAATACAAAAAGGACTGGCGATGTGGCTCAGTTGTCGAATGCCCTTGAGATCAATTCCTGGTACCAAAAAAAAATAGTAATGATTTATAGAGCAAATTTAATTTTTCCTTGAATTAACAGACTTTGCAAATGTCTATTGTCTGATTTCATGGGCAGTGTCTGTGGTGAGCTGTCTTGGTCTCGTTCCTCTCGTTAAGCAGAGTTAGCCATCCATCTTTAGTCTGGCTCAGGACCACGAACACTGATGCTCACTGAAGACATTGAACTTTCCCCCAGGTAACCAGGGTGCAGCCACAGACACGATGCCCTCAAGACTTCTCCATTCATGGCCACAGGGTCTGGAGTCCAAGCAGGTGGGTCATGGTGATGAGGGGGGACAGTGAGGGCCGTCCCTTTTCTCAGCAGGGAAGGGTGACTGGAGAAGAGAGGTTTAGATTTTGTGAAAAAGTGACCTTGGTCAGAGGAAGAAAACAAGTCACACTTAGAGGCAAGCTGAGAAACCAATGGGAGCAGCAGCAGAGCATGCCTGCCAAAGCCCCACTTCCAGCAGGGAGAGGAGGACTGAGGCAGAACGGAAGTCGGATGGGGCTGTGCAGGCACCTTCTCCAGGCACCAAAGTGGGCGAGCTTCTGCCCACAGCAGAAGGCCGGCCACCAGCCAGCTGAGAAGGAGCTCTGCCCCAGACGTCACTGTCCAGTGAGCCAGTGGGTTCCCTGTTGGCGTGTGCTATTTTGAGTCTCCTCTGTGGTTAACAGCTACAGCAGCCTGACTGGCACAGACAGGAAGTCCTGGCACATTTAAGGGTGCTGTGAGGATGCATTTAGGGAGCAGGGATACAGTGGGGCTCAAGATGGGGGATGGAGATGATGCGGTGGGCAGGGAGTGGGTCCACACCAGGGTGCTGGTGGCAGAAGCTGAAAGAGAGAAGATTAGAGAACTGCTTAGGAGAACAGAGGTCCGAGAGGAGTCAGAATGCAGAGCAGGAGGGCCGGGGCCTTGAAGTGGCCGCACGTAAATGATGGAGAGAAGGACAGATCTGGGAAGAGGACGTGTATAGTATTCGTCATTTGGAGTTTGAACTATTGTTGGGGATTTAAGTTCCTAATACACAAAACCTGCCTTCACTACTTGAATTTGGAGTCAATGGGAAAATAGGGGAAGTGTCAGTAATTTGAAGATATGAGAGATTTACTATTGAAAAGAGCTCTGCAGTCAAATGGGCTTCTCAACATGTTCCCATGTCGTGTGGCCCAGAGAGCTGGTGAGAGCACAGACTCGGCCCTGAGCCCCAGAAAGCACCTGGAGAGGCTGGGGCCCACCTGTCGCCTGTGCCCAAACTCACCCACTGGAGCAGGAGAGGAGGCAGAGTGGCCAGGGGTGGAGCTGGGAGGAAGTCCCGCCTCCTGGGAACAGAGGAGCCCTGAGCTCCAGCCGCCAGCCCTTTGCCTCCTGAAAATACAGCATCCCACAGGCCCTGCAGGTGCACGTCCATTGGCAGGAGGGTGAGTGCGGGTGTGCCCGCAGGTGCTGGCCGTCACCAGCAAGGGGGTCTCGAGAGGGCCTGGGCCCCTAGGCAAGGAGTCTGCTTAGGAAGCACAGCACCTGAGGATGGAGCCCGGGCACCACACTGTCTAAGACAGTCATCAGAGGAGGAGTCCTTATGGGTCCAAGACCAACAGCAGAGTCCAAGGAGAGCCCGGGGACAGAGCAAGGTTCGGTGGTAAGACAGCAGAACAAGCATCCTACACTGAAAAGCGAGCCATTACCATGAGCAAGGAAGAGGACGTAGGTTAGGGAGAGTGGGCATCATGCAGGGCATCCAGAGAGATAGCCAGGCAGGACTGCCAATCACCCTGCGACAGTTACCACAGGGATCAAGCACAGGGTCCCTGGAGTCTGTAAGCAGCCTGCTTGAGATTTGATGCTAGTAAGTACCAAGGAGATAACCTCACACAGGGTCATTCCCTGCAGGGATCCAACATGAAACTGACTTCACTCAAGGCAGCCACTGGTCTTGGGCTTCAGTCTACCTGGCACAGCTCAGAGGGTGGCCCAGGTTACTCCTCACAGCTCATGTGTGGTTGGTCCTTAATGTCCCACTCACATGAGAACCACTGGACATTGAATCGGGCAGATCCTGACGTGTGCCCTGTAGAAAGGACCAGATAATGGATGCAAGTTTTACAAATAACCAAACAAATGACCTTCACCTTCACTACCAAACACAGAGGAAAATACAGAGGTACAAGTCAAGTTCTCTATAAAGGTATAAAGGACATATTTTAATCAACTAAGATTTGCATATCAGTATAATTTTATATTCAGTTCTTCATCCTGTTGTTTAATCCACAAACTACTTTATGGCTATTGCAGATACATTTTCTTATATGAAATATGGGCATCTAAAGGGATATTTGATCAAAATTTCACCAGATCTCTAGATAGACAGCCTCTCTCCTCGGTCCTGTCAGTGCTGGCCACAGAGAAAGAGGGCAGGACGAAAGCACTTCCAGGAAGGTGCCAGACAGAGTCAGGGCTCCTCTGCAGAGAGTAAGCAGAGGCGGGAGGGAGTGGGCCAGGTCCCGTTCTCCAGGTAAAGGAGCTGTTTTCAACTCTGATGATGAGCAGTGTGAGGTGCGTCTTGCCCTACTTACATTCCAAAGGACAGCTTAGTCGCCAGCTCAGTTTATGGAATTGAAGGGCCATCTCGTGCTGTCCTTGTGTTTTGTTTTGCTTTGTGTACTTGCTGGCCTTTGTTTTGACTCTATCACTTTTGCTGCTGCTTACCCACATTGAACACTTAGGAAGCTCGAGCAGGCTGCTTAGAGACTCTAGGTACCTTGGAGGATGTAGAGGCTTTGTGAACTAGCAAAGTCTTCAGTGCAGAAAAATAAAAAGAACAGGAGGCAGCCATGGCAGAACCAGCTGAAAAGCTCCAAAGAAGCAGGGGCTTAGAGAGACAGGCCACCTGGGACACCTGTGAGTTGTGCGGGTGGGGCTGGGGGAGGC
The DNA here is from genome assembly GCA_028644305.1 of Xerus rutilus. Taxonomy (NCBI): domain Eukaryota; kingdom Metazoa; phylum Chordata; class Mammalia; order Rodentia; family Sciuridae; genus Xerus; species Xerus rutilus. The sequence goes on from CM053405.1 coordinate 3,103,241, forward strand.
CAGCAAAGATCCTCGGTGAATCCCACTTCCTGCACTTAAGGGCAATGTTGAGTGGCTGGAGCAATCGTAGGAGGGTCCTCTGTGGAGTGGGCTCTGTGTCTCACTGCTTCCTGGTACCATTTAGAAAATTTGGTCAAAGAGCAGAAGAACATGCTGTCTGGCGATTTCTGACATGTTGTCACAATGCTTCTCATCACATGATGACTCTTTTCCAGTATTTAAAGATCACATGAGGGAAAATAGTCAGGGTGGTAAGGGATCTCGAACATCAGTATGTATTGGGGCTCTGGACTCAATATTACATCATCATTTGTAAACATTTAAAGAAAATTTACTAAACAGGTATTAGTTTCCACACTACATAAAAGAACGCTCGTCACATCTCTGCATTGCGCATGTGCCTCTAATGAGTTCAAATGCCCCATGAAAAACAGCCGCGTCAGCCACTATTGAGGACAGCCAGTCTGACTCATTATATACAACTACTCTGAGGTGTTAATATTCCCATTTTAACATTGAGAAAAACAAGACCTGGAAACATGAGTAATTTCCTCTTGATTCCTCAGCTACCTTGCAGCAGATATGGAGATAGGTCCAAGCAAATCCTGGGTTATTTAATGGCTGGACGTTGAGTAGGTCCAAATGATTTTCTATTCAATGTGAGGGCGTGGCTGTGCTTCTCTCCAGTAGCTCCATCAGCTTGCGGAGCGGAGCCCGTTTCTTCTGCTCCATGGTGTTTTCTGTGGCACCTGAGAGTGAGGCATGTATGTTCCCCCTCCAGCCACGGAGTGAATGGCATGGCTTCAAAGCGTTTCTCACGGATTTCCACCATTTCCAACCTATAGGGGCAAATGCACAGCATCTTTAAAATGTTAGCAATTGACACCAAAAAGACAAGAATGATGATTTTATGACTGTTTAGAATGCAGTTTCAAAACGCGACACTAGTCTGCTTACTGCAACACGGTGGCGATCACTCCAGAGACTGCCAGTGGCAGTCAGTACCAGGCACTGTCCTGGGCCCAGGAGGCGCCTCAGAGTGCTCTGCTTCAGGATAACGTGGAACGCAGGCTCTTCTTGCTAAGTCGGGAGGCATCCAAGGAGAAGAGCAAAAGCACATACCAAGTCCAGAGGGAAATCAGGAGCACAGTCTTCTGCAGTGCAGTAAAGCATGCGGCCTGGCTCAGCTCCCTTCCTGAGGGTCCGGGAGGCCTCTGACTTAGGTGAAGCACAGGGAGCTAAACCAGCACCCAGGTCCTCCTCACGTACCACAGGGCATTTAGAAATGTTGCAGAGTTTACAAAAAGAATTGCTTAATTCCTAATGAAGCATGAAGTCAAATGCCTCTTTCCCTTTTAGCCACCTCAACTGTCTTTGCAGTACAAGCTTCCATCTCAAGACAGGTGGACTTGCTGGGGATTTTAGCAATGGGGTTCTGGCCTTTGCCTCAGGGGATTCTAAGTGCCACGTGGCTTCTGAGTTCTTCTCTATCTACTAATGTCCTCTGTTTCTTTTTCATTGTAATTTTTCATTCACTTCCTCTTTGCTCCAAGTGAGGGTCCAGCACCCACTGCTCAAAACAGCCTTTGACTTTTCCCCTCTGACCTCAGGCCCCGGAATTCAGATGGCCTTTGCTCATGAGACCAATTTTCCAGTCTCCCAGTTATCTGTACCACTTTGATTTGGGCACTTTAAAATTTCTATCCTGTTAAAAAGTATATGAATATAGCACAGTGAATTTCACCTTCAGTGTAGGACTGTAAAGCACCAATTAAGAAAAAAAATCAATGAATAGAAGGAAGACCAGCAGCACAGAGGAGGAGGAACAGGGCGGGAGGAGGGAAGGGGAAGGGGAGCGCTAGGGACAGGAATGGAGCAGATTATGTTCCATGTACATATGCTTACGTCTAAATGAACCCCATTGTAGTGCATTAATTCTAGTGCACTAATAAACACTGAAAAGACAAAAGCCTCTTGCTTCCAGAACCACATTAGTTTGTTGAATATGTCCAAAGAATGTATTAGAAGTTTTTGTTGCTGCTCTCAACAACTAAATCTTTTAATCTAAGTGCAGAGTTAATATTTTAATCGAACATGAAGAGCTAACAAGCTTTAGGTACAATCATTGCAGTACAAATCACTGCAACGAACCCTCAAAATAGGATTGAGTGCAGATATTTTCAGAGGCAGTATTTGCTCTTATTAGTCTGATGGACACATATATATGTGTATGTGTGTGCACACAATTTTTCATATTATCTGGTGAAATCAAGGCACCCCAGGGAAATAAATGCAGACTCTCCAGCAAATGTATTTCCCAAAGCACCTTTATCTCCACTACGATCCTTCCCGGAGTTGGTCTCTTCTTCCTGAGCTCCCTGTGAGAAAGCATTTCCTAGAATATTGCTCTGTCTGTGGGCTGGTTTCTAAGTTGGAAGAAATGTGATTCAGAACATTTGGAAGCATACTGTATGCCCCCTTGGGACTTATAAATCTGTTCTAAGTAATTTATTTTAGTTTCCTTTTCAGAGAAGGCTTAGTTCATCCCAAATGAGAACGACTGTCCTAGGGCTATTGTTTCAGGATGGAGCAGCGATGTACAGCCTTGTGAAAGTGGTTATTAATTTATTTTGGAAATGCAATCACTGCCCACAGATTATTTCAATTAAACCCTGCCTACCCCACATGTCATTTTCCATTTTGTTAGGGAACTGGGTCTCTTGTAGGTGCCTCCTACTGCTAACTTTATTGGTGAGAGCTTAAGCATGGGGTCTCTAAGGAAATACTCAGGACCATATGCATGCACCTGGTCTCAGCTGGGAAAAATTTCATCCTCCAAATGCACATTTGTGGCTGGAATTTTCCGCCACAACACACAAAAGTAAACAATATGTAATATCATCTCTAAGTATTAACAGAATACAATCAGAGAGGGTCTGTGAACTAAGTAGAATCAGAGTAGAGCTGAGGTCCCAGGAGCAGAACATCCCATCGTAAAACCTGGACCCAAGCTGCAAACATGGAGCAAATGCTTTCCATTTTCACATAAAACATGAAGTATCAATCAAAGTTGATGAATTATGGTGTCTATGTGTGTGCACACACTTGAAACTAAGTTTAGTAAGGGCCTTCGGTTCATCTGTCCACTGCATCTTGGTTCATCTCTGGGACTCACATTGAAACTTCACTGTGTTCTCTGTAGCTCACTGTTGATCAAATAACTTCCTAAATTTAAGATTCTTTCCTCACATCTACATTTAAGAGTGACATATCATATAATCCCAAGGTGATTTAAAAAAAAAAATGTTACTAAGGTGCTCAGGACCCAACTTTCCCCAGGCCAGCCCTGGGAGCAAAGTAGACCACATTGGCTTTTCTACATTTGTGTCCTTGGCACTTCCCAATCCCTGGGCTGCAGGTGACAGGGCAGGACCCACCTCCTCAGAATCAGCACCAGGATGTGGACTCTGCTCATGAGTAGTTCTTCTGTAGCTGATGTCCTGCCCAGCATGTGACATGGGCAATAATATGACCTCCCAGCCACGGACAGGTGCAGAAGTTCTAGCAAGCAGCATACTGAGGGCTCTTACCAAAGTGGGTTGTCTCCTTCAACTTCCTGTTCCTCTGTGATAGTGTTTGCATGTTAATCTGTTTAATAAATCATCATGAGATTGACGGCTTACACGACTATGAGTCGGTCCCTGGAAATCAGACGGAGCAATGTGTTCATCTGGTCGTGTTTTGATTACATTCTGACTAGCCCCTGCCCACCTTCCTCTCATGGCTGGTGGTACTGAGCAGCTGTGTACATTTATGGGTCCGTTATGAAGCTGCTTTAAGGATACATTTATCCCATATTTTGTTTGATATGATAAATAACTTGCAGTCATCCCCTGTATGATTGAGTTACTGCTGACTGTCCCCACCAGGGACTCATAAGGCAAGTGAAAAGGGACAGGTCAGAGGTCCTATAACAGGAATAAGTCCTGGAGGCTTTGGCACCAAGGTTTGTGGGAAAAGAAAGGGAAGATGATTTCAAAACATATGGCTTAGAAGCTGGTGCATGAGAATGATTTTTAGTCCTCAGATGTGTAAAATAGTAAGCAGATTTCCTTATCAAAGTGGATGTTCTTAGCAGGAATAGCATAAGATAGCACTGATACGTTGAAATATACTAATGATCATTTTCATTTTTGACAGAAATCTTATGAAATAGATCAGGGTCTCTGCTTGTATGGAAAATCCCCTATCAATACTGCAAATGGAAAGAGCTTCTGTTTATTTTATGGACCTCCATGTTCAAAGATATAAATGAATGAATGAATGAAAAAATAAGTAAATGTTTAGCCAGAAAGTTGAAGCACACAGTAAATTATATCTCTAGTTTTGCTATAGAAAATATACTAGGAAATTACTGTCATTTAAAAAGACAGTAAATAAAATGAGATCAAAATGTGTAGGAAACTACAATAGATGCCCCACGCACAGTTCTCCAGTTATTTGTGTGTGTTTCTTGGTTTAAACTGCAATTTGCTATAATTTGCTTCCTCATCCAGGACCAGTGCTTTCCCTTGCACTGTTTCTCGTGTGTCTAAACAAACCCTTGCCACACCAGCCAAGCGAGCACCAGGATGTCCCCGCAAGCTGCCTGCACATCACTGACCTGGAGGCTTCCCCCGAGGTCTGAGCCGCAGGTTTCGGTGCGAGGCCTGAGTCCCTCCCTCAGCTGGGACGCTCGAGCTCCTGTGTCTTCACTCCACTCCCATCTTTCCCTCCATTGCTCATAAACACGAGGGGGCTTCTGCTTGCTCTCCAGTCCCTGGCTGGGGGTCAGACCCTCCCATGTGACCTGCCACGCTGCTCTCGGGTTTGTTTCCACCGCCTCGTCCTCTGTCCCTGGAAGGATTCACTTAAGTCTTCATCCTTGTTCACTCCCTGCATCCCAATGACATCGTCCATATGCAAATTTGGCAGGAGCCTTGACGGTGATAGAAGGTGACTGTAGATAGTCCAAAGTCCCTCCACCTCATGACTGTCCTCTCCGTCATGTCACTCAGGCATGGCTGGTCCTCCCCCCCCACGCATCCTTGGGTCCATTTCCAAAGAGTGTTTTCACGTGAGCTGCTGTGAGATCCCAAAGACAGGGACGGCAGCTCAGCAGACTGACTCTGCTATTGGAACAGGTGGGATGAATGGATGCGGGCGTCTGAGCCAAACCCAGCTCCGTGATTTGAAAACCCACTGCTAGGCCTCCCTTTCCTCCAACTAGAATCTGATGACGACGCCATAGGAGAGAAAGGCACATGCCTTTCTGACTGAGCCCAAGTGCAAGAGGCTTTGTTTATCCAAAGCCCTGACAATTGCTCAGAACACACTGGGTTAGGTCAGTTTTTCACACTGCTTCACAAACTTGGCCAGTACCTCTGGGATCATATCCCATCCCTCCTCCCTCCCCGTAATCCCCTTCTTTTACATTGATCTTTCTTTTATTTTGATGGAATTCCCCTCACACCACCTCTTTTCTCTCTCTTTTTAAAATAACCCAATTAATAAATGGGAAAAGGAACTAAACAGATACTTCTCAAAAGAAGAAATATAAAAGGCCAAAAATATGAAAAACTATTTAAAATTTTTAGCAATTAGGTAAATGAAAATCAGAACTATATTGAGATTTTATCTCTCTCCAGTCAGAATGGCAATTATCAAGAATACAAATAGTAATAATTGTTGGTGAGGATGTGGGAGAAAAGGTACATTCATACATTGTTGTTGAGACTGCAAATTTGAGCAACTACTCTGGAAAGCAGTAGGGAGATTCCTCAAAAACTGAGAATGGAACCACCATCTGACGTGGGTATCTCACTTCTCAGTATATATTCAAAAGATTTTAAATCAACATACTACAGTGACGCAGCCATCTCAATATTTTTAGCAACACAATTCACAATAGCCAAGCTATGGAACCAGCCTAGGTGCCCTTCAACAGATGAATGGATAAAGAAAATGTGGTACAAATACACAAGAATATCAGCCGTAAAGAATGAAACTATGGCATTTGCAGGTAAATGGACGGATCTAGAGACTACCGTGCTAAGTGAAATAAGCCAGACTCAGAAAGTTCAGAGTCAAATTTTTACTCTGAAATGGAGAAACTAGAGCAAAATAAAGTAACTGAACTCTTATTATTTTAATGTTTTCTCTTCACTCTGCAGCGTACCCCTCCGTGGGTGGATGATTTCTGCTCATTGTGCACTGGGTCTTCATAATTCCTCTTCTTTATTGCTGCAGTTACTCCCCAGCTGAATTTTGTGCATCCAAACTCACCACCATCCTTCCCCAAACAAGCACACACTCGCATGTGCCTGCCAGGGAACAAACACACACACTCTCTCTTTCACACACACAGTGCCTTCCTCCAGTAGAAGAATGTGACTTCTGCAGCAGCCTGAGAGCAAGTCCTGGCCTAGCCACCTAGACCCTCTGCAGCCTTCTGGGTCCCGTGGTAGTGAGGGCTCCAGTCTCACTTGCCGCAGGGTAGGAGGCTGCCATCTCTGACCTCCTTTCCTCTGTCCTCCACTAGGCTGGGCTTTGTCCCAGACAGCAGGCCGGGAGGCGCCAGGTCACTTGTTTGTCCCCATGCTGCTGCCCCATATCCATCACCACCTGCAGTTTCTGCACTGAAGGAGCTCAGGGCAGAGGGCAGAGAGGGAGGCACACCACAGCGGCTTCCACAGGGAGAATCCACTGTTCTCCCACGGACAGGAGGCTGGATGCCCGTCCTAACACCACAGAGGGGATCTTGGAGATGACAAACCTACTTCCGGTCTGGGTGCCTAGAGCTGGAGGTGCTCAACGACCCTCCTGTGTGGGCAGGGCCGGGGTGTGTGTGAGGAGGAAGAGACAGGCTGCTCCCAGGGGTGGCTGCCTTCTACTCCTGCTTGGGCCTTCAAGACGGGACAGGGAAGGCCCCAAGAAGCAGGGCAGGAGGTGGCTCTGAGTCAATAGGGAGGAGAGCCATGGTGCACACTGCTGGGTGAGGACCAGGCAGTGGACACTTGCTGACATGAGCTGGACCCTGAGGAGGGGAGGAGGGCAGGTGAGATGTGACAATGGACTTTGTGTCCTGAGCTGGGCAGGAGAGGGGAGCACCTCTGGCCATTCCCCAGAGCCTGGCATGCCTGATGACTGTCCAGTCCACCAGCAGTAGCAGAGGACATCACGTGCCATACTGACCCTGTAGCCAAAGGAGAGGATGATGTCTTTGAAACTCCTCAGAGCAGGTGTGGTTGGCAAGGTGGCCTTGCCATGGGGGCTGGGAAGCTGGGTCTTAGGGTCCCATGGTAGTCCCCGCCCAGCATCGCCAGCACCCTCCACAGCAGCCTGTGCATCCCGCCAGCAGATAGGGGTCAAGGAGGTCACAGGGACGTGTTCGTGAGCTGGCCTGAAAGGAGCATCCCTGTGACCACACCTGTCTCCTGGGCCACCCAGGCCTGGGCAGCAGCCAGGTGCCCTCAGGTAATCACAGGGCAATGCTGAGCTTCTGTTCTCGTTTTGAACTGTGACCATACAACATGAAGATGAGTGCTGGAGGTGCCCCTGGAGTTCACATGCAGATAATTGAAAGAATCTGTAAGCTCTGAGTAGAAAGACATTTGGGGACAAATGGAAACAGTGGCAACACAGAAACAGTAACAATGAGGTTGAACACAACAGATGGATTCAAACTGATAGATTTGTTTTTGAAGAAAACAATTCTGAGGACCTACTTAAGCTACATTTCACATATTTTTCTGTTTAATGAATAACCATTTGGCACCACGGCCTGAAGTCCACAGCTACCGGGAAGTGAGCAGGCTGCTGACTGGAGGAACTGCCTTCTGACTTCTTCAGAACGCCACAGCTCCATGACGCTGCCCTTGAACATGACCAACGAGTCTGCCCATTTCCTAGTGATATCCACACAGTGGAAAGGGATAAGCTCATCCACCCGCCTGTGAGAAGCAGGACACGTTCCAGGCTGTGTCGCTAGTGACGGCCCTCCTGCTGGGGGTGGTGGGGAGGCTCAGGGCCACCAGGCCGTCTGGCTGAGCGGCTTCTCACTGGGGGCCGTGGATTTGCAGTGATCCAGCCCCAGTCTCCCGCCCAGTCCCTTGCAACCAGAGGCATGTTTGTGAGAAAGCTGGATGTTGTCAGGGGTGAGACCCGTGGGTCCCCAGCCGCCGGCCTTGTCCACTAGCACGCCCCCACCAACAGAGCTAACAGACTTCCAGTCTGCAGCCCGAGGAGGAGGACCCCCGAGGCTGCTGGCACTGTGACAGCTGCATCCATGAAAGTCTGTGTTGCTGCCGAAGTCGCCTGACATATATTCTCAGGGAAATGAGGATCATGGCAGATAAGAACAGGAATGTCAGGCTCCTCCATGGCCTGACTCTGAACTTAGTGCTAACATCTGCAGCAAACATTCTTTTCTGAAATTTGTTCTGCTTTTGGTGTTTTCTCAGAAAGCCACAGGAAAACAGAAAAGAGCAAGACCTTTGATGAAAATGCACCTATTCCCCCGTTCCCATAAGATGGCAACTTCATTATCTTCATGCAGTAAAGGTGACTGACCAAGGAGTGATTGCCATGGAAAGTCCCAACCAACTTCAATCATGAAGCTGCATCAAATGTACCTTTCTAAAAACGATGTCAGGGGACATTAAAACCACATGGGGATATTTCCTGAACATTGTTGAAAACAATAAAATTTCAGGGGTAAGAGCAGCAGATGGCACAAACACAAAGACTTAGAGAAAGGGATTTCTAATGTTAAATTTGATAGAAAACCAAAGGAAAAAATCTTTTCTCCTCTCCTTCAAACTGGAATGTTTTCAAAATAGTGAATTATTTCATGAATATGCATTCTCTCTAAGAACAATGGAGGAGGGCCAAGACAGGGTTGCCAAGGCACGACAGGAGCAAAATGAACTCCAGCATGAAGATTTATGGTCTGGACAGTCAGGGAACGGAGACCACAGATTGCAAATGCAAAGAGAGCCTCACGTGAATAAGGGCTCCTGAAGTTTAAGGTGTTCTTCAGTAAAGTGTCTTCACATAACTTGACCTTATGTAACAGCAGAACAAATTCATCATCGGAAGCAGTAATGATAATAGAACAGTCTCATTGTTTAAAACATCTGCTGTTTACTGAGGCTTTTGAAAGCTGTGTAGACCTCTCGCGTAGGTAATTTTCAGTGTAAACACTGAGGTCACTGTTATGGCTCAGTATGCTCCTAACAGCCCAATTTAGATCTGTTAGTTGAAATGATGGTACTCACTTGACGGAGTCTTAGGGGCTTTTGCCCAATGAGTGAATAAAGCAGGCATAATTTGTAGGATCCCCTGTCTCCAAACTCCAGGGAGAGAAGCAGCATTTACAGAGACATGTTCAGTGGGCACAGTCATCCCCTTCTTAGGTTGGTCTCCGGCAGAAGTTGTCCAAGACACTGCCGTCTGTCAGGCCCAAAAAATTAGGAATGGGCTTTACATTTATTATTTTATTTTTAGAAACTCAAAAGATGAATTGTTTTTGGAAATGTGAAGATTATATTCAAACATCAGGGTGCCCACGTAGACATGCAGGGAGGGCCACCCTGTTCACCGATACTCTGGCTGCAGCAGCTTCCACTCAGCACTCAGAGTCGTCTGTTGGTGACAGAGACTGTGTCGCCCATAAAGCTGCATCTACTGCCAGCCTTTACAGAAGACATCCTGACACCAAGTCAGTGGCTGTCTAAGGGAGTATAGGTGAGCCACTCCTAAGCAGAGTCCCCACGGGAGGCTGCTCAGGGTGGGACACTTGGCTAGAAGTAGCAGAAAGTCCAGCTAAGTGGGGAATAAAGCCAGGTGGGAGACAGTGGGAGCACTGTCACTTACCCCACCACTGTCCGAGGAGGGGATGCTTTCCTTATGTTCCTACTATTTAAAATAGTTCCCAGGTCCAGAACTTGCTGGGTCATGCAGCCAAAGAGCTGTGCCATGGCAAGACTGAAGATTCCCCAGGCACAGTGCTGAGCTAGAGGCTTCTATAGTTTGCATCTGGAACATCTCCAAAGGCAACGTGTTAAGGGCTTGGTCCAGGGAAGTGGTACCAGGAGTCAGGGGAGGCGAGGCCCAAGGAGAGGCGAGGCCCAAGGAGATGGCTGGGGGTCTGCCTCTCTTTCACTTACATGGCTTAGCAGTTTTACTCCACTGAGTGACACCTCCACCAGAGGCCTAGAGGCAACAGGACCACCTGACCATGCACTGGAACCTCTAGCACCGTGAGCCACCATAAGCTCTTCTCTCTTATCTCAGGTGCTGTGACGGGAAGCTGAGCCTCACTTGGTGAGAAGTGCAGGTGTCCAGTTAGCATCAGGGAATTCCCCAGGTCATGCATGGCAGCGACGTGTCCTGGGAAAGATATTCCACCTTCATGGAAGAGCAAGCAGCTTTAAAGCTTAGGAGGTGAAATCACAGGTCATAAATGATAAATATGAATTACATGCAGAAAATCTCAAAAAACGTCCTTTCAGAGGTTCTTGTAGGATGTGAGGTTTGCTGTCAGCCATGGTGCCTGTTAGTCTGCTCTCCGCTGGGGAATCTCGCCTCTGGCGCAGGCCCCAGAAGGAGCTCTGGGCAGCACCATTCCTCATCAGACTTCCACTCTACCTTGCACTCTGCTCTGCCTGCAGGCCGGCCTGTCTGCTTCACATGCTCCGGCACAGCCTGAGCAGCCAGCAGCCAGGAGCCACAGGTAGAGCAGACACTGTGGTCCCTGTCTACCAGCACCTGTGCCCACAAGAGTAACCAGAGAGCCAACAGGACTGTGGCAAGAGGAGAAACAATGTTCAGATCAGACAGCCTTTGCTCTTAGGTAATTTTCCTAGATGAGAAATCCAACAGCTGTGGGACTCAGGTGCGCAGGGCAGTGTCTCCCACATCAGGTTGCGTCCATGTTGAAGGGCTGCTTGTTGTTGCTTCAGGCGTGGAAGGAAAGGGTGCCTCTTGGCAGAAACAAGAAGGCAGGCAGCTGAGAGTAGAGGCTTCTATGTCTAGGGGTGGGCTGGGCAAGGGCACCACTCAGGAGAGAGGACGCTGAGCTCCTTCGGTGCTTTTCTGCAGGGGGAGGAGGGAAGGAAGGGGCCATATCCATACTGTTCTCTTGGAGCCAGGTGACACTGTGGCTCTGAGATCAGAGAAGGAAGCCAGGGTGGACAGGTGGAGACACAGGCAAGCAGGAGGCTCTTAGCAATGTCAGAGGCTGTCTTGCGAGGGGGTCCGGATCCATCATGGTTTGCTCCAGACCTCCAGAGCATCTGCCCAGATGGAAGCTGGGGCCGCATTGCTCCTCGGTGACACTGTGCCAAATGGAAGGGAGGCATGGAGCTGAACATTGCATGTGTGTTTCTTGCTTGATTTGAAACACGTGCAGACAAGGAATGCAAACAGCTTGAGCACAAGAGACGTGGGCCAAAAGATGACAGGTTTCATGACCCTGACGCCTGTTCCTACCACAGCAATTAGTATTTGGTGGGGAGCAGGCACTCTGTCACTTCCAATATTGTTTTGTTACTTAACATTATAAAGTAATCAACTTAGCATGAAGTCATAGTCCTGTGTGGCCACTTACAGAGGAAGAAGACCCAAGAGACATTTCTCTGCAGGAGGCAGAGTGACTGCTCTGTGCCTGTCTCTCACGAGGATGCTGGGTGGTGTGATCTGAGCTGGAGCAGGAGCACCTGGGTTACTGGCTTCCCATGGTCACCTGACACTGGGGTTGCCAGGGTTCCATCTCTCCTCCATGCAGCTGACCTGCTGAACATAATGAGGTCAGTCCCTTAGGCTCCTTGCTAAGTGGCAGTCTTCATGAAACTGCCCCACAAAGATGCTGGCCTTTCCTTTGGACACCAGTTTGGTGAGAGGAAAGTTCTTGAGACCTAATCCCGATGCTGGGAGAGGCTGAGAGGCTTGCTGCTGCCCAGCCAGGAGCTCGTCCTGGTCAGGATGTGACTTCTGGTCTGGAAGAGCTTTCTCTTTCCCCAGGAGAGAACACAGTGCTAATGCCAGAGTTCACTTCTGTCCAGGTGCCACGTGAAAGGAGAAGGTGGACATGGGCGTCAGATGTGAGCCAGGGACTGGGCATTTGCCTCCTATAGGTCAGATGGTGGGGCCTTCTCCTTACTTTCAGCCTGAGAATTGTTTTTCTCTTGAAATACACACGTGAGCACAAACATAATGCCTTTCAATCTTCTGTCTCTCCACAATTCATCTTGTCAAGTCTGCAGTAAAGCAAGGCTGGGCTCGTTCAGCAATTAGAGCTAATTAACATGTGTGTTTCTATTAGAGTCCTGTCAATTTCCTCAGCTAGACAAGTAGAAAGGCCCAAATTCAGGTAACGTGGAGATCACAGAATCTGTGTCCTCCCAGCTGCGTGAGCACTTGGAGAGCCTCAGGGAGTCACGATCAGATGTCCCTTCTGCCTGAAAGAACGAGGCATCAAGCACTCCAGAACACCTGAGGACTGTGAGTGTGACAAGTCTCAGATTTTCGAATTCTTAAAATTGAATCCTTCCGCAGTTTCTTATCACAGCTCAATGGTCACGGGAACTTCAGGACACACAGGCCTGGCTTCAGGATGAAAGTGAACTTCAAGATGAAGATGAAAGTGGGAAGCTCTGTGAACACACGTGGCTGCTCCTACGGTGGAGCAGTGCCCGGGTGGGGGCTCTCAAGCTCACCCAGTGTGAGGAGAAAGCTCACACCAGTGTCAGAGGGACTTCCGCAGTTCACAGGCTTTCCTGAGAGAACCCGTTAGGAAACTGTGAGGAGGTCTGGAGGAGGGCCATAAACAGGCCAAGTTCAGAAAGATGAGCCGGATTCAACTGACAACTTGGGAGATGAGATGGAGGCGTCCTGTTTCGTAGGCTGCTCCGCCTTATCTGAACTTTCACTAGTTTGAGGCTTGGGGCATTCCCTGGAGATTTTCCGAGACCAGCGCTCTCTAATGTGCACACACACACCCACAGACACCAGGACAGCTGCCAAGTGACATCGGCTCACAGGAAAGGCTGGAGTAGAGGAGGGGCCTGGGCAGAACTAGAGGAGTCAATGCCTCTGGGTTCTTTTGATGTCAATGTTACTTTATGGTCACGTGAGCGTGAATGCCAAATTGCACCCCTCCCCCCGTCATTCTCTAGAAAACTGAAAGCCAAGATCTGGCAACACCTGGGTAAATTCAGCCTGTTGATGACTGGGAATTACTATATCAACTTTTCTTATTGGCCTATATTTCTCACATTCTTAATTATTTTTCCCTTAAATTTTAAAAGTTAAATAAAAATATTATTTAGTTTCACTGCATTTTATTTCATAAAAATAAAACCTTACCCAGATGAATAATTCAGATCTTAAGGATGAAAACACACTTTGAAAATAGTATATTATAGTAATATCGCTCTTTCAATTTCAATTTCTTTGCAGTTGATTCAGTAGCGCACTAGTTAAAGGAACTTTTTCCTGTAAGTCATATTTATGAGGAAGCTGATATAATGTACATGAGAGAAAAAAAAGTAGAAAAGAGACCTGTATAAGATGCTAGCATGAATAAACATACAAGAATAACTGCTACTGCCTATCAGAAAGGACTATATTTATCCTACGTGAAGTGATCAAAAACTAGATATATTCATAGCACACACATTATCAAGGGTGGACGTGACACAAGATCAGATCCAGAGAGACAGAAACAGAAGCTATGAGCAAGACAAATGCTACAGCTCGATGCTTGAAGATTCTGGGCTCAGGTGAAGGTAGGACCCAAGCTGGAAGCCCGGCTGCCAGGGTTGAGGAGAAGCACCCAGTCCTAGCTGGACAGCAGGTGGAGCGCACAGCACAGAGAACCTGAGGGAGAGGCTCACGTGAAAGGAAGCTTTGGAGACTGTGAGCAGAGCAGATGGGGAACTGCCCAGGCTGGGGAGATAGGACACCATCCTGGCACTCCCGCAGTGCTGCTGACGGTACCTGCTCCAACCAGCCAGGGAGAACCTGAGTGCGGGCAGGGTGCGCAGAGAGCCAAGGCCAAGTCAGCAGAGTGACCAGGGCTGCCCCAGCTTCCAGTCTCAGCACCACTGGCCTTGGGCTCCAGGGACGTCTGTGGTGGGGTGGGACTGTCCTGCACACCACAGCGTGTTCAGTGGCAGCCAGGAGATGTGGATGTCCCAGCCACGGTGATGTGGAGTCCCTGGTGGAAAGCTCTGTCTAAGGCTGGCTGCAGTTCCAGGCCCCAGACAATAAATATCTAAAAGCCAGAAATGAGAGCATTGGGATGATTTCAAGTAAACTAATGGCATCCAGAGCCAAGACCCAAATCTCTTTTTAAAAAACACGAAAGTACATGGCCTAAGATGAAGTGAAACCAGAGTTTCCTTCATCACATCAAAAATATCACAAAGATTAAAAGAGAAATAAAGAGAGAGGAAAAGAAGGAGAAAGGGAGAGAGAGAGAGGTGGGGGGGGAGGGAGAGAGAGAGTACGCGCTCGCACTTTGGAAGAAGGAGAAAAGCCAGTCAACGCAAAGTGAGCCAGTACTAATATGTGCTTTTGATCATATCTTAAAACAGCTATAGTTATATTCCATCTGGTCAAAGCACTAAGTGGAGACATAGAAAATTTATTTTAAAAAGACCTGGATCAAATTTTAGAGATGAAAAGTTCAATGTGTGAAATTGTAAAGTGCACTGGACAGGAATGATGTCAGATGCAGCTTCTCAGAAGACCAGTGGGCTTGAAAACATTCTGCTGAAAACTGTAACAAAACACAGGGGAAAAAACTTTAAAAATGATCCCAACGTCAGTGAGCTTTGAGACAAATACAGACAGAACAATACAGCAGTAATTGAAGTCTCTGAAAGAAAATGAAGAGTAAATGAAGAAGGAGAGAAGAAAAGAACAAAGAGATATAAAGGCCAAGTCATTCTTAATTTGGTAAAAACTGCAAACCTACAGATTTGAGAACTTCAGTAAAACACAAGAGCAAGATACATGAGCAAAACTATAGCAAGATACTTTATAATGAACTGTGAGAAATATGATAAAGAAAAAAAATCTTCCAAGCAGCCAGAGAAGTAAGGATAACACGGAGAGGAAAGAGGGCCAGGCCACAGCAGGCTTCTTGCTAGAGAAGGAAACAAATCTGGGCACAGTGGTGTAAGCCCAGCGACTTGGAGGCTGAGGCAGGAGGAACAGAGGTTCCAGGCCAGCCTGGGCAACTATGAGACCTGGTCTCAAATAAAAAGTAAAAAGCGCTGGGGTGTAGCTCCTTGGGTTCAGGCCCCCTGCCAAAATACAACCCAAACACACAAAACGATGCAGACAAGAAGACAATGTCACCACATCAATTGAAAGACTGAAGGGAAACTGCCATCTGCCCCTGTGCATTGTGGGAACAAGGTTTCTCAAAGCAAAAGCGAGGCAAAGACTTCAGACAGACAAACTGAAGGAACTCGTCACCAGCAGAAACAGTAAAGGAAATGCTCCCAGGAGGAAATGTGACTCCCTGGAAAGTGGGTCTGAGGCGAGAAAAGGAAGAACTCCAGAAGCTTCGCTGCAGTGGGAAGGACCAGTGAGACCTTACGATGAAGTGTCTGCAACGCGCGTTCAACAGAACATCAGCGAAAATGTAACAATGCAGTGAGGTTATAGCAAATACACAACTGCAGTAAAATGGTGGCCAAACAGCACACAACCCAGACGGAGGGAAAGGAACTATTCTGCTGCAAGTCTCATACTTTACGTGAAGTAGTATAATACCAATTGAGTGTAGGTAGGGGTAAATTACAAGTGTATATTATTAACCCAAGAACAAGGACAAAGTAGAAAATCAAAGGGTTGCAGAGAATAAGGGACAAAGGAATATAAAATGGAATCAGAAGGATACAACGTTAACTTGGAGGCAGGAATCTAGAAAGGAAATAGAGAACAGATGTAACAAATGAAATACAAATTTATATCAGTAATCACAGTAACTATAAATGACCAAAAATCCCATTAGAAAGCAGAGGTTTTAATATAATATCGAAAAGCTAGACCCAAACATATGTTGTCTTTCAGAAATAGATTTTATTTATAAGGACACAAAAAGTTTAAATATAAGGATAAAAAGTACATCATGCTAAATCTAACCTGAACATGTTAGGAAAGTACTAATTTCAGACAAAATATATTTCAATGAACAGAACATACTATAGATAAAAAGTTTATTTTTTAATAATGAGCGATCAGTTTATTAATTGCGCACATAATCCTAAGCATGGGTACACTCACCAACATCTTCAAAATACACAGAGCAAAGCCACATAAAACCGCAGAAAGAATTAAACTCATCTAAGTTACAGTTGGAGATTGAAATACATTTATTCAACAATTAAGATGCTATGTAGACAGAAAATCCACAAGGATATTCAAACAAAACTATCAACTGACTTGATTTAACTAACATTTTTAGACATTCCAGCTAACAATTGCACAGCACACACTCTTTTTAGTGGCCAAAAAAGAACTTAATGCACAGACCATTTCCTGGACCACTAAGCAAGTCCCAATACCTTGAAAAGGATCCAAGTCAGACTATTCTTGACCACACTGCATTGAAATTGCAAGTGTATAACAGATATCTCCAGAAAAAACCCACAATAATACACTTATAAATAAAACATGGGTCAAAGTAAGAAAATATTGTCTACTGAATGAATATATGATCTACTCTTTTTTTTTCTTTTTAGAATTACACTGAAATCCACAGGAAATTTATATAATTAAATGTCCAAAAAGAAAGGAGAAAGAGTTCAAATCAATGACCTTAGGGTCATTTACTCTAGTTCTTAAGGGAGAGGAAAGAAGAGGAAACACAACCCAAATTACATATGCAAAATGTAAAAATAAGAACATAAACCAATGAAATAGAAAACAGAAGAATGATAAACAACATAAAAATGAAAAAAAATGAAATTGATAGGTCTCTACCCAGAGTGCTCAGGGACTCCAACAGACGTTTCTCCAAATGCTATCTATGTACAAGTTCAACCATAATATGAAAAATTAGAAAAATGAACAACAAAACCATAATGAATGTCACCTCATTCCCATTAGGATGGTTACAATAAAAATGAAGGAAAGGAATAGATGTTGGCGAGGATGTGAGAAATGGGGACACGTATGTGTTTCTGTGGGAATGTCAATGGTCCTTTGCTATGGCAAGCAGTACAGTGGTTCCTCAAGAAATTAAGCAGAACTGTCTTGTGATCCAGCCATTCCCCTGGGTATGTATCCAAAGGAATCAAGATGTGGTCTCCAAAATTATTTTTATACTCTATTCATAGCAGCGTTACTCAGTCTATCCAAGAGATGAGGGAACCCAAGTTATCTACCAATGCACAGATGTTTAAACAAAATGTGGTATAGTTACAAAATGGGACTAAGACATTCTGATATTGTTACAACTTGGTTGGACCTTGAGGATATGATGCTAAGTGGAATAAGCAGGTCATAAAAAAAACACCATTGTAGGGTTCCATTATATACAGACTGTACAGTAGTCAAATCCATGGAGCTAGAAAGCAGGTTGTTCATTCCCAGGGCAGGGAGAGGGATGCAGAGTTGGTTTTCAATGGGAGTAGAATTTCAGTGGGGTAAGATATAAAGAGTTCTGGCATCTGGTTTACGACAATGTGAATATATGTGAAAATGTTTAAAATCTTCTTTAAAATGGTGAAGATGGAAAATGTTGTGTTTTAGATTTATTAAGGATTTAGAAAGGTAACAGGGAAATGCCATGAACAAGTTTATGATAGTAACCCAAAGAGTTAGCTTGGAGAGACAAATTCCCTGCAAGACAGAGGTGCAAACCCTGTTGAGACGAGGGAGATGAGCTTAGCAAGGCCCTGCCTGCTAAAGCAATTCAATTTGCGGGTGCAAACCAACCACAAAGAAAACAACAGGAGCGACTGCTGGAAAATTCCACCAACCTTGAGGAGGAAGCCACCCCATTCTGCAGATGCTCAACTAGGAAAATGAAGGGCTACAGGACTTCTGAACTCATCCCAGGAGGCCAGCATTATCCTGATCAAATGCGGAACAAAAGATTCTAAGGTATTCCAAGAAAATGAAACTGCAGAATTCATGAATATGGTTGCACAAACATTCTAAATAAGATTTTGTAATTTTACCAATGAAATTCAAAAACAAAAAAAATATATCATGACCAAATGAGGTTTATTCCAAGTATGCCAGGTGGATTCAGCTCTCAAAAAATCAACCCGTGTGAAAACTCACAATGGAAATCCACACACACACAAAAGCAAATAAAAGCAAATAGAGCATTTTAATAAACCCAGAATTCATCTTTCACAAAATCTTAGAGCAATCTGGGACTAGAAGGCTACTTCCTCACCCTGGAAACAAGCTCTATGAGAAGGTACAGAGCAGGTGACACCTCACCCGGTGAGTGACTGAAAGCTTTCCCATTAAGCCCCGAAGTGACATGTGGATGCCATGCACAGAGGGCTGGACATACAGTGGCACAGACAGTTTGGAAAGTAACTTATCTCTTTCTTAAAAGGCTACACAGCTCTCATTTTGAGATCTAATCATTTCATTTCCTGGTGTTACCAAAGAGCAATGAAAGTTTATGTTCATACAAACCCCTGTACACAGACTTTTGTGGCTACTTTATTTGTAGGAGCTAAAAACTGGGAACAACCCAGGTGTTCATGAAGAGTTGATTGACAGCCAGCTGTTGTTCATGTATACTATGGAATACGGCTCTGCAAGGAAGAGGGCCCAGCTAGTGATGCTTGCAGCACCCTTGATGGACCACAAAGAAATCCTGCAGAGTGAAAGAGGGGAAAGAAAAGAGAACACAGCACATTCATCTCCACCAGTCGTAAAGGAGAGGATCTCATGTATGAAAAGGGGGACAAAAGAATTGAGAAATTACATAGAAATGACAGAAATCACACAGGGGTTTCCTAGGGACTTGGGAGGCAGGGAAAGGAAAGGGTAGCAATTTGTAGAGGTCAGTGTCTCTCAGAGCAACCCACCTTCCAAGGAGGAAGCGGGGTATTCCCTCCAGGTAGAGAATAGCCAAAAAGAGGGCTCCTTTGTGTATACATGCACAATCCCAATCTATTCTTACAAATTTTTTGGCAGCCTTGGTGCAAATTTAAATGCCCGTGTTTAGAAATGTCAGTATTCCTGATAAGAACCACAGAACGAGAAGAAATGAATAGAAGGCACTTGTCATTTACACTCTTGGGTGGAAAAGTGACTCCAGCTTCAAAACTAAGGCTGAATTGAACAAGTGACTTGAAGCTCATTATGAGAGGGTGGAGTATGAATCCCTAATTGCACCTCTCTGGTGGAGCACTCTATTTCCTCGTGCTTTGCAGCAGTGGTGGACAGGGGGACAACTGTTAGTTAGGGGGGATGGGGAGATAGACCTGCCAATTGGGGGCAGTGATTCTCTCTTTAACTGTGGTTTGAGAGGTCAGAGGATGTGGAAAAGAAAGCCATCTTCCCGCCTGTGGTCGACAGCGTGTGGGTGTCTCCTTGTAGCTCTGAACTTTCCAATAAACGATGAGCGCAAATTCCTCGGAAACAGTACAGGATGGGTCACAGATGCTGTACTGGAGTCGGAACAGCATCTGTAGTTGCTCTAAACGTGGCTGAGTGTCAAGACCCACTCCCCACCATGGGCAGATCTACGTCCCTGTCCAGCGAGACGGCCAAAGTTTCCCCAGGGAGCAATATCACCTACAGCTCTGCCTTCCTCCAAGTGTCCCACAGTGCACTGAAAACCGCTGGAGGCAGGAGACCAAGACAAATTGACGGCGTTATCCACGATTTGTTCTGATAAAACAGCGCCAGGATCTCCAAGAAACTTCCAAGTCATTAGATACACTGATATATCCATCATCAGAAAGATGAGTTAAGCTTTGATAACAACAGCTGGCCTTACATTTCTCTGTTTTCTATAGAACCAGAAAGGATTACTGAAGCCAGAGAGGCACAAATATTGCTATCACTGTCAAGATGACCGCTGTGGGGCAGGGAGCAGGAGCTGATGTCCTGCTCCCGCCTCGCTGCTTTGCTCTGACTCGACCAGACACTTGTCCCCTGGACATCAGTTCCACCATCCTTCATGTGGTGCCCCCGTGCAGCACCACAGGCTGAAAGGAGCTTCAGGGCTGGGCACATGCAGTTCTTACGGGAAAAAGAACTTGGTTAACAGAAGGAGGAAAAAACAAAACAAAACAAAACTGGATTTCCTCACGTGCGTGTGCACACACACACACACACACAGGTTGGTACTGTTAAAAACCATGAAAACCATCTTGGTCCTCTTGTCTGCATAGCTTTGGAATACTGCCCTGTGTGGTACAACATAATATGCTACTGACAATATAAATCCTCAACTTTGACACTGGAATTCCCTTTATTTATAGCTGAAGAAATGATTACTCCTATTACAGAAACAAGGACATGATGGGTCCACGAGTCCAGAGTTGACTCCCTGGTCACACCAGCTTTTCAAGTACCCACAACATCTGGACAATTGGCTTCTGAGAAAGTAGGAACCCACCCGTGCCAGCAGGCCCAGAAGGTGTACGCATTCGTTCAGCACCTACTAAGTGCCCGGGTCCAGGCTGTGGTTTGAACAAGACTGTTGAGGTAGGTCCTTCTTCCCTTAGAACTCACACCATTGCAGGAAAACAGACAGCATATAAGGAAATGCATAAATAAAACACTATATGAATACAGATGGTGCACACAGTGTGTGGAGGACTTTCAAAGGAAGGGCTTACAGGGAACACTGCAGGAAACTGTACTTCCTATTGGGTAATTGGGCTGGACTTGGATCCCCATGGTGTGGCAGCAAGGGACTGGGGGAAGAGCTCTTTGACAGGGGAGAGGAAAACAGCAATGGCCTCGCCTAGTTTGGTGGGGGACAGGAAGACCCCAGCCAACAGGTGTGGCCATGGCAGGGGACAGGAACGGATGACTGTATTTTGTCATGCAAGGAGCCCTCATAGCAGAATGAAGCTAGCAGTTCTCATGCTGGCCTTGCAGAGCAGGTGGTCAAGTTGTGAGGACCCGGGAAAACCACATCCAGGAAACTATGGGGCTTTGAGAAGCTCAGCGCCCCTGGTGGCCAACAGCTATCAAGGAAGGGGGGACTTCCACAGCTGCAGAGTACTGAATTTTGCCAACAACCACATGAACTAGGAAGAGGATCTTAAGGTGCTCAGCCTGTATGGAGGACTGGCCAAGAGTAGACACGCAGAAACGTGTGGCTCTTGGCTAACACTGACCTCGGGATAGTGAAACACTTGAGCTTCAAGATGGCAAGGAAGAGGGCCAGCTTGCATTGGAGAAAGATGCGGAGGGCTGTGGCTTTTCTGTCTACACACCTCCAAGTTCAGAGGTTGTTTTCCCCCATGCCCAAGATTGTGTGGAAAATCAACAAATCAACAGATCAGATTCGGATTCAGCCCTACCCCTGGATCCATGTGTGGCCTAGGAGAGTGGCTGATGCGAGTCCCGACAACTGCAGGTGCAAATGGATAAGCACCACCATGGAAGATCATGTCACGGGCTAAGAGGAGGGCAGGCCAGGCGGAGGGCACACCGCCTGCATCACACTCTCAGGGCAGGCAGAGAGGGCAAGAGAACAAGGGTGTCCCTGTAGAAAGACTAAGAATTCATGGGGTGGAAGGATGAGTCTAGTTCAGTAAATAAAATCTGGACTACAGGTGCCCAGAGAGTTAGCCCAACACCATCCTGGGTGTGCCCAGGGGTGTTTCTACATAAGAACAGCACTGGAATCCGTGACCTGAAGATCGCAAGGCCCTCCTAATGGGGTAGGCCTCATCCAACCCGCAGAGGCCCTGGAAAGAAAGAGGTGAGGAAGGGAGATCTCAGTCCCTGCCTGATGTGGAAGCTGGTTGTGGGTCCTGACCTGCCCTCAGGCTGGGATCTGACATCAGTGGCTCTCCTGACCCTTAGGCTTCGGATTCAGATTGGAATTGCTGGAGTGACACTGCCAGTGTTCCTGGGCTTTGGTTTGCAGAGAGCAGATTGATATGCATACGTACACTCCGTTCTGCTTCTTTGGGGAGCCCTACCCCTAGATCCATGTGTGGGAAGGCAGGAGTGGGCATTGGGTCACAGAGAGAGCGAGGAGTCCAGAGCCTTGACCTCCAGACTGAGGGACTATGAGTAAAGCCAGTGAGGGGGGTGGCAGCCTCCACATCCGCTCTATGGAGTACAGCCCAGCAAGGACTGCCCTTCAGATGTGGCTCCCAGCAGAGAGGATGAGTGTAGACGAGGGAGGTGACTGCAGGAGAACAGCTTGGACCCCCATGTACCCAGCGTTCTGTCCTGGGTGGCTTTGGTTGGCTAGGTGGTGACCAATGTCAGCAGGTAGCAACAGAGAGAATTCAGACTTCATAGCAAAGACATCACTGCACACACACATGCATGAGTTGTTTCCACAGGGCAGATAATTGAAACCATCCACCCTTAGCTCATACCTTAACTGGGAGGTGATGTCAGCATCACGGCTCAGGCACACAGATAGCAATGTGAATCCTTGGCTTATGTGGCCATTCTTCTCTGGGTAGACTTAGGGCATTCGACTTCAAGGAATCAAATAGCTTGGCAGTGATTGACAGGGGAAGGCAGTTTAAACTGACCGCTTTGTCTTAAACTGAGCCTTTGTAAATTATAAAACAAAAATCCAGAGTTTTGGGATGTCAACCATTCTGTCTATCTTGATGAATGATGGAAGACATCCTAGTTTGTAGCTGCTGCAGAGTGAGCGTGGTCACCCTCGGTAGGTCAGGTGCGGGGCTTGGGGAAGACGACACTGCCACTCGGAGTGACTCCAGGCCATGTGTCCTTTGTTCATGATGGGAAGTTGTTCTCATGCTGAAGATGTGACAGTCTTAGCAAGGGAACCACTGAGATCAACTTCACATGTTTGATGCCACATGTTCTTAAAGCCAACCTGTGAGGTGACTCACTGCACATCAGGCCTGGTTCATGGCTGCTGCTGCCACATCCTGCCACTCGCTGCTCTGGGTCTGTCTCCTCAGATCCATAAGATGACACGGGGGTGGAGCAAGCCCAGAGGGAAGAGGGATGATGACGATGACGTCCTTGGCCACAAAGCCTGTGCTGATGTCAAACCACGTTGCCCTCCACACAGTGAGAAATCTTTGAGAGCCAGCAAGGTGTCATTTATAGTCACATGTCACAGATACCCGCAATGATAAGATTAGGTTCTTCACTGGTGTTTCCACTGTTACAGCTGAATGCTGTTAGCAGAGGATCCTTGAGGTATGTCACAGTGAGGAGGAGCACATGGAGCTCTCCGCGAATTCTGGACTCTGACTTCCGACCGTGTGATGAACTTCCCTGAGGTGCTGGGCTTGAGCCTGCCTTGCTCCTCCAGACCACCGTGCACGCTGCATTTCAACGTTCCCACAACGGCTTTATCTGAGGAGGTAGAGCTTCTGGCATTGGAACCAGTTTATCACTCCTGGGAGGAGGTTCCAGTGGCAAGTGTCAGTCCTGGAAGCCTGGACCAGGTGCCAAGAGTAGAGAGGCCCCCACAGATGACCAGGAGGCATGCGCCTTGCATGTGGCACCTGCCACCATGCAGACGTGGGCCACTTCTGGGCAGCAGCCAGTGTCCACGGGGTTAAGCACTCCCCAGGAGGACACAGGCCTGCAGCGAGCCGCCCCTCCTCCTCCCCCTGGCTCTATGAGGCCATCACAGCTGGAGCTGTGTGTCCTTTCACAGGTTGGCGGGCTGCATTTAACATGATGTAACATCCTGCGTGAAGAAGCTGCCCAGGAGCCAGGATTTCTGTGGTGTGCCCTGTGCCCTCGCCCCCTCTACCCTGAAGGACAGCTGTGGACGGGAACAGCTGAAATTCCAGTGTGTGCTAATGACACATGGGTGTGAGCCTCAAGTTCTGAGTCAGCCAGCTGTTTGCTGTGGCATTACCAGGAGTGATTCTTCCCAGTGTAACTTTATGAATCTTGCTGCATAATACAAGGCCACTGGGGACACACACATTCTTTAACGACAGGCTTTGCCTGTGCCTGTGGCTGTGGCTGAGTTTGTCATTTCAAATATTTCCACCCATTAACCATAAGTACTGAAACCCACTACAACCAAGTAGATGGTACTTGTGATGGATGTGTGAGCTTGATGGCAATTATTTGAATGAAAAGTCTCAATGTTTTCTCTTGTGTTTCTCTGCATACTCTATGTACACAAGCCTATTTCCTGGGAAATGCAGATTTCAAATGTGCTTAGCACTGCTCACAGCTCACAGGCATCCATGAGGAAGACTAAAGGGTTTAGATCTTTGAATTGGGCCCTGGGAAGAGACTTTTGTGGACACCTACGCCTGCTCTGTAGGGCCTCAGGGAAGATGGAGTCTTCCTACTACGCAAGTCATGAATATGTGAGTAGGAATCTCAAATTCCAGAGTCATGGAGACTGTGAAAAGAAGATGCATCCCGACTTCTGGGAGAGATGCAAGAAAGGCCCAGAAAGCACACCTTCCGGACCCCTGGTTTCCCTGTGGTGCTCTCCTGGTACCCCCTCCTCCCCAGAGCAGGTTTCTCCACCTCAGCACTACTAGCACGTTGAGCTGACTGGTTCTTTGAGTGGGGCTGTCCTGGGAGCCGTAGGGTGTTTAGAGGACCCCTGACTCCCCCACCTGGAGGCCAGACATACCCTATCACTCGTGGCAATCAAAAATGTCTCAGATATTGCCCAAAATCCACAGGGCAGACAGATCAGCCCCTGCTGAGACCCTCTGCTGTGGACCAACAACAGTGTTGGAATAACGAGAAGCAGGGCAGTGAGCAGACCTCCATGCCCTAGGTCACCACCACTGCAAGCGGACCCCCTTTTAACCACTGTTAGAGCCCGTACAAACGGGGGCCAGTGTATTTCCTCTTCACACAGGAAGAGACGGCCCAGGGATGCACAGCGACCTCCTTTAGAACATTGACCATGTATTATGAACCTAGCGGCCAGCCCTAGGCACATCATGGTGTGCTGCTCTGTGACAGACACGTGAGCAGGGGCAGAGCAAGGACAGGGCAGTCCCTGCTGCACAGCCAGGGATGGCAGGGCCACACCCAGTGCCTCGTGTAATGGACATTTCCACAATGAAGCCTGTCAGGAGACGGGGCTTGTGTATTAGGTCAGAAACTTCACTGAGGAGCACCGTCTTCTTCATAGGAGGTCCTGTCCTTCCAGAGGCAGACGCTCCATCACCTACAGGTTGCCCTAGGTCCTGGCATACAGGGTGCTCATCACCTGGGGGCTCAAGCTGTCCCTGCCACCTCAGTTACACAGTCGGGACAGTGTCATTTTGAAAGCCACTGTCCCTCTGAGTCCCAAATGCCCATGTCTCCGCTCCTGCCCACAAGGAACTCAGGAACTCACAGCATTTTCATCATGGATAGTGTTGGTCTTTTTGGGACCTAAAGAAACATGTAGTTTTTGTGATGATGTGAAGATAAAACTACTGATCTCATTAACACAAGGCCAGGCCCCAGCACGGAAGCACTGTCCCTCTTGCCAGGGTGACAGAAGACCATCATAGGCACCGAGTGTAGAAAGCCCTTTTCTCTGCTGAGTGGGAACGAGGTGCCCTTCTGAGGAGGGACAGGAACCAGGGCAAGCAAGCACATCTGGGAAGCATTGCATCCAGTCAAGGCCAGCCTGGCCACAGAGAGAAACCAGAGATCAGAGGGCGAGCCCCACTCTGACCAGGCTACAATCCCCATCCCGAGTGAGGGATTTGGATTTCAGCACCAGCAATGGAAATATGCTCTGATCTCATTGGGCTTCTGTGCCAGGAAGAAACGATGCCTACCTCCCCACCCAGCCCATCTGAAGCGCAGCTGCTCCATGATTAGGGAGCAGCGCCTGCGGAGGTTAGGGAAACAGAAGAGCCAGTGCCGAACAGCAGGTCTCAGACCAGCACGCTTCCCACATCCAGTCTGCCCAGCACCACCATTAGACATCTACTGCTCTGGCTCAAAATCTTGAGTTTCCCTCTGAGAAGCAGACATGCAATTAGTCAATGGGACTCATTAGCCGTATTAGGGTTTTCCAAAAAGACACATGAGCAGGATACATGTGGCGTGTGTGTATGTGTGTGTAGAAAGAGGACAGAGGCAGGAGGACAGCCAGAGCTGTATTTTAAGTCACTGTCTCACAGAAATGTGGGCTGAGGGCCTGAGACCCAGGTAGGCATTGCCACCATCCTGGAAATCAGGTCAGATTCATTATTGCCATCTTATTACCACCCATTCATTATTACCCCAGTCCTCCAGGCAGCAGGATGGAAACCCAGATGGGGCTTCTATGTAGCCTTCTTGAGGCCAAATTCCTTCCTCTTCAGGACCTTTTTTCTCTGAAGGCCTTCATCTGATTGTGGATGCCCAGCCATGTCACAGAGGTGATCAACTTGACTAGAAGTCTGGTGACTTCAACATGGATGGTACTGCAGAATATTGGCATGCCTGCTTCTAGACTGGCATTTGTTCAGCCAACTGGACACCATGGCCTAACCAATTTCACACATAAACAGCAGACACCAGATTGTATTTGTGCCTCAGATCAATTTAAAAGAAGGAGGTGCTGAGAACATGGAGGCCCAGCACCATGATGGGGAATTGGAAATAAGGGAGAGATTGCTAAGGACGTTGAAGGCTGGGACACTAATTATATACATCACCAGGTCACAGGGTCAAGAATGCATGTCTGCATGTCAGAACGGTGTTTCTGCACTGTGGAAAAGCATAAAAGAAAAGCATCCTCTGCGCTCCTCCTGAATTCTGCTCCAGAAGCCCAGCAGCAAGGGCAGGAGACCTGGGGAAAGACGGAAGATGGAACACAAGTGGCCCTCCTCCGTATTTAATTAAGATACTTTCCCTCTGGGGCAGGAAAGTGCAGTGTGAGCTTGGGGTACCTTGTCACACCAGAAAGCAAGCACAGCCTCAAAGCACACAAGAGGGATTCAGGGACCAACATGGTTTCCAGTGTGCAAAGACCGAGGAAATGGAGCCCTGAGGAGAATCACAGCACAACTACCTGGAAATGCATCATGTCTGTGTAGACGTATGAGCTGGCCATGCGGACAAATATACAGCAGCATGTAGCCAGACTGTTTTCTCTCTCTCTTTTTTTTTTTTTTTTTTTTGGTACCAGGGAGTGAACTCAGGGGCACTCGACCACTGAGCCACATCCTCAGACCTATTTTGTGTTTTATGTAGAGACAGGATCTCACTGAGTTGCTTAGTGCCTCGCCATTGCTGAGGCTGGCTTTGAACTCACAATTCTCCTGTCTCAGCCTCCCAGAGTGCTGGGATTACAGGCTTGCGCCACCACGCCCGGCTCAGACTGTTCTCTCTTGAAGAAGTGTCAATCACTGCTTGGAAAACTGATAAAGACCTGAAAAGCATCAAGCTTATATGTTGCCTTCCTGTGAAAACTGGGGGACAGGTGACCTGAAGTTGGTGAAGAGAAGTTTCTCTTTCCACAGTAGATGAGTTATGGGCTCTTGACTTGAGCATCTACAGCTCTTGACAGTACAAAAAGACAGATTCTGGGCTGCAGATGGAAGTGTATACCACCTCATATGAATAGTATAGCAAGAAGAAAAGAAAAATAATATAGTACTTTGATGTATAATTGTTACTGTTGATGTATCTATGGGTACATATACATGCGTGCATTTTTATACACGCACAATTATTTAAATATACACACAAGCATATGCATACAAAACTGAACCTAGAGATCCACCTGCCAAACTTTGGGAAGTACAGAAGGCAGAAGAATATTTTATTTGCTCCACAGGAATGCAATTAGCAAACTAGAGCTGCAGAAATTCTAAAGGATGAATAAAAAACTTTATTTAACAAGGAGGTAGCTAGGGAAAATAAAAAGTTCCAGTATTGGTAGGGACTTAAAAAGCTTATCAACTTATCAAAATTCTGGAGCTACTTTGGATTTTGGTAAAGATAAATGGAAAAGCAAACAAGCATGGTAATGGAACTATCAAAAATATGAACCCTGAATGTTTATGTTAAGAAATCATTTTAGATATGATCAAATAATAATTATGTCCTTCTCTAGCACAGCAAGAAGTAATGATTATAGCTTTTAAGGAAGTTATCTTTCAGAAATACACTCTGAAATATTTGCTTCAAGTTAATACAGGAATAGACTACTCTTAGATATTACATTCAACAAGTTTGGACAAGGTGTCTTAATTGTAGAAGCTGAATGATGGTATATTGAAGTTCATTATACTAGTCTAGTGCCGATTTGTTTTTCCACTTTAAATCTTATGTAATAAATATATGGATAAGCAAAGTAATGTTTATATAGGCAAATAAATATATCCATATATGTCATACACACATATATACACATATATAGACACAAATACAAGCTAATTTATATGATATATATATGTGTGTATATATATGTATGTATAGTTATGGTATGCATAGTATATTACATCTAATACCAGTACACAGATGATGTCTATGAACTCTTACACAAGGCATTTTGTGCACTAAGCAATACCGTATGATGGTGTGGATGTGCAGCTGGAATGCTCACGCCACTGAGGGTGTACATTGGTCACCTCGACAATCTTTCCAGCTGTCATCTGCTGAGGTAGAGCATGGACTCTCGAGCCTACAATGCAGCAACCCTGCTCCCAGGATATTCATCAGCAATTCCAATGCACACAGAAGGAATGTGTGTCAGAGAACACAGCAACACTGTTCCTGAGAACTTCAAGTTGCAAAGAATTCAAATGGTGATCAAGAGTAAGATAGATTAATTTTCATTAGTTATAGGCAGAAACACTGTAGAATAATAAGAGCAAGCTAGCGATTCTTATAACAACTAGTGCAATTTCACATTTGAAAGTCTGAGTATAAGCAGCCAGATGCAAGAGGGTATGATTCAGTGCACAAGAAATCCAAGAGGAGACCTGGATGGGGCAATCCAGGGATGTGGAAAGGGGCAGATTCCAACCTGCAGCTGCTGATCTCTTTCTGGCCTAGGAGGTGGTACAAGGTTCTAGGATTTAGGTAAGTGTACCCTAAAGCCATGTGTTAAAGGCTTGGTCCCCAGACAGTGCAAGTACTGGGAGGTGGTGTAACCTTTGGGAAGAGGTGCTGAGTAGAAGGAAGTGTGGTCACTGGGCCATGTCACTGAAGGGAAATTGGGACACCAGCACTCCTCCTGTGTCTGCTTCCTGGCTGCCAAGAAGGGAGCAGCTGTCTGTGCCATGCAGTCCCACCATAGCATACTGCCTTGCCACAGGCCCAAGGCAGCAGAACCCATCAGCTGTGGACAGAAAACTCTCACACTGTGAGCCCAAAGTCCTTTTCTTCCTTATAACTTGTGTATCTCAGGTGATTTGTCACAGTGACAGAAAGATGGCTAATACACAAGGGCATGCTGGTTTTATAAAGCCAGGAATACAAACACTTGGAATCCATGGACTTCAGCAAAAATATTTTAAATGCCATTGGCATTTCTCTTTTGGTCCTGAATTTGAGACACGGAGGAGAAACAAATATTCAAATGACACTATCACCTCTGACTACAATTGCTCAACTCTCCCTGATTGGAAGTCTGTAATTAAAAGTGCTGCTCCACCAATCTGTCATCCTACTGAGAGTGAACAGAGCTGCCGACGCCCCACATCTTGCCAACACCTGAATGTATTGCATATTTGATAACAGCCATCCTAACAGGTGGAGCTGGTATCTCATCTGATTTGCAGTTCCTTGATGAATGAATGCCTTTTCATATACTTGGGATATATGAGTATTTTCTTTGGGAAAAAAATTAAATTTTTATTTATTTTATTAGTGCATATTGATCATACGGAACACAAGGTCTCACTGGCATGTGACGCAGTTTGATCATTTCCACCCTCATTTGCTTATCCTGCCCTCCCACCCCCTTCCTGATTGCCTTTCTCTTTACTAATAGTCTCTCTTCTACATACATGTTGTCTTTTTATTTTTCTTTTAGATTTCACATATGATAAAAAACATGTGATACTAGTCCTTCTGAATCTGGTTTATTCCACTTAAATTGATGTTCTTTGGTTGCATCCATTTTCCTGCAAATGACACGGTCTCCTTTGTCTTCAGGGCTAACACTCCATTGTGTTTATCCAGTCAAATGTTGATGGGAGCCAGGCCGATAACTTGGCCATTATGAACGATAATCAAGTCCTTCATTCTTTGTTGAGTTGTGTGAGCTATTTTAAAATTTTGGATATTAATTCCTTATCAGATATATGGTTCACAAATATCTTATCTCAGTTTATAGAGTGACTTTTTTTTTTTCATTTTCCTGTTTCCTTTGCTGTTAGTTTGATATAATCCACCTGTTTATTTTTATTTCTGTTGCCTGAGGTTTTGGTGTGACAGCTGAAGATATCATGGCTAAGGTCAACGTCAAGGAGCTTCTCTACTACATGTTCTTCTAGTTTTATAGTTTCAAGTTTTAATGCTATGCCATTAATCCATTTTGAGTTTATCATGCTCTCAGATAAGGGTCCAATTTCATTCTTTTGCAAGTGGATATCCGTTTTCCAAGGACCATATTTTGAAGAGACCATGCTTTTCCCTCTGCATTTTTTGGTGTCAGAGTCCATGATCAGTGGTATAATACACTGGTATTGGTTTCTGGGCTCTCTGCTCTGTTCCCG
This sequence comes from Xerus rutilus, assembly GCA_028644305.1. Taxonomy (NCBI): domain Eukaryota; kingdom Metazoa; phylum Chordata; class Mammalia; order Rodentia; family Sciuridae; genus Xerus; species Xerus rutilus. The sequence continues at coordinate 3,134,104 of CM053405.1, forward strand.
TTCTCTGTTTTTATGCCATGTTGTGCTGATCATCAGAGTTTTGTAACATGATTCAAAATCAGTGTGACACCTCTAACTTCTTCTTTCTTACTTTGCTTTAGTTACTTGGGATAACTTTGGTTCCATACACATTTTATTGTATTGAATTTACTTTTCTATTTCTATGAAAAACCACAGGTATTTTGATGGGGATTGGTGCATTATGGACACCATATGGAGAATCCTCAAAATATTTTTAAAAAAAACCAGCTATCACATAGGTCAGCAACCTTTCTGTTGAGTGCAAATCCAAGGGAAATAAAATCACAGGTCATAGACATGTTTGCCCCTCCACGTTCATTTCAATGTTATCCATGGAGGCAAGATATGGACTCAGCCTGTATGTGTTAGTCAGCTTTAGTCTGACAAGAGCAACCTACAGGAAGAACAATTTACTCTGGCTCATGGTTTCCTAGGTCCCAGTTCATGGTTGGCAGACTCCATTGCTCTGGGCCTAAGATGAGGCAGAGCATCATGGCTCAAGGCTGTGGTGGAGAAAGGCAGCTGAGATATTGGCAGTCAGGAAGCAGAGAGGAATAAAGGGGAAGGGAACAGAAATACCCTTCTATGGTACAGCCTTCATGACCTCCTTCCTTCAAGCAGGTCCCATCTCCCACAGCCTCCATTGCCTCCCACAGCCTAGTCCTTTCAGCCATCAGTGGATTAGTCCACTGGTGAGGGTGGAGCCTCATCACCCAATCACTTCCCTAGAGCTCCACCTCGAGGCACAGCTGCACTGGGCACAAAGCTTCCAACCATGAGCCTTTGGAGGCACTTCATGTCCAATGGCAACCATGTTCCTCAGTGAAAGGATGGACAAAGAGCTGTGATACACACACACATACACGCGCACACACACAATCATTCAGCCTTTAAAAGGAGATCCTACCATTTGTAACAACATGGGTGAATCTGGAGTACGTTATGTTAAGTGAAATAAACTAGACGTAGAAATAAAAACACTGCATGATTTCCCTTCCATGTGGAATCTAAAACAAGCCAAATACAGAGTATAGACCAATGATTACCTGGGAGAGTCAGAGAAGAGGAAGACATAGAGAGATGTGGGTCAAAATGTGGGACCTTTAATAAGTTTGCAATCTCACACATTCTGAGGACTATAGTCAATAATATTATATTGTACCCTACAAATTTTTTAGGAGAAAAGAATAGATGGTCTTACCACACACAGAGAGGTTGACAACGTAAGGCAATTCACACATTAACTTGCCTAAATGCAATAATCATTTCACTAGGTGTATGCATATTAAAACAGGAGTGTTGTGCTTATATATATATAATTATATATATGTAATTATATATATAATATACATATTTTAATTTAAAATGCTAATGGGTAAATGAATTCTAAGGACTTCTCATGATCTCAACTGAAGAACTGTGTCATTGTTTCTGATGGTAAAGATTGCTGTAGAAAAGTAAGTAGTGACCATTATGTTCATTAATTCAAAAATATCTGGGGCTGGGGTTGTGGCTCAGTGGTAGAGCGCTTGCCTAGCATGTGTGAGGCACTGGGTTCGATTCTCAGCACCACATATAAATAAATGGAAAAAATAAAGGTCCATCAACAACTAAAAAAAATATTTAAAAAAAAATCTGTAAAGATTTATCTATGAATTATTTTTATTTCACTTTCTTAAAAAGGAAAAAAATTTAATGTTCAAGAAGTGAAGGAAACTAGATATTTTCATGGAGAAATTTTGAGATGCCCCGGATCTGGTAACTTATGGAAAATCAGCAGCTTGGCCTGAGGTTAAAATTGCTTCATGTCTAGATGCTCTGACTTCACATCCATGGGCTTGTTTTGAAAGTTAAATAAGCTCAGACATGAAGAAACTTCTGAGATTCTGAGCTGCACACCAGTGGCCAACTACTTATATTTTAGAATGAAAATAGATTTAACTCACTCTTCAAGGATGGCTGGGGAGTTGAGGCGGGACCCCTCTCGTGAGCCTTTGATGCTCATGGCTGAGGCAGTCTCTGTCATGCAAAGGGACACAGGAACGCTATCAAGCCCGATGCAATTTGAACTCCACCAGGCCACGGTGCAACTCAGTAAGTCATCTTTATTAGTGTCATTTTTAATTGAAAAAATAATCATGATTGAGTTTATATGTGGGGTGTACTGTTATGTTTTGACATATGTAAACAGTGTAAAATGATTAAGTCAAGCTAATTAGCATATCCATCTCCTCACATCTTGGGTGTGAGAGAATTGTAATTCACTTTCCCGGTTATCTGGAAGGTACTACTATTGACCCTAGTTACCATGCGGTGTGACGTATGTCAGAACACAGTCTTTCTGGCTAGTTAAAACTTCATGCCTTTGGCAAACAGCTCCCCGTTCCCTCCCCCTGGATGCCAGCCTAGGGTAACCATCCTCCAACTTTACTTCTGTGAGTTTCACTGTTCTAGATTCTGGTGAGATTGTGCAGTATTTGTTTCTCTGTGCCCAGCCTAAGAAAGTTAAGCATAGGACTATCGTTTGGTCCAGCAGTCAGTCTCACTTCTGGGCGCATAGCCAAGAGAGTTGAAATCAATAGGTTGAAGAGGTGTCTGTATCCACGGGTCACTCCACAATGGCCAAGAGGGTATCAACCTAGGTGTCCATCTGTGCATGCATGAGCAAGAAGCCCGTGGCATGTAGAGCTGGGAGCACACTACACATTCTCATAAAGAAGGAAATCCCACCATTTCCAACAGTGTGGATGAACCTGGAGGACGGTGTGCTAAGAGGAAGTCACTGTGAGAACACTGGTTTCAGTATCGCTTCGGTCTTCTCTGTGTGCAGGGAGCGGGTGTACAATCACAGCTCTCCCCATACGGTCCTCCTCTGGGTGACCAGAGCAGGCGGTCAGGAGACTCGAGAGCTGAGGATCAAGTGGTGGGCAGTGCTGGGCTGGGGAGATGCTTCCAGAAGTTCACGCGGCCTCTGAAGGATGGATGCCGGAGAGTGCCCAAGAGAAGATGAGAGAGCCCTCCCCCAGGAGGCCCTGCAACTTACAAGCTGGGGACTTTCGTAGGCTGTGCTCCATCCTGACTCCAGCCCTGAACAACACTGAAGCTAAGTGGATTTCCCTGTCCCTCATTCCTTGCTTGATTTCTTAATATCCTTCAATTCAACCCAACACTGTGTTCAGGGCTTCTTGAGGTAGTGAGCATGCCCACTGGGAGCACATGTCCTTGCTCTTGCCCTTGAGCTGGTCCATCAGTACAAAGCAGAATGCACATGGGCCAATGCCATCAAGCCCTGGGATCCATGACAATGCCCACGAAGGGCACTATGCCATTGTGAAGGCAGCCTCAGCTGGGCTTCTCCTTGTGAACAAACCTTCCTGACACTTTTCTTCATTAAAAGTATAATAGAAAAACATGTGGCTCAACCCTGAGTCCAAGGAACAGACATGTGGGCTCCTTATTTCATTAACAGCAGCCTGAACTTTCTAAGTGCTCATGACTCAGGCAGGTGGTTGGTTGGTGTTCAAAACCGAGTCCAGGCTATAAACAATTAACTAGCTCATAGACTTTTCTTTCTTTCTTTCTTTCTTTCTTTCTTTCTTTCTTTCTTTCTTTCTTTCTTTCTTTCTTCCTTCCTTCCTTCCTTCCTTCCTTCCTTCCTTCCTTCCTTTCTTTCTTTCTTTCTTTCTTTCTTTCTTTCTTTCTTTCTTTCTTTCTTTCTTTCTTTCTTTCTTTTTGGTGGTGGTGCTGGGGCGTGAATGCTGGGCCTTGAGCATGCTGGGCAAGCACGCTACCACCTGAGCTTCAACCCCAGCCCCACTCATAGATCTTTTTTCTTTGGTTGTGGAATTTAGAGAAAAGATCTTTAAGTTTTATGAATCCATGTAACAAGCCCACTTCATTCAATTTGATTCCTAATGCCAATATCTTAAATCTGCTTGTGGCCTGTACCTAAAACCTTCTAGGCTAGGTTTATCAGCAGCCTCCGGCAGCCAGATGGCAAGTCCCCACCCACTTGCTGTCCACTGGCAGGTGGGATGTATGAAATTTCCACAAGTCCCTCTGGTGCTGCCCCTTCCTGTGATGACCTTAGGCAGCCCTTGACATCTGTGGATAGTGGGCCCTCAAGATAGCCCTGTCCTTGAGTCTCCCAAGGAAGGATGCTGTCGTCTGTCCTGCAATCTTGTGATGAAGTTATAAATGCTGGTCATTTAGAAGCCAGAGAGCCACTGGGGGCTCCAGAATCAACCTTTGCCAGTACCGTTGGACTCAAGTGCACCCTATTTGGCAAATAAGTTCTTGTTTTATATTGAAATGCTCCAGACACAGCAGCCTGGAGAGGTGGGAATCTCTCAGACTCTGGCCTCAAGGAACTGTGTGTTTGAGTTCAGGCATGGCAAGGACAGCCAGCCAGAAGCAGGTCCCAGGACGGTGATGTGACCTCTAAACCTTGCCCCACTGCAGGGATAGCAGACATGATGGATGGAGCCGTATCGTGGCCATTCCATGCGATGAGGCCCATAAAGTGCTTTCTAGAGTTCTTTTTGTTTTTAGTTGGTAGAAAATACAGCTTTTTCCTCTGCCTTTTTCTTTCTTTGCTGGGAAGTTCGTCCTGAAATGGAGGCCAGTGCTCTTACGGGTGCAGTCGCTGCATGTAGTGATTTGTCAGTATTCAGGGAACTCAGAGGAGGCTCAGAACACCCTGGAATGTCTCCTCCCTCGTGCCTGGTTTCTTGCCCTCCTCCCTGTATAAACGCCACTCATTCTCCAAGTTTGACCCTGGAGTCCTTCCCGGCGCAAGGGAGCCCCAGCAGGAGCATTCCCTCGGCTCTGGCAGCCATCTCCACCACAGTGAGTTGTGTGTGGCCCTGCAGTGTAGTCACCCGCTAGCTTCACAAACCCCGGCACTGAGCTACAGTCCCAGATAAGAGCCCTGTCAGTCAATGCCATTGTGTTGTCCCTCCACCTGAGAGCTACACCGTGCTTGAGATGGGATGAGGAAGGGATGACAGAGTGTCCTTCAGCACGTCTACCTAGCTCCCCATGTGTCACAGTACCTTCCAACAGGCAGTCCTGAATCCCATTCTTCCCAAATGGTCCAAAGTCCATAATTCTAAGTCATTTTGCACAATGCTAAAGAATATATTTTAAAACTGTTTTAAAGTAACAGAAGAATATTCTGGCCTTCTTTGAAAGACAAAGACATCTATGTCTATTTTAACCTGTGTTACACATTTTCTGTGATATTAAGGATCTTGAAAATCCCAATAGAACCATCTAACCAGGTTTCTTGCTCCTCCTGTGCACAAATGTCAGCCACTTGTTTGCAATGTGCCAGGGTAGGCTGGAGCTTCCAGAACACCACCTACAGACATGCAGAGCAGGAGACAAACCCCTTATGGTCGAGTACCTACTTCCCACAAAAATAGTGTCAGGGTGGGATTTCAGAACAAAAACCACTGTGAGAATATTCTTGAGGTTCAAAGCTTCAAGGTTGTCTAAGCCACCTCCCACGGTAGTTCTCTGGTAATTGGTACCAACCAACAGTATAAAAACTTGGAGAAAAGTCACCATTGTCATTGAAGATACTGCAGAATTAACCTGGGGCTGGCCACCCGGTGTCCAAGGTGGCCCAGTCCCAGGAGGCCACACTGTATGCTATAAGACAAAGTCTTCCTCTGTCATGATATGTTGCCAAGGCCACAGCAGCACAAACCCACAGGACCACAGCTTTCATTCAAGGCCATCGCCACTACTGATGTAGCCTGATGGAACCATGCAGAGGGCCTCTTTCTCAGAATGGCTACTTAAAGCAAGGACAAAGGAACCTAGCAGGGAGAGGACCTGTTTAAAACCATCTCCCCTCTTTTCAAAGCATGCAGGAGACTCTCCCTTTGTTTATAAGTTCTAAGCACCTCCAACTCTAGGGGAGAGCTAGTGTTGAGGTCAGATGACCTAGGTCCTAAGCATCAGAGGGCCCTGATGTGGCAAAACCCTCTCCAGCTGGTGTTCCTTGGAAGGAGAAGAGCAGGGGGATGGAGAGGTGGCCCCTCCAAGCTGGGGCTAAAAATACCTCAGCCCTATGTGCACCAACACTCTCCCAGGGCTGCACACCAAACCGGTCAAGGCCACATGCATGGAAGCAGCCAGGCAGCTGGCTTGCAAATGGCTCTGTAAAATGTGCTGAAGGGGCAGCTCGAATGTGAGGTAGAAGCGGGCTCTGAGCAGCTGTGCCCACCTGTGGGACTGCTGCCCTGGATCTCTGCTATCCTTGGACTGCAGCTCATCTATAGGCACATTCAAAACTGTAGCAAGTGAATTGCAAGCACCACAGGCACTGGAGACATCAGGAGAGCTGGGAGACAAGACCACTCTCCTTGGATCGCTTGTGTAACTCCCCTTAATTTGAAGCTATCTGAACAACCACTTCCTTCAAAGGCAGAGAACCTGTCTCCCTCCCTCAAGAGCAGAGGGCAGACATGCGGAGTGCCCTGCGTACCAGTCTCCCTTCCACAGCATGGAATAGGAATCACATTCTTAAACACCTAAAAGTTGAATGAAGCAAAGTCTGTAACCACTTAGATTCCAGTTGTTTTCTATTTTACAAAGACTCGTTGTGCATAGGCTCAGCTATGAGCAGTACTGGGAACAGAGATGGTACGTACAGTTCTTAGGATCACATCCTAGAATTCCCCACCTTTTCTCTCTACAATCTCCCTTCAGTTCAGAGGTTTGAGGAAGAATGTGAAACACAGGAAAGAGACAGAGTCCTATTTGGGGAAGAATTTTCCAGCAGTTTGCACAGAATATATCTTATGTAAATGTGGGAACTCAGCTTGGCCTCAGGAGTGGAAGAGCCAACAGGAAAGCCACGTTCCTCTGGGTGCCATGGCCTGGCCTCTTCACCACACAGGGACGGCTGCCCTTCCATGCAGAGCTCACGTCCTCCCCAGCCTCCCTGCACCTCCCATCCCATTTCATATTCTTTCTGCAATTTCCTCTGATCCATGGCTGAACACAGACCTGGGGACAGTGAGTGGAGCTCAGCAATAATGTTTTAGATTAATTGTTGCTGTGGGTACTTGAAAAATAATTGATTTCCATACTCAGTTTGAACTCAATTTAATAATTATTTATAGACTTGGTTTTATGGGTACGGCACGTGCCAAGTGCTGTGGGTTTCAGGACACAAGAGGAGTGAAGCGGGACAGGTTCAGCGTAGCTGGCAGCCACGCCAAGCACATAACAATAACTAGGGCTCCATGAATTAGATCACTAATTAAATAAATGCTCCAATGCATTATTGAGTTGGCACACAGTGGCAATAACGTGTTTTCTTACACTTCTCTTTAAAATTCAGTCTGTGCTTTGTAATGTTCTTAAAAGCAATGATATCAGGCACTCACATTTCAATATTGGGTTGACCTTTCTAGAAGTTTCCTCAAAACATAACTGAGCAGAAATAACATTGTTCCCTTTGGAGCTTATAGCTACAACCTCACAGGCCACTTTACAGGAAGGGACATACCTCACATAAAGCAGGGCTACAGTTGGAGTCATCCCAGGCTCTCAGTGGCTGCTCCCTCTTCTCTGAACTGGGCTTCAGGGGTGGTGGCTGCCCAGCATCCCCCAGACACCCTCACCAGGCACATTCAGGCACCAGGCTCCTGCCCCTTGCCAAGCCCAGTGTGGCCAACTACCAGGCCTCTGACCTCGAACTTGTGAGTCTCTGACAGCCTGAGCTTCTGCAAGGGGCCCCTGTGTGCCTGGGCCCCTCGCTCGTCCTCTTCTCCATCTCCAGCTCCTGGACCACACAGATGCCATTTCCAAAGCCATCTCCACACTCTGCTCCTCTGTCCCCGATCACCACAGCAGTGTCTCCTTTGGGGACTGGGAGTCATAGCAGGAGCCCAACCTTTCCCCTGGGTGTCAGTTCACTCCAGGGACACTGGGTCTTGTCCCTTCTGGAGTTACTGCCCATGTGGCTGCCCAACTGCAGGGCCTGAGGACACTCACAAGACCTTCCAGCCGACCACAGGCAGCTGCTCCCCCTGCCCAGTTGGTGCTATGCTGCCACCTAGGGGCCTCTCCACACGCTGCAGGTCAAAGTCTCAAAAGGCAAAAGATGCAGTCAATGAGAAAAGGATACTCCAGCTAATTTCCCTAGAGAAGACTACATGTTTGTCACTCATGTCCCCTGCAGAGCCATTTATAAACTCTGACCATGGAAAACTCCTGGCATCAAGATAAATCTTGGAGCACCTGCGTGTGCAGTGGGGGCTGTCAGCCGGGGGCCTGCATGTGTGGCCAGCTCTTGGCAGCAGGCTCTCATGGAATCTGTTGTTGAGTTGAGGGTCGTGGGCGTCCAGGCCCTGAGGACAGCAGAGTAGTTAATCATGGTTCTGGACACGTCTGAGCCCCTGCAGGAGGAGATGCCCGCACCCTGTGGGAGTTCAGAACTAAGCAGGGAGGGAAGAGTCTCAAATGCCAAGACAGCAGAAGTGGCCCCTAGGTAACAAGTAGCAGGAATGAAAGAATGGCCAGAATGTGTCTAAATATCTGCCCTGTGTCCAACACTAGGGCAGATGCTGGGGTGGGAGAGATAAAAAGGAAGAAAAACCTTTTCCATTCTTACTTTGGTTAAGCTCACAATGAAGTCATGGGGGTAGGAGACAGATCGATTAAAAAACAAAAACAAAGGCCAAAGCAAGAACAGAGCCCCTGGGTGAACTGCTTGTTTTCCTCTCTGGTTGGCGGCCACAGGGGAACAGTGTCTACTCTGTACCTGGGCCTTTCTCAATCCTAAGCTCCAAGGACATAGGCACAGGCAAAATAATGCCTGTCCTCTTACCTGACAACATCTATTTCTGAACCTGGACTCCCAGCACACCCACTTGCTAGAGCCGGGAAATAGCATTACAGGGCTAAGAATGGTGGTGGTCCAGCCCTTGCCCAAGTCCCAGGTTCCCCGTGCTTTCTCCAGTGTATGGCTCCCATATGGTTTGAGTGTGTCCTGCACACCTTTCTGTGCTGGGAGCCCATGTGGCCGTGTACACAGTGGTGGAGCCTTTATGAGGCCCAGGGAAGCAGGGTATGTATTTGGGTGTTGCCTCTAGAAAGGATCAGTGCAGGTCTCATGGAGTGGGTAAGCTCTTTTTATATGTATTTATATAATGTTGATTTATATGTGTGCATCTCTGAGGAATATTCTGTGAACTAAATAACTAGCAAATAAAGCTTGAGCTGGTTTAACTTTTGATAGTTAATAAAGAACAGTCTCCCCAAAGGCTGGGAGGGTTTACATGCACACCAACCACACTCGAGACCCGTGCCACTAGCTGTCATCTCTTGTCAGCCTTCTGACTCACCAAATTGCACCCATGGAAACAGCCAGTGCTGTTCCGCCTCATCCTGCTAACCAGGCAGAAGGGCCGTGTCGTGTGAGTGGCTCTACCCACCCTGCTTCCTGTGGTTCAAGGGCCTGCTCTGAGCCATTTTCCTGCTGGGTTGGATGGCTCCTGCTGGCTGGCAGGTCTCTTCATATTTTATAGATGTCATGGCAAATTGTGTCAGTGAGGCCTTGACATTTGACCTTTATTTTAGTCTTCCTTCTTGAAGACTTCTTTTTGACTTTTCTCAAGACAAGCCGTTCTTACTCCAAGATTATCAATTATGAACAAACTTTTGTAATGTTTGTGTCATGTTTACCTCCTTACACCACCCGTCCCTTGTTCCCTCATGGATGGGAAGCAGGTGTGAAGTCATTCTTCTGTGCTCTTCTGCATTGCTGGTATTCCAGCCCGTCTGTCTGCACTGACCTGTGTGCTACCATGGCCACGCTCAGGACCTGCAGCTCCACGTGGGCCTCTGAGAGCCCCTGCCTCAGTCACGTGTTTGCCGCTTTTAGCCGTGTGTATTTACCAGCTGCTGCTCCTGAAGGCATTTGCCTGCTGTTGTACGATGGCAGTTGCTCAGGGTGTGAGTGTACAGTGCCCAGGATAGAACGCAGCTACCATGGACTGAGCTCTCTGGGCGGGGCACTGGCCCAGTAGTGACCACTCCTGAATTCATTGCACACCCGCTGACCCATGTGGTGAGTGCTCGTCCCTATTTTACAGATGAGAGATCTTCAGCTCACAGTAATTAGACAACTCACCCAGGGGAGCCGGACATTGACCTCAGGACCCTGCCTCAAGTCTGTGCTTAATCACTAACTTGAGCTACATAAATTCCAATCACACACATCACAGCCCTCAGTAAACACGGATACTTTGGTTAACCAAGATGTGTGAAGATGTTTTTAATTGACCTATAAAAACTAAGTAACAGAAAGATTAAACTGTTTCTACTCTTAAATAAATATTTCTGGAATTTGTTACCTTATCTAATGAATACAAACTCATCTGGCGGGTGGATGAAGACCCTAGTTCTTTCCCATGCTGTGCAACTTCATAGGTTACTTAATGTCGCTCTGCCCAAATTTTCTCCTCGGCAAAACAGAGAAAATGCTAGAACCTACTCCATGAACTTTTTGTTAGAATTACATGAGTAAATATCCAAACGTTTGGCAAAATACATGGTACATATCAATTGTTCACTGATCTTGAGTAAATTTAGTCAACTTCAGATCCCAGTCACCATATCATAATCATGACAATAACTTTTATCCCCAGTCAACTGAGAGGAATCTGGTTTGGGGAGATTATAAGCTGATTAATGATACAAGCTTATTACAATGCAAAGAAAACAGAAATCAAATGCAGAGACTCATCCTCTAGTCTCAGCCTGCAGGAGCAGAAAGTGCTGCCAACACACCTTTGTGGACACACCTGTGTGTTCTCCAGAGAGGTCGTTCAGCTCCCCCATGTATTTACTTGGCAGGGTGTTCTGATTTTGTTCGGGATTCACTTTCCTTTGTAGTCTTTCTAGTTGATACTGGAGGCCAGTTGGTCAGGTCCAGCATTCCCACCCCTGGCCTCAGGGTTGAGCTCAGGTGAGGGTTGGTTCCAACTCTGGAGTTCCTGCAGCTGCAATTGAGACATCAGCCTCCCTGGAGGACTGTGAAGAAACTGCTTCCCTGGCTCTCCAGATCTCATGTCACAGCGGAGACTAACAGCAAATCCATGCTGGACACCTTCAGGCCCCAAAGGTGTCCTGTCCTGGTCTCCTACCCCTTGAGGGGCAAGGCCTCCCTGCCGGAGTGTCTGTGGTCAGGCTCCTTGCTCCCCTCTCTAGGTTCTTCTCGCCTCTGTTTTTCTTTCTACTCTCCAGAGGCCCTACCTCCACTCCACAGCCTCCTTTCCAAGCTCCAAAAATGGAGTCTTGCTCTCTTCAACAGTGTGCAACACCCAGCTGCCACAGCCAGTGGGAGGATTTCCTGTGGCAGGTGAAAGCCAGGCATGTGTGTTTAACTCAGTCTCTTGACCAAGGCCATGGGGTGGCAGGAGACTCCTGTCCCTCCAGAAAGCTCTTCTCCCTCTCAGTGTCTGAAAGTACTTTTGCACATTTTTCCCTCTCTCTCTCTCTCTCTCTCTCTCTTTTCATAGAAGACATACAAGAGGTTGAACTCCTCTCATTTTGTCAGTGTGAACTTTCATATGAACTGACTCTGGCTCTGTCATGTGAGAGGCCATCCCCTGGCCCACTGTGACCGGAGTTACACCACAAGGGTCTCACCCCAGAAGGAACCTATAGGCCCAAGCCTGTTGCCCAGATGGAAAGAAGTCTCAGGGAGCCCCCTCCCTCCAAAAGTTCCAAACTTTCGGAACAAAGCTCCATTACCAGCAATCCTACTTCTCATTATCAACATGATATGTGTATTTTGGCTCTGCATAATCTGATTTAAAATATACTTTTTCTCCTTTTCCTAAGGAACAATTCGATCTTCTCCATTTTACTATCTGTGCTCTGACTTCTGAAAGGCCAGAAGCCAAAAGAGTGTGTTCATGCCAGCATCCTCAGGTCCCAAACTGCAGACTCATCCCAATGAGGTCCCAGGAGAGGAATACAGTGTCCAACTCCAAAACACTGCTTCAAAATTAATTTTCGTCTTCTAATGAAGAACTGACAAGCACACTCAGCATCACGGGCATCAGCACCATGAGATGACCTGGGACAGTCCAGTGTGGCCAGCACCTTAGTGCAGTCCACCGTGGCCTGGGCCCTTCTGCTCTTGCAAACACAAAACATTTGGTTGCAAAGAATAACATATTTGGCGTGAAGAAATGCTGCTTTGTAAAACATCTTAATTTGCCAGGAGTGAGTCAAAGACTTAATTTACTCACTCATCATGAATTTAATACAGACTTGTGATAAAATGCTAGGCTGCCCTTTGCTTCATAACACAGGACTGGATTCTTCTGGAATGCATTAGCTCTGGGTTCTTATTAGCACACGCCTAAGTGGTTCATGTATCCCCTCTCGCTTTCTCTCAGTGGATGCTCTGGAGAATCCCAGGTGGGTGACCTCAATTAGAGGACAAAAGAGAAAGTCCCCTCTGGAGTAATGGATGACCTTCATGAACACAACCACATTCCCTTGACCCTGACCCACAGGCCTGGATATTTCCTGCTGAGTTAGAAGTTAGGCATCTGTTATTGACATCCTGAACCTTCCTGGAGTCATAGTCTCTCTTGGCTCGGATCTGCAATATTCTCAACCACACAGGGAACATCTAAGTGTCCAGAAATGGAGTGATGTCATCCTTAAATTGTGTTAATAGAAAGGAAGTAGAAAGAATATCACCACAGTGAATAACAACTACAAATTATGGGTTCCCATAAACAGTACAAGTGCTGTGGTTGGCGATGGGTCTGTCTGGAATGCAGGTGGGCTGTAAGGTTTCCTTGTAATTGTTACTCTTTGGGTGAGGATTGGGTTGCACATGATGCGAGCAGCGCTCAAGACCTGAATGTCAAAGGGACTCTGGCTTCAGAACTCCAGGATCAGCACACGGGGCCCCTGAGAGAGCACACATGGCTGGGCTTCCAGGGCACTTTGGAAATGAAGGTAGAAAGGAATCTTAGTTATTTCGCCTGTTGGCTTTTCCTTCATGGGCATGTCTGCCTAGGGTATTCCAGGCTTCAGCCGTCAGCCCACTAGACACAGTGATCCCATGTTCTTATTGTCCCCTGAATCCACTCAGGGAAGCTCATCTTGGAATTGGCTGCTTAGATGTCTCACTGGAGGGGTGAAATGGGCCAGGGAGGGAGGATGGGAGCAGTAGGTCCTGTGGCTGATTTAGGTGGGATGTGCCCTCGTGCTGAACCAAATGAAGAGCCAGGTGGGGCTGGGTCGGGCCAACCACGGGAATGTCCCATGGTACTTCCGAGACCATGGATTTAGGCCAGAAAATCCCCAAAATGGACAACACAATAAAGATTTTGAGCCATCTGTGGATCTTGTATGTTGCAGGGCTCTCTCTCATCCTCTCATTCAGTTACCACACTACTCAGTGCAGGGTTTGCACTGTGCTCTTCTTGAGAAATGGAAGTCTACTTTCTGAAAATCTAGCTCCTTGAATTATAAATTTCAGATCCTTTCAGTCTTTTAAACTAGGCATGAAGTGAAGCTATGCTCTGTGGAATGAAAACTGAAAAGAAGGGCATCTTCCTGATATGTCTGAGCCCCTGGGAGTAGAGTCATGAGAGCACCCATACCCTGAGCACACAGTCTGTCTTTTGGAGAGGCACAGTCTCCCTATGACTTCCATAACCTGGCCAACAAGGCTTGACCAGGGCAAGGTGAGCCCTATCAAACCATCACAGGCTGGTGCACACTTTGTGGAAAAACTCAAAGTCATTGTTTAGCAGAATCATGGAAGGCTGAGTAAGGGAGCTGACAGCTTCAGGGAAAGGGCTGCACCACCTGGAGGCCTAGTGTCCATCAGGCAGGTACGCAGAGGAGCTGGTCAGCATTGGCAGCACTCACTCAGGAGCTCGGGAGCATGGGAGCAACTCACATGTGTGCAGCAGCCTGGAGAGGCACCCAGAAGGCTGTTCTGCTGACACATTTCCAGGGCTGGAGGGCATGACCTGTCCTCATGAAGCCTTCCAGGTCTAGGAGTGGGAGAGCATAACTGCAGCCCTAGCATGCTGGACCGAGGGCACACACCACGGAGATCTGGAATGTCTGTGCTTGGAACAAAAGCTCAAATCACAGCTGAGCAAGGGGAGTGCTCCAGTCATCTCACACCAGGAGTCTGCACGTTTCTGTGGATGTTCTAGAAATAGGATCAGAGAGGCTTTTGAGACATCACCCAGGAGCAATTCCTTTAATCAGTCTTAGCAACAGATTTGTTTTAGATAATGGGCAACTTAAATTTAAAGTAATTAACAAATCAATTAAACCAATCTATTGTTAGATTTGCCTCTAAGGAGGCAAAGGCTGTTCTATGTTTCAGAACGTTTTGAGTTCAGTTTGGGCTTTGGGCTTATTGCTAAGTTAACAAAGTTGTCCTACTTATGATCTTCTCCTTACTCCCACTCAGGTGAAGAGACAGCATTTGACCATTTAACCTCCATGAATTTTGCATCAGATTCTTAAATTCAGTACAAAATTGCATTGCTTTCCTAAAATGTTATCAAAGTAGCAGTTTTATTTGAAATTACATGAATTTACTTGAATTAACAAGTATTAATTTCTACAAAAGCAAAAAAATTTTTGCATGTACTTTTTAGTAAACAAACAAACAAACAAACAAACAAAAAACCCAACCCATGGAAACACTAAAAAGACTCTCTTCTATCTCTATTTCAGGCTCAGAGTTTCTAGAGCCCATTGCTGTTGAATTGGACCCAGGATATGGTATCCTGTCTCTTGCCCACTCCCTCTGAACCAGGGATTGAGAGATTAGCTGTAATGGAGGCTGCAGGTGAACAGCTCCTGCCTGGAAGTCAATATCAACAACAGAAGTGTGGACTCCCTGCTCCCTGTCAAAATTCACCAGGAAGGCAGAAGCTAAGTGGGGCCCCAGGGGTAAGTCAGAATGGAGTTGAAAAGACCAGGTTTGCTTTGGTGTAGATAGAAAGCTAACTGGATTTGGAATAAGCAAAGGTAAGCATGAACACTGAATTTCATGTCTGCATCAGGGGGAAATCCTCCCAGGACTGAGGTGGCAATGGCCCACGGGACTTAATTGGATGGAAAAATTTGGCAAGGGGAAATTAGATGATTCAGAAAGTCCAGAGCCAAGACCCAATCTCGCAATTGGTGCACTGGGGGGGTGGATAACAGTAGTGCTGGTTCCAACTTAAAGAACTTCTTGTTAAGCCATTTTAAACATCAGTAGTGTTATTCTAAATGAACTTTCACATTTTGAAAATCAGAAAACAGGTCAAGTATCTAGGAGTTAGGAAGACTTCACACGGTATTTCCAAGACTCTCTTGCATTCACCTGGTGGTAGACATCCACACGTATGATTATTTTTGGTTATTTTTCAAGGGCCCTGTGATTTCTTAAAGTGAGTTTACCCTGACATAGTTTTCGTCATCGATCGCCTGACAGCTAGCAGAGTTATGAAATGAATACGTCAAGTCCTCGCGCTTTGCACACCTGATTGCAATGACTGCAAGCCCTCCCTCGTGAGTGCTGTTTCGTAGCTCCAACTGTGTCACACATGCCGCCTCCATGAATGCACTCAGAACCCATCCAGGCCAGCCCACCCCAAATGCAGGTGCTACAGATGGATTCCACACAGGAGCAGGAGACACAGGAGGCCGACATCTTGTTCTGCACTGAAAAGATGTCCACACAATACACAGAACTATGACTCAATTTCAGATGCCATTTTTAGCTGAAAGTGACTTTGTGGTTAAAATGGCCACCTTGCTCCAGGCTCAGAACAGAATGCACATGATGAGCCGTAGAAGGGCAACATAAACCCTAAAGACAATGCTCAGGTGTTTTAGAAATGTAATTTCCCCTTAAAATCAAATAGACTTTTATTCTCTTCTAGATAGAAAAAAGTGAGAATAGAGGTGCCTGACTCATGTGCTGAAATGAGCATGTTTCTCATCTTGGGTGGGGACAGGGTTCCTGGAGCAATCCCTTGCCCATCCAGATGTAGGCACTTGCTTTTAGTTTTTTAAACTGATCCCAGAAGTCATCTGCAATATTTCGCTACTTTAAGCATAAATCACTGATAACACTAATAGCCCTGATGGATCCATTCTCTTCAATTAATCCAGCTGCTTGATGCAGTTCCAATTTCTTGGACTCACAAGGGAAATTGGATTGCATGATGTACAATTTTTCACGCTGATTCCTCTAATTACCAAACTTTAATGCAGTTGTTGGTCAAAAATCACAAATGTATTTGATTTAACAAATGCTTCTTTCACCACAAACAAAGCCCTTGAGGTATGTTTTCAGAGGTGGGGATGATTTTCCTATTTGGCATTACCTAATCTGATAAAGTGCAGCCAGATGATTCAAAGTGAAAATCCCAGATGCAGAAAAATACTTTCAAAATTTCAGTGCACTTTTAAACATTCTGACTGACTACCCTATCATGCTGTGTCATGGCAAGTTTATCTTATGTAATTTAACATAAATTGGTGATGGAAACACTAGAATTGATATAGCTAGCTCCAATTTCCAATGGCACAAATTGTATTTGTTGAAAATACAGGATGTTTGAGGTCAGAATTTGCTCTACAGAAGATCTTGAAACACAGATCTAATCTAGCTGTGTAGAAAATACATTTTAGAGACAAAGTCCTTTGAGAATCAGTTGGAAAGGAATGCCCAAGGAAAGCCTCCAAGTGGCTCTGTGGGGAGAACATGCCAAGGAAGGACATTTGTAGGTAGAGGAGGAGACTCAGCAATGTCCTTCAGGGACATCAGGCCCGGTGTCTTCCTGAGGAGGTGCTGGCCTTGAGTGCTAGGAGTGACCCCATGGAGTGTGAGTTCTCAAGTTATATGGAGAAAGAACTCTTCTTTGGGGGCAAACCAGAGATAGTTTTTTAACCTTGCCCAGGGCACAGAGGGGCATCTTCTCAAGGGCAAACGACTCCACCGTGGAAGCAGGAGCTAAAAAGAGCATATGAACTACAGAGCCCTGAAAAAATGGACTTCCTGACACACAGCAAGTGAACCCTGAGCCCTCATGGGTCAGCTGGGAGAAGCAGCAGCCTTTCCAGCTGACACGGGTGTTTGAGTCTGGGTATGTGTCTCCATGTTTCTGCGAAGCTGAAACATTTAGAGTTGATTCTGGGTGGACTCCCTCGTGATATGTTGACCAGACTTTCTCTTATAACTCTGTGGTGACATCATCGACCTGGCATTGCTGGGGAGAAGAAACAAACCCAACCCGAGTGAGAGTTGTCTATTAGAGCCACACTACATGGGCAGGGTTAACAGGACAGGAGGGCTGCATTGACAGCCACTGCAATAGGAGAGAGGGACAAGAAGTCCATCTGAACTCGTTTATCCTGAGACAAGGAGCAGTAGGGTGTTGAACCACTGGAGTGAGCTAGTACTGGGAGCACCGGGGTGACGTTGACCAATGGGTAAGCCCTGCACTTGAGTTCTTCCCGACTTTACAAACACCTTTCTTTGATAAAGCCATCTATATTTGCTAATTCTGACCCACTGTAGTTAGAGTTGGGCTCCCACCTTCCCTCCAAGACTGGAAGACAGGGCTGCTATCTTCCTTAATGAATGCATTTCATCATTCATGTGTCTGGTTTTCTTTGACTACATTCAGACATTCTCCCAATCCCTAAATGTATGTGCTACATTGGCATGTCTCCTGGATCCTGAAGAAAGACATTCTTGGAGTGTAAAATGGTCTAGCTGATTTCTCCTGTTGGTTTCAAAGGTACAAAGAAAGAAATCTAAAGTTTTCTAAAGATAAGGTCCAAAGGCAGGGAGGTCAAGGATGAGGTGAGGATAAAGCCCATCTGAAGTTTTGTGCAGCTTGGGAATGGTGAGGCCGTCTGGGACAGGGAGGTGAACGAAATATATTAGTGATTATTCAAAATTTCATGAAGGATAGAGCTATATCAAAAAGAGAAAACAAAAACACAATCACAGTAAAACAAGCAGGATCCAGGACACTGCCAGCCAGGGGGAAGGCCTGTGGGACCATGTAACACGGCTGTACCTGTTCACCTTTACACGCTCCACACGCTGCTGCTTAGCAAGCTGAATCGTGGCTTCTCGCCCCCTGGGTGTAGTCTATTTCCCAACCTCAGCTTCCACAAATCTCAGAGACAGGCTTTAAATGGAGTGAGGGTCAGCAGTGCTGAGGGCATGACCAGGTACGCCAGGTAGCAAGGAGGGGCTCCTGGAGAGGGTGGGGAACTCTCTTGGTTCATACTCACTCTGTGCCTCTATGACCCTGCACAAACGGTTGGCATCAGCAGTGCGGGCTCTTCCTGTGCAGATGGCAATCTCGGCTTGCCAAGCAGCCCCAGGGACACCAACCCACAACCCCAGGCAGAATGGACTCAATAGAGAACTGCAGAAAGAAGCAGAAAGTTAGTGCTGCTTCTGAGCAGACTTTGGGTCTGGTGCTCTGCATGTATGGCCTTTCTTCTGAAGTCATGGACATGGCAAAGAGCAGTGCCCTGTCCACAGGACTCATAACACCAGCAAAAGAGCTTTCCAAATGGTGTCCAGCCCAATGGCTTCCTGGAAGAGAAGTGAAGTGGTCAATGAGGCACATACATTTAGGGATTGAGAGAATGTCTGAATGTAGTGAAAGCCAACCAAATACAGAAGCATGAGGGAGACTGGACTAGAAGAGAGAGACTCAGCCCCAAAGGCTAGCTGATCTAGGGAAAGGGAGAGGCACGGAAAGAGAGATAAGGGCAGGGGCTGAAAGACCACCAATTTCTGAATGATGGGGCAGCAAGGAGAATCTGCAAAGAGGACTGAGGGGTCCACAGAGAAGCAGCAAGAATCTACAGAGAAACACACACACAAACCAAGCAGCATGAAGTTTCAGGGTTAACAAGGTCAAGTTCGTAAGGACACCCTAAAGGTGAAACAGGCCAGTTGGCGGGCTCCCAATTCTTCATGGGGGGTCTTGGTAGAAATCTCAGTAGAGCGTGGGGCAGGGATGGACTCCCTCAGCCACAGATGCGCTGACTGGAGGTGCGATAACAAAAGGCACCTGCATCTCCAGGAATACAGCCACTGTGAGAAGAACTTTAAGTGGTATTTGTTGGGCAGATGATGATTTTTTTTCTGATTTTTTTTAAAGGATCTGGAGAAGACTCTGTTTCTGAGTTGCTCATGGTTGTTGAAATTCAGTTGTGTCAAAGAAAAAAATATTCCTGACCCTTGTTGAGGATGGCAAGGCCGACTCCATTCAGGGAGGCCCTGGGGTAAGTGCAGGGACTTGAAGCGGGGAGAGAATAGAAGCACCTCCACCTCCAACAGCTCAGGGGTCGGTGGATGGAAATGAATGAAAGAAAACGTCAAGAAGGAGAGATTCCTGGCAAAGCTACCTTGATGGGATGGTTGCTAAAGGAAGTTCAGTAACAGACCAAGCATGGTTAGATCCCAAGAGTGGAGGTGTTTGCTAAACTGGATTTTTCTCAAATAGGGAGAAACCAACAGTTGGACTTCATCAGAAAAGACTCAGGAAGCTGACAACTTTGTCAAAGCAGGGAGACTTGCAGGTCCCGTTCCCTTGTTAGCTGTCAGGCAGGGGGTGGTCTTGGCTCCAGCGGCAGCCCACGCTCCTGTACATGGCAACCTTCATATCAGAGCTGGGGTGCGGTCTTTCACACCCGTTCCTTCCGTGCTCGGCATCTCTCTAACCTTCACTTTTGTTATATCTCTTTCCTTCCAGCCAGAGAAAATTCTTTGCTCTTTAGGGCCCCTGCATTGAGAGTGGACCCTCTGGAAAATTCAGGAGCATCTTGCTTTTCAAAGGATGTAATTTTAATTATGTCGGCAACAGCCCTCTCTGCAGCCCTAGACTGGCATGTGATTTGGGCAACCGAGGCAGAAGTCTTGCAGAGAATCTTTATAATTCTTCCTACCACTCAGAATGCTATCTTCCCACCCCCCAAATGATGCTGATATAACAATTCTAAAAGGTAATGCAGCCAGCATCTATGTACAAACCTACAACATAAAAACTGATGTACAGATAGGAGAAAGAGACAAATATGGTTTGAGACTTCAACAATGCTTCATTAGTAACTGGAGCCCAAGCTAGTGTAAGGACATGGTCAACCTCAAAAGTTCATTGATACCAGACACATGTACATGCACTCCAACCAACAACAGCAGAATGCTATCTTCTTAAACTCACATGGAAGAGTTATCAAGACAGAAGACATTTGGGGTCACAAAACATACCTTGACCAATTTCAAAAATAGAAATTATATAAAGAATGTTCTCAGAAAAAGATGACATTATACTAGAAATCAATAGCAGAAACACAGATGGAAAACATTGAAATTTTAATTACAATTCCAACTAACATTTTGGTTGAAAACGAAGTCTAAAGAGAAATTTTAAAATATTTTGAACTAAATTAAAATGACACTAGAACTTAACCAAATCTTAGGTTGTAGAAAAAGCACTGCTTAGAAACAGCATCAAATGCACTTGTTAGAAAATAAAAACAAAATTGACAATGTCAGCTCTACCCTGGGAAAAATACAAGAAAGAAGAAAAAATAGAACAAAAATTAATAAAAATTAATTGAGAAAATAATAGAGAAAAAAATCAAACAAGCCTTACCTGATTATTTGAAAATGTCAATAAAATTGACAACTAACACAAGGCAGAGAAGAAGGAAGAGGAGGAGAAGAGGAGAGATAAGACTCAAATCATGAGTATCAGTAATGAAAGGAGCGTCCTCACTGCTGATCCTATGAACATGAAAAGAATAATTAATAAATACTATGAGCAACTCTGTGCCTACATTTTACATCTGAATGTGAAAGACAATAATATCAAAAGTTACACAAAGATAAACAGGTAATCTGGATGGAACTATACTATTAAATAAATTGAGTCAATAATTAGAAATATTCAAAAGAAAAGTAGAATAGAAAACATACGAATCAGGCGTGCATGGTGGCACATGCCTGTAATCCCAGCACTTTGGGAGGCTGACACTGGAGAATCATGAGTTCAAAGCCAGCCTCAGCAACGGTGAGGGTCTAAGCAACTCAATGAGACCCTGTCTCTACATAAAACACAAAATAGGGCTGGGGATGTGGCTCAGTGGTCGAGTGCCCCTGAGTTCAATCCCTGGTACCAAAAAAAAAGACAGAAAACATACAAAAAAGAAAACATACAAATCATTTCATAGGCAAATTCTACCCAAAACTTAAGAAAAGAAATGATATTTTTCTATAATCTCTTCTAGGAAATTAGAGTAGATACTTTCTGCCTTCTTCTTTGAGGTGGCATTACTCTAAAACAACCTAAATAAAAACAATACAAGGAAGGAAAATTACGGATCATATCTCTCACGAACATAGAGAGAAAAATCCTCAACAGATATTAGCAAATCAAACCCCATACTGAATACAAATTATAATTGTGACAAGATTTATTCTAGTTATGAAAAACTAGATCACCATTAAAGTAACAATCACTGTAACCCAATATATCAGTAAAGTCATAAGATCATATCTGATAAGTCATAACTGTCCTAAGTCATAAGATTTTATCAGTGTACAGTAAAGGCATTTGACACCTCCAATATCCACTCATGATAAAAGCTCCCAGTAAATTAGAACTACAGTGGACCTTACATAACTTAGTAGTATCTAAAAACAATCACAGGTGACATTATACTTAATGAAAACCAGGTGTTCTTCCTATGAGATTGGAAGCAAGGTAAGGATATGAGCCCATTACTCACACCCAGCATCACACTGGAGATCTCAGTACAATAAAACAATAAAATGAAATTAAAGATATGCAGACTGGCAAGAAAGGTATAAACTGCCAGGGAGATCAGATTACATAAATTTCTATGTGGAAATTTTCAAGAAACTAAGAATGTTTTAAAAAATCCTGGAACTAACATGTGAAGAATATACAGCAAAGTTTCAGGGTATAAGATTAATTTATGAAACTCAACTGCTTTCCTATATACCAAAAAAAAAAATCTGGAATTTGAAATTATAAAAAACAATGACTTTTTCAATAACACTAGAATAATGAAAATATTTAAAAATGAATTATACATAATACATGTAAGATCTCTATGTGGGAAACAAAAACTGATGCAAGAAATCAAGAGGTCTCAAAAATGGGGCAGTATTTTGTGTTCACACATCGAAAGTCTCCTCAATCTGTTCCAATCAGAACTAGAAAAACATTCTGTAGACAATGACAACTTGAGTCTCCAGCTTGCATGGAAGGGTGAAGACCTGGAGCAGCTAAAATGATACTGAAAAATAGGAAGAAAGTTGGAGAACTAACATCGCCTACTTCATCTCTTATTCCGAAGCTGCAGTCAACAACACAGAGCAACGATGTGAAGACACGGTGAGTGGAGAGCCCAGGAAGAGCTCCCGGAAATGCAATTGTTCCCTGCTTCAAAAGCAAGGCCGATACAGTGGAGAAAGGACAGTGGCCAAGAGCAGCCCTGGCAGAGCTGGACATCAGAACTCAGAACCACGAGCTCACACACCTTTCCTGAAACTCGAATGTATTCTTGGTCTAAAAGCCATGTGAGAAACCATGGCCCCTATAGAGAAAACATAGACAAAGATTACAACTCTCAATTTGACGAGCTTTTTGATACAAACCAAAAACATAATGGAAGAAAATAGGTCATTGGAACTTAATCAAGTTAAAAATGCATATTTTGTGAAAGACACTGTTAATGAAAATTAAAGCTATAGAGTGGAATAAAGTTCTCACAAAACACATATCCAATAAAAGATCATTATCTATAATGAAAAAAAGACTCTTTTTTTTTTTTAAATTTTTTTCTTAGTTGTAGATGGACACAATATCTTTATTTTATTGCTTTGTATGTGGTGCTGAGGATCGAACCCAGGGCCTCACGCATGCGAGGCAAGCGCTCTACCGCTGAGCCACAATCCCAGCCCCAACAAAAGACTCTTAAGATAGCAGTAGTAACACTAACAACCCAATTCAAAAGTGGACATTAATCTGAACAGATGCCTCACCAGACAAGAGGTGCATATGACCAATAAGCAGATCTAAAGATGCTCTTCATCGTTTGCCATTTGGAAATTTTTAATTTAAAAAATATTAGATATAAAAATGTCTGAAACAAAATAAAACACAAAAGCCGTTAATTCCAGTTGCTGGTGAGGATTCCTAGCAAGAGGCGCTCTCATGTGCTGCTGTTGGGAATGTAAAATGGTGTGGCCACTGTGGGAAACGATGTGGGAATTCCTTACAAAGATAAGCACAGATTTGTCATGTGAACCCGCAGTTTAATTCTTGACTTTATTCATTGACTCAAATGATTTCATAACATATCTGCTCAAAAATTTACAAGAAATGCTTATAGTAACTTTACCCAAAACCACTCAAAACTGGCAGCAGCCAAGATGTCCTTCAATAAATGGATGGATAAATAAATCCAAGTGATCCATACAATGGAATATTGTTCATCATTAAAAGATGTGAATGGATCTTTAGTTTACACCACTAAGTGAAAAACGTCAATCTGATCAGGAAACATACCATGTGAACCCAATGGCATGACGTTCTGGAAAAATCAATCCATGGAAATAGTAAAGAGATCAGTGTTTGGTAGTGGAAGTGGAAAGACAAGCGAAAACTCATGCACTGGCAATTTTTAGGGTATTGCACTCTCCTGTATGGTATTGCAATGGTGGGTACATGATACCATGCACTTTTCAAACTCACAGAGCTTTATAACATAAACACTGAAGCTCAATGCTTGCAAATTTTTTAAAAACAGCAAGTGGAATATCGAGGATCCTTGGATAAAAGGATTAATGTGATGCCATCATTTAACTGCCTCACAGATGTATGGAACAGGCTCCCTGAAGGGGATGGAAGGACTTTGTCTCTTTTGCCTTTGTGATAAGGCGCAGGGACAAAGCACAGTGCTATGGCTGACAGAGTCCTTCACGTGGGTTACAAGTAACAAGCTCACTACTGCCCCTGGTGTGCATCAGTGTTCTCAGACACTAGAGCAGGAATTAGATAAGCAAGAGGAAGAATCTAGAACCATTCAGGTGGTAATGGCTTGGTCTCAGAGATAGCAAACAAACTCACATGCAGCATAAGATAAACCATTTGGCCACGTTCGGAAGTATTTCATGCACACCTGGACATGGGGTCAAAATGCCCTGCAGGTAGACACTTGATACAATGTGCACTCTTTGCTCTGTCAGTGGAGAGGGCTGAGAAGCCACCACACACCAAGTCTTGTTTCCTCAATGGTCTCTGATAATGGATTTGGGGATCCTTGGCGGAATGGCTAATTCTGACTGGAACTGGATGTAGACAAGAGAGGCTGGAATACCTCGTAATGCCAGAAAACACAGAGCCTCTCAGAACAGTAAATCAAGGGGTATGACAAAGAGATAGGGAAGCCAACAGAAGGAGAGATGACCAAACCCAGGACACTGTCAGCAGCAAGATAAGGTGGATTAGATGACAACCCAAGTTATGAATACCTATTCAAGGGCCCATACTGATATAAACAAATAGTTGAATAAACAAATGGAAAAGAGTAAGTAAGTATTTGATGCAGAAGATTCCAAATAATTTAAGTCCTTGCTCCAGCTGTAAGGCACAGCAGTCCTTCTGTGCGGGCTGCACACAGCAGCTTTCTTTCCAATAATTTAGTATGAAGATGGAGAAGAGTGATTTTATGGAGGAGAAACCTGGTCAACACTCCCTCAGCCAAGACAGCCTGCTGAACGTCACGGTGACAAGTCACAATGCTTGATGCCATGTGAGGAATGGCACTTGGTCTCCACTGCCTTCTGCCCCACATCCCAGGGCCTGAGCCGACTGATAAAAGAACATCAGATATCCCGCATGACATACTTCAGAACCGTCATGTCATCAAAACCAAGAAGCCTGGGGATTGCCACAGCCAAGAGGAGACTGAGGAAACAAGACCATGAGCTGTAAGACGTCCACAGTGGAAATCGAGCTCAGGACTATGGCATCTGAGTAAGGTTTGCAGTTTCTTAGTGATGGAACAGAATTTAGTGATAGAACAGAATTAGTTCATGAAGTTCAATGAATGTTTAGTCCTAATGTAAGATGGTAAAGATAGGGGAACTTACCATGGGAACTCCCTGTACTAACTTTACAATTTTTCTGTAAATCTAAAACATATTTAGAAAAAAATGAAGAGAACACTTCTAAAAGACTGCTTACTCTGAAGAGCTTAAGATAATTGGGAAGAGACTTTTAGACAAGACAACAGCCAATGTTACTTCAAATATTTACTCCTCTGCACAAAGAGAGTAGTGAATAACTTGACCTGGATTATTTAAAACAAAGAAAAATTCTAGCATCATGTAACTGAATCATAGTATGCAATTTTTAAACCAATCAATCCAAAATTAATTTATAAAATATTTTGCTTCCCAAATGAGGTAGCAGGTAGAAAGATGAGGTTTTGTGTCTTGTGTTCAGTTTGTCCACACCATTTAGACATGGCAGTCAATTTATTTATTAAATAAACAACAAACGACCAGTGAGAATGGCATAATTGTCACGGTTGTCTTTCTGTCAATTGTGCAGGAACTACGATCATTCTTCTTGGTAAGGGTTTTCTGCATAACCTGGAGTTTGCCAGGGTCATCAGCAGGGTCATCAGTGTGCACAGCTTCACCATCACCACTGCAGCAGTGACTTCCACGGTGCCAATGTGGGCCAGCATGGCTGGACACGTGCTGTGCAGGTTCCCCCGACTGTAGCAAAATCCCTGAGAATATCAATTTAAAGAAGGAAGGATTTATTTTGGCTTGTGGTTCCAGAGGCCTCAGGCCATGGTCAGCTGGCACCGTTGCTCTGTGTCCTTGGGAGGTAGGACGCCATGGTGGGAGTGCATGGTGGAGCAGAGATTCTCCTCTCTTAGTGGCTGGGCAGCAGAGGAGGGGAAGTAGCTGGGTCTCAATATCTACCTCAAGGGTCTCTTCCAGTGACTTCTTCCCAGGAGGCCCCACTTCTTAAAGGTTCCACCACCTCCCAACAGGCTGGTAACCAAGCCTATAACACACCGCCTTTGGGGCCACTTCCCATCTCAACTATACCAGGGAATTGTGTACTTGATTACATTAGTCCCTTCAAACACTCTATGAGGATATCCCACAAGGAAACTGAGACACTGAGAGGCTAGGTAACTTTCCAAAATACAGGGAGAACCAGAGTTCATCCTCACCCACTCAGTGCTGGAAAACCAGCAGGTGTCCACCATGCACTTCTGCTGCCCATGGGCAGCCTGACCCTGAACAATCACCTGTGAACCTTCTGTGAAAACAAACAGATCTGTCTCTAGTTTTCCATACAGCATGCCACTCTGGAAAAGACAAACTATGTCTTTGTGATGCAATAAGTAGCAACGTGACCTTGACCTTAACCTTGACTGAGGACTGTACCCGGGCAGCAGCTCAGTGTAGTCTCCTGTGCTCAGTGAAGGAGTGGTGGGCAGGAGACAGTGGAGAATCGTGCAGCGGCTGCTCCTGCCAAAGAGCCCATCACCCAAAAAACATATGTTTGGCAGCTGGGGAACACGTTAGTTCAAAGGAAACAATAAAAGGCAGGGCAAGGAAGGCAAATGTGTTCTCCAGTTATTTACTTGTAACATATGTTAAATAATAGTAATATGTTTGTTTTCATGTTTCGTTACTAGGAACTTTTACCTTATCTCCAAAGACTAGAAGACAGCCAAGTCACAACATGTCTTGCCTCTTTCTAAATAAGTCATTTATGAGCAGTGGGTGTAATGCTGACTCTGACTCTATTAGCAGCAAATCCTGGCTACTTAAGAACAGTGAAATAGCTTCCAGACACTTAATAGCTAGCAGCCTGATTCTACTTGAAATGACTTTGTAAGCAATACCTGTTGCCCTGAGTGCCAGGGCCCCACAGGATGGGTAGGCCATTCCCTTAAATGGACAGTTATCTAGACAAGGTGGTCTCATCAAGTTCCAAAATGCTGCCAAATTTGAAGGAACCAATCCTCCACACTGACCCAAAAACCTTTTCAAAAATGTCAGAAAAGATCTTATACTCTTGGGAGAGCAAGAGTAGTATAAGAGAGAAAATTTGAATTGTGGAGTAAGGATGCAGTGCTCTTGAGGGAATGCCCATTTAATTTCTGTGAGTCTCAGCTGTCTTCTCCAAAGCTTTGGTATGTTAACTGACACTCCGTAAGATAATGTCAAGGTCGACATGAGACGTGACCTTCGTCCTCCATAATGATGCTCTCAGTAAAGTAGGATCCAGGCTTACTTATTTACATACTGCTCTCTGCACCACACCTCCACATAATTGGGAGGGGATCCAACATAGTCAAATATTAATAGTCAGCTGGGGTCACTTTGAACCAGCACTTGACAGAAAAGGCATGTGGTCATGTGACCAGGAAGTGAACCATTCATTGGACATCAGGACAATTTTTCCATTATTCTAAGTAGATCTACAGTTCTCTTCTCCTGGATCAAATTTGAAAGAGAAAAAGTAAATAGGGAGTAATGGTCATAAAAAATATGTGCACAATAAGCAAAAGCCAGAACAGACTGTCCTAAAGGAAAAGCAAATGCACTGGGTGACAAAACCATGGCTGCCATCGGCATCTCGGGAACCCTTGGTAACTTGTTCCTTGATGGCTCTGTGCATGTGATCTCACCACTGCACCATGAAAAGCAATCACAATTTCCATTTGGCAGATGAGAAAAGTGGCTCACAGCAAGATGGCACCACCCGCCCAGCCCACACATTCAGAGGGGACTGCAGCTTGGCTCTGCCCAGAGCTGGGCCTAGGTGCCTAACCACTAGCCATGGTGCTCCTTGTCCCAGCTCAGACCACCGGGAGGACACTGCAGATGGCTTACTCACTTCTGCTCTGCTGTAGCCCAGAAGCCTAGACTGCCAAATCATAAATACTTGTTAGATGAATGCTGTCTAGGTTGTAACTGTTTGACCCAGGCAATGTCAGATGAAATGGGCGTTTAGGGAGCATGAGTCTGATAGAGTGCAGGTTGGTTGGACCAGAAGTGTGGGTGTGGAGATGAGAACCAGGGAAATGTCTTAGGGACTCTTACAAGGACAGTGTGAGACATCCGAGGCAGTCTGGGAACTTAACTCTCCTTCTCCCACTGCGTAGCCCGGCCCGGGAAAACCGCGGAGCCTGGTGTGGCTTGCCAGCTTGCACGGCCACCACCCGTCTCCTTTGTGTTCCCTTTCTTCTCTACGGTTTGGAGACTCGTCTGCTTTACTGGTGAGAATGAACTCCAGGAGCCATCCAAGTGTGTGAGTCAGGAAGGCCACGTTCATGTGACGTGTCCTGCTGCTTAACTGCTGACGACTAGCTAGCCTCAGGTTAGCTCTTACACAGTGGTATAAGTCTTACTGTAGCTCTACAATCTGATTATGAGCATAGTTTCTAGAATCCACACAAAGACTTGAATATAGTGGTTCTTTCTACTTTAATTCTCTTAAAATGCATGCCCATTCACTCCTTGAAATATATTTTTCATGTGCCTATTATGTACCAGGTGTGTTCCTTGATTCTGGGCACAAAATGAGACCTTTGCTCAATAAAAATCTACATTTTAGAGGGCTTACCACACAAGGAAGGAGTCATCCACTCATGCCTCTCCTAGTTTTAAGTTTTCCAATCATCTGTCATTTGTCATTCGCTTAGGAAGAAATCTAACCCTCCCAGCCCGGTATGGAAGTTCCACCCAGAGTCCATCCCATCTCTGTCTTCAGCTTCCTTCTCTAGCTTCTCCTCTGAATCCAGTTCTTGAGTCATCCTCAAAGCCACCTGCTCTAAATGTTCTGAATTCTCCACTGGCATTTTCTATGCCACTGTGTACCACTCAAACCTGGAGCAGAATTCTCTTCCTTCCTTTGTTTGTTATAGTTCAGATATGAGGCATCCCTCCAAGACCCTGTGTGAATGCAGGAATACCCCAAGGTGAGATGATTGGATTATGAGAACTGGGACCTAATCGGTCCATCTTGTTACTCTCACTGGTAACTGTCCACAGTGGGACATGGCTGGCAGAGGTGGGTCACTGGGCTGTGCTCTGGAAGGGTGCATCTTCTCTGTGACCCTTTCCCCTTCCCCTCTTTGCTTTCCAACTCTGCCATGAGCTGAGCAACTGTACTGTGACCTTCTTCCACAATGTGCTGCCTCACCTTGGACCAGAGTGATATAGTGGGCTGTCTGTGGACTGAGACCTCTGAAACCATGAGCTCCAAATAAACCTCCCCTCTTCTGAGTTCTTTTTGTCAGGAATTTTGGTCACAGTAACAAAAAACTAACTAAAACAATTGTCTTTTAACATCTGGCCAAGAAGACAGAGCCTTCCCTTGGAGTCCTCTGCCAAGTCCCAGCACCAAGTGGCTGGCTCCCCTTTCCCCCGCCAGGACACTCTGGCAGCGCCATCTTCAGCTCCTTTGAGGAAGGGGGTTTTACTCTCAGCTTGTGTGAATTAGTGACTTGAACATAATGGTTTCTGCCTAGTTAATGTCTGACAAAGAAAAGAGGGAGGGAGGGAAAAGAAAGGAGCAAGTCACATCTGAGAACCGTTCTCTGCCAGTAATGGATGTGATGATGAACTTTCCTCTTCCTGTGGGTCAGTTTCCTACTCATTTGACTGTCCACCAGACAGGAGCTGGAAGTGCCTCACATCAGGGGATGGCAGGCAGTGGAGGGAGATGAGTCTGGAAGGAACTGGGGAAGGGGAGCAGCAACAACAGTTGCTGACAAGTCCAACAATGAAGTTAAATAAAACAGTGTCTCCCTCGTCTGGTGAAGACATAAGCCAGAAAAGAGTGGAAACTGTTGTTTTATGCTGTGCTTTGCGTGGGTCTGCCGACGAGTTGGGGTCCCAGAGGATGAAAGGAAGGGGCCCTCAGGGAAGATGGAGAGGGGTCCCATGGGACTAGGTATGGAGTGGTCAGTCCATAGAGTCACTTCACCCAGACTCTGGGGCCTGGTAATACTGATATGCCATAGCGAGATGCAGAGCCCATTTATTCCAGAAAATACAGCAGCTTAAGAATAGTCCTTGGACCAATCATGGCCCCGAAGTTATAAACAATGGGGTACCGCTCTGTCAGGTGTGCAGTCCATCAGCATAGAATGGGAAAAGAAGGAGAGGAGGGGTTGAAGGTATGGGGAGTGCTCCTACAGGAAACCACATCTTTTGACAATTGCCATTCTGCAATGGAGGAGAGTTGGGGACTTCGATTTTCCAATTTAAATCAAAGTTTTCTTAAGAGCATAACATTCACATTTAGAGCCACACATGAAAGCCTTGTCACAAATACACAAAATAATCACAGTGCTAAACTGATTCACTGATACCATCTCAAACATTTCCTACCAAGCTCCACCCAAATGAACATGAAGAACATCTTGTTTGCCACAGCAAGCCCCTTTCCTAGAATCCACTCCTTTGCTCTCAGCAGAGACGTCTTAAAACCCATCTTCAGATACATGGGTGATGCGCTACTCAAAGTGTAAGTTTTCTTTTGA
Source organism: Xerus rutilus (assembly GCA_028644305.1). Classification (NCBI taxonomy): domain Eukaryota; kingdom Metazoa; phylum Chordata; class Mammalia; order Rodentia; family Sciuridae; genus Xerus; species Xerus rutilus. Next base: position 3,164,794 of record CM053405.1, read on the forward strand.
AATATCCTTAAGGTCTTACAATCTATGATATAATAAGATTAAAAAGGAAACAAATATACGGGGTCAACATGAAGTATTTATTGGCTGTGTTTTCCTTTATCTGCCAGTCACAATATGGAGATGAACCCAGGGTCACACTCTGAGGATACAAGAGCCCAGGAGATATGAAAGTCTAGGTGGAAGGCAGGCTTGCGGAGGAGTCCTTAAAGGAAAAACTTGTGTCTGGTCAAGAAGCTGGAGTCCTGGTTGGAGAAGGAGTGTGCATGTCTTTGAGTGGAGCTGGGCAAGGTGATGACCAACCTTTAGGGGAAGCCCAGACACCCCCAATGGGCCAATGCTTTATACTTGAGAGACAGACGTGGAGAATTCCTCTGAGGTGGATCACTTAGGTTAGGTCTAGGGAACTGCCAATATGAACACATTCCTAACAGAATAAGTCCAAGATCCAATGAGGAATCTTTTTTTTTTTTTTTTTTTTTGGTACTGGAGATTGAACTCAGGGGCACTTGACCACTGAGCCACATCCCCAGCCCTATTTTGTGTTTTATGTAGAGACAAGGTCTCAATGAGTTGCTTAGTGCCTCGCCATTGCTGAGGCTGACTTTGAACTCATGATTGTCCTGTCTCAGCCTCCCAAAGTGCTGAGATTACAGGCATGCACCACCATGCCCAGCTAATGAGGAATCTTATTGTGTTTGAAAATTCCTATTCAATTCTCAGACCCTGGGATACTCCTGAGACCCTTTTGGCAAGAGAACATGGACATGTCTCCTCAGATCCTCCTCTCTGTAGGATAATGACACCTGTGCCTCCCAAATGCTACAATCCCCGTCTGGTGGCAGGTCCCATGCAGATTTTTGCAGGCTTCACGACTGAGGCTGGGGCCTGACTCTCAAAATCCCTGGGAGCCTCCAAGCCTCCCTTCCTTGCTTGCTCTCCTGGGCCTGTCTTGCTGGCTCCTGCTATCTGTAACAACTTATATTATTAGAGCGCATTTGAGTTACAACGCTTTCAAGAGCATTATCTCATTTGGCCTAAGGATTTGGAACGGTTGTGAGGCATAAGCAACCATCTGGGGAGCTCTGATTTACAAGTCCACCGTTAATCCATCAGCAAAGAGTCACTGCAGAGCTACTGTATGCCAGTCTTGCACTGGATTTGGGGTTCCCCTGTGGGGAAATGCAGGATCACAATGACATGTGCTTCAAGTGATTTCAAAGAGAAGAAAAAGCATCCATGAATATTCAAGTTTCCAGAAAAACTGGTGTGTCTGAAATTGTCTTCAGCTCTGCTGCCTTTCTCCGTGACCTCTCCATGTGGACTGGCACATCTTCACCCACGATCCCACCCACATCTCTGGAATGACGACACCCACGTTTTACAGCCTGAGTCCCTCTTGTGGGATAGGACTGCCATCAGAAATCTCCTTCCTGGATGTTCCTTTGGTATTTCAAGCTCAGCATGTAAAGTATGGATACATTATTTCCCCCAAATTCTATTCTTTATTCTGTATTCTCATTGCTAATTATTAGCTTAATTTCAGATACTGGCTCCTATTAATTTCCAAAAGTAATAAGTTCCTCCTATTTCTTATTAATCACCTAGTCTCATACCTCCTTTTCTTCTTTTGCTATCTCAGTGTTTCACTAAGAAATATTCTTGTCTCTCTTAATGCAGTACTTAACCCTAAATAGTGTATGGTTAATGGACTAGAGCTTTTGCTACGCCAGTCAATCATTAGTGGTTTGCATGTCCCTTGCCCAGGAAATACTATGAATTCATAAACTCAGAAGAACTCTACTCTATGGTCAAGGTGTAGAAAATAATCAATCAAAGTGTGCTAAATAAAATAATTGACAACTGTGAGAACTTGTGGTAATTTGAGGCTTTTTTATGATGGGCAGAATTCTAAGATGCCCACAAGATTCTCTCTCTCCAGTGACTGCGCATCTCCCAGTATTCAATAACACACTGACAGAGGCAGTGTCGTGAAGGGATTTTTTTCATCTTTAATTTAAGTCTCAAGTTGGTTGACTTTAAGGAGAGGGGATGAGCTTGTGTGGGATGGGAATATGCAGGTAATCCTGGGAAGGAACCGAGTATTTCCTGGCAGGAAGGATTTCAGAGTACGGGAGCCATGGGATGAAGTGCAGGTCTTCCATCTTTGACTTTGGATATGGCGGGGGCACATGTCATGGAATGCGCACAGCTTCTAGGACTGGAGAATGGCCCCCATTGACAGCCAGCAAGCAAACAGAACTACAACCACATGGAACTGAATTCTGCCAACAACACGAATCAGTCTGGAAGTCGATTCTTCCCCAGAGAGTCCAGAAAGGAACACCATGCAGCTGATACCTTGACTTCAGCCTCGTAAAACCCTGAGTAGAGGACCTTCCAGATCATGCCAGACGTCTGTCCTAGAGGACTGTGAGCTGATCAGGGGGTGCTGTTTGAAGCTGCTACGTTTCTGGTACTTTTCCAGGTAGCAGTAGAAAATGAATGTATTTTTCTTCTCATTGTGCAATGCTTGATAAGAAGAAAGAATCAATAACGCTCAGAGAGTAAAGATATTAAGTATGGAAGACCTGCTCATTTCTGAGTGTTCTCTGGTGAAGGACAAGCCTTCTAAGGTGCCATATCAGTTAACAATTGTCATAATAATGATGCATGATGAACAGTCACAAGGATCTGAGCAGTCACAGGATCTGAGCAGAAGGTAGCAGTAAACATTGATTCAGCCCCTGTGTCTATAGGCTCCTCACGTTGACCTGGGCTGGGCATGGAAGGATGGTCCTACTGATATTCGGTGGCTTCCTCAGATGAGCTGGAATTGATTAATCTGCCCTGGTCTTGGCTGGGCATGACTCCAATACATGCAGCTCAAATCTCCACTCTGGATGAATTGACCATTTTCTCATGGCCAGTGTAGAAGTACAACAGATCTGGCAGAAACATGGAAATCTTCCTAAAGCCAAGGATCAAGACTGAACCAAGACCACATCTACATGTTTTGGATCAAAGTAAGTCACATGAGAGAACCTAAGAGATCCATCCCTTTTACAGGTGGAAGTTACTGCAAAGATACATGGTAAAGAACATGAGTCCTAGGGAATTGAATATCACAGCTGCTAAGGACTCAGGGAGGAACCTTCAGGAGAGAATGGGTTGCTCCATGTCTCCAATGTGCTCATATGTACTAATTTAATAACACTTAAATGCATTCTTCCTATAGTAGCAATTATATCCAAGCAAGGTAAGCTGAAATAACAAGAAAAAGTATTTCATGTGTCATTTGATATTTACCCTCAGTTTAATATGAATTCTTTGAGAAAAATGATAAATACAATAAATATAAATCGGGCACGACTTTGCTTCTCTGGATTCAGAACATGAGGATGCCAATCCAGGCCTCTCAGTTGCATGTAGGCTATGGGTCCTCACCTCTGTTCTCTCAGGTGGGATGCCCTCTCTGGCTACAATGATTGCTTTCAGTTACTAATAATTCACATTATTATGAATTATTGAAAAACATTAAAACACAAATGCTAAAAAATATGAGTCTATGCAGTTCTACTAAAAATAACATTTAATACTCCATCTGAAGCTTTTGGCTTAATATTTTGGAATTTCTGGTTTTGGCCACCCATGTAGCCATCAAAATAGTAATTTTTCATTCTAAACCCAAGGTTATTCACAATTTTTTAGTCAATGTTGGCTTCAAAATGACATAACATCTTTCAGCCAATATGTTTTTACTATATAAATTGCAAGGAGTTTGTCAAATGCTAGTGTTTCTATCAAGAGTTTTAAGTCAAACCAAAGTGACTTCCCCTTAGTCTTTTATGCCAGGGGTCATTTCAACCCATGACCCACTTTGATTGTTTCCACCTCTTTGCATTGAGTTGCTGGAGAAAACATGTTTGTTTAACCCGTAACTACCATAAATTGCTAGCAAATTACAAAGAAGACAATAACAGGTGGCCAGGTAATGCCAGGTGACAGACCTCAGGAAAATACCCCTGTAAGCAGCAGCTAACATAGAGGCTGATGGTTAGTTTTCAGATACTCAGAGTCAGTGTTAGCATTGATTTTAACCATTTTTCATGTGCCTTTATCTTTTCTTTTTTTTGGTACTGGGGATTGAACTCATGGGCACTCAACCACTGAGCCACATCCCCAGCCCTATTTTGTATTTTATTTAGAGACAGGGTCTCACTTAATAGCTTAGTGCCTTGCTTTGGCTGAGGCTGGCCTTGAACTCATGATCCTCCTGTCTCAGCCACCTGAGCCACTGGGGTTACAGGCATGTGCCACCGTGCCCGACGCCTTTATCTTAAGTGATATTTCTACTGAGTCTTGGACCACCGCACAAGGAAACCTGATTTTGCTGTCCTGTACTAATGATGGCTTCTTGGACATCCTGGCTGCCCCATCAATACAGAGGTTCTGGAGATAGTGCCAGTAGTTCACACCTGAGTTCTCCCATGTGGGTGTTCTACTGGTGAGAGCTGTGAGCTGAGGCAAGTATTTCAACTCTCTGGCAATATTTCAGGTGGTTTTCTGCCTATGCTTATGCCTAAACCTATACTTATACCTGTGCTTTCACCTATCTCTGTGTCTACTCTTGAGCCTATAGCCATACCTGGGCCTATACCTAGGTCTATACCTATGATTGCTCCTATACCTATACCTACATCTAAGCCATACCTATGCAGTACCTATACGTAGGCCTACACCTATAACTGTACCTGTACCTATCCCTATCCTCCCCCTATACTTGTATTTATCCTTATTCCTATACCTGATCCTATACCTGTGTTGATACCTGTGCTTGTCACTAACTCACACTTATGCCTGTGCCCGCACCTCTATGAGCACCTATACCCCTGCCCAGGTATGCCTAGGCTTACACTCATGCCTATGTCTAAAATTGTGTCTATCTCCGAGGGCTGCTTTGATAATGAATGTGGGTCAGATTCAGGGGTATGACACTTAATACTTAATAGTTATTCTGTAGATGTTGATGCCAAAAAGCTTCTCCAGGTGAACTAAAAGCCAGGGCACATCCATCTCTGGGAAGTGGCTTGCTGGACTTTGTGGAGACTGGGCCATCAAAGTGGGATTTGCATGAGTTGTTGCTGGTGCCACCTGTTCAATTCCTTGGAGAACATGTATTTCAATCAGCTTTGATTGACTTCGGTGAAGAAGCATATTGTTCTGTTCACCTTTGTTCACTTCTCTGTTTGGCTGCCTGGCATTTCATGGCACAGCAGCTCCTTTCTCATGAACAGCTCCTTCCTCCAAGCCCAAGGGTCACCTCTAGTGACTGGGATTAGGGGCACAGGAAGGACTTTTAACCATGGGCAGACAGAATACCAAAGGACATCAACCAGGATCAGCGTCCCAGCCCTTGGGTATGGAAAGAATGGAGGAGAACCTTGAGTATGGAGGAGGTCTCAGTAACCACGGACAGGCCCACATGAAGTCCACTCGGAAGACAGTGGTTATAAAAGCACAAGCCTTCCTAGGAGTGTGCATGTTCCCAAAGGATGGGAACAGCTACTCTGTGCTAAACACAGGGCTTGAGTCTGAAATGATAAAGATAGGTAGCAGGTAGTACAGTCTCTGAACATTTCTGTCCCTCCACAGAGAGAGAAAATGTCCCTGTCACATCAGCTGTAGGAGAGAGCCAGATGAAGCGGGTGTGGGGAGCAGAGTGAAAGGACAGGCACTGAGTAGGTAGCACTGGGCAGAACTTGGAAGGAGGAGGAGGGCTTTGCAGGTGGGCAGAAGAGAGGATGCTCCTGTGCAGGGCAGGCAGAGGCAGCAGCGAGGGGCAGGGCTGGCCTATGGGCACATGGACACTGATGGGGAGAGGAGGAGAGCTCAGGTAAAAGTTCTGAGGCAACCGGAGGGATTTAGAGTCTAGACAACTGCCTGACCCACCGAGGACTGACCGGCCTTGCACAGGCACATCTTCCGCCATGGTAATGAACTTCAATCTCATTTTTTGTCTTCTGAGGTCTGCTGACATGTGCTTACTCTCACAACTACATTCTGTAGAACCTCAGCTGTTTAATTTCTTACAATTTCCCATTTGAAAGTAAGCAAAGATGTGGTCAAATTTTCTCAAGGAAAAAAAAATTGCACATAAAACCTGTAAGATTAATGAAGTGCAAGAAAACATTTAATAACTTCTCCAGCTTTGTTCTGTGAGTAGGCACTCCATCCGAAAAATCTAATACTGCATGACAAGACCAGTTATTTTCTGTATATAATCTCTTATTTCTATTCTCAGATCCCCAGTAATTCCAGTTGTATCCCCATTATGATCCTTAAAGACACGGGCTTATTAAAATGTGCTCAACCCCACTCTTTCCTATTGTTTTACACATTAGCTCAAATGAGGTTTGAATAAAGAGCACATTTCTAATATTAAGGATAAAGTGTTTCCATCTTCTTGGATTTCCTTGGCTCAGATCCACTCTGCACAACTGTGGCTGGTTCAGCACTTAGCTATGCTCCCCTAGTACCAATAAACCTGCATCAAGTATCCACTAATTGGAACCTTCTTTAGGATGATTTCTTGATTTTTTAAAGCATGTGGCTTCCATACCAAATAGTGGACATGCTATCAAGTATACCACAGCATGTCCCCTGCCCTGGACAGGAAGGGTCTAGTTCCCTTCTGCCTTTAGTTCTGTAAATAGAAGTTGGTATGTTCAAAGCCAAGACTTGACAAGGTGAAGGGCAACATTCCCTACCCAAGTAATCAGAGGCCCCACAGCTGCAGGAAGCTCAGCCCCACGCCTCCAGCCCTAGAGTATCTGAGGCCTGCTGTCTTGTGATTTTTCTGTCTCAAGGAAAGGGCTCATTGTTTGTAAACTTAGAATTCTTCTGTGAGGCTTAAAGATCAGTTGTCCTAGGATATGTGCACTTTCATCTGCACCATTGAAACTAGCACATGAAGCAATCAACGCTCACTGTAGGAGTCAAACATGGAGGTGATGAAGGGGTAGATGAAGGTGGGCAGGGATGGACGGATGGGCAAACAATACCGCCAAGTAACCGCAGAAGTCTGTGGCGGGCTCAGGTCCAAAGTCAAAGTCGAGGAGGACAGCGGCAGATCACAAAGCTCCTGTTCTCGCTCATCATTTTCCCTTTCGGAAAAGAATAAACACAGACTGAGAACTCTGACTGCTGCCTTATTTCTCAGAGGTTGAACCCGTGATGATTACCGTGCCCGTATCTCCAATTACTGCCTCACCGTGTTTAATAAAACAGAGTTCTCACTTCACGCTTTTCACAATGTTTCACAATTGTAATCTCACTTTATTGAAAAATGAGAGAATAAGTTCGGTGTCTGTTTCAATTAATCTTCAAATTTTTGTGTATTACACTTTCCTCTGTTATATTTTTGTTTTATCCAAAAGTAATTGGTGTTCCTTTCTTGTGGAAGCAATTAAAAAAATCACCAACTACAACCTACAGTTCCTTCATTAATTGTCTGTAGACGTTTTCATCAGGTTTTCAAAACCCATGCTATCCTAATTCAGAACTGGACGCGGTACAAACATTACTTCAGCATCCAAAGCCCTGCAGTAGGAAGCAAATAGAAGCACAGGGGAAGCCATGAGGGAAGCGAAGTCTCCTCATTAGAACAGGACAGCGAGCTCATTGTCCCCACATCCCTTCTTGCTGCAGTAGCAGCAAAGGCCAGCGGAAAGCAGACTGAGAAGACCTGTGGGCCTGGACACACTCTGGAAGAAGAGCACTGCAGAACAGGCCAAGAACCAGGCTCAGACGTCTCTGGCCTCCTCCAAGCCAGACTGTCCTCTGTGTGTGTTGGGGGACTTGGCCAGCTCAGTTCCTGGAGGAGGGAAGCGGAGAGCCACAAGGTCCAGACAGGCACTGTGCTCATGCTGATTCCCTCCATACTGCCTCCTAGAGGGCCCTCCAGCCTCAACCATGCCGCTCCCGACAGGCAGCTCACCACCTCATGCGGTTGTTTATACACCCAAAGTTCTAATGGCAAAGCAGCGATCAGATTCCTGCTGGAGCGGTCCACCTGCACTCCTCACATACCTGTTGGGCTTCTCCTCTCACACTTGGTCCTGCCTGCTGCGGTCACCTGTGTCCAGGGCTCCTCCTAGGTGTGGCCTCTAATCCACCCTCATGTCCTTGGATGGATGCATTCTCTGTGGACACACCAGAGAAAGTCATGCTCCTCTGGATATGAGTGGCCGGCTCTTCCTGCCACCGACACACTGTGCCCGTGCCTCCCGAGATCAGCATGCAAACGCTCTGTGGATGGACACTCAGCTGCCCCGAAAGCGAGTATGGAAACAGTGCGCAGCTCTGCTGGCAATCATGGGAACAAGGCCTAGGAGCTCCCGGCCACCCTCTCCACATTTCCCACTTACATTTCATCTCACATATTTGGTTCTAGGTCCTTCCTTTTTGGATTTTTCTGAAGCTCAGTCTGTCATCTGCCATACTGAGTATCCTTCCCAGCTTCATGTCACGTGCAAAGCTCACAAGCATGTCTTCTATGCCTCCATCCAGAATAGACAATAACATCCGATAAAGAACAGCACACAGTCACATGTCACTGATTGACCCCAATTAAGGAGTGGTGATCTTTGAGCAGTTTTGCAGGCGCCCTGATGGGTTGACCTGTGGCTTCATCAAGTACCTGGGAACATCAAAACGGCAGGCTCCTGCCAGGTGAGGCGAGGAGCCCGACCTCCAGGACATTGTAGACCGGCTGGCTGAGGGAGCCCCTTGTGCCCTTAGATCACTCTTCATGAGTCTTCATCAAGCCAGGATCCAGCCGAGAGGGCTTGCTAAGTACAAAAAGAAAACATGTTTCTTCTTGTGAAACTGATTGAGCTGGATCCTGGGATCACCGCCCCTTTATGAAGTGCTCCTCTGGTTGTCCACCATTCCCTCTGAATTGCCGTCAGTGATCAATGCTGAACTGATTGGCCCATCATCTCTGGAATTCATACATTTGCCAATTTTGAAATTGGAAAAATATTGGCCTCCTCTACTCCTCTGGCCTCTCTCCCATAATTCAGTGTTTTCTCATGGAAAAAGAGCTCCTCTTCTATCTGCAATCCCTCTCTTGCTAGAGCTGTGAATTCGGTGGCCCGAGGTCAGGCACCATCCTGGGACAAGCTCTTTTGCTCACCTTTCTGAGCTGCTTGCTTGATGTCAGGCTCTCATGGGAGATAATGGGAACAGGACAGTCACCACGCACCTTGCCCTCTCTGTCCTCCCTGAGCATCACAGATCTCCCCAAGTGCGGGCCCTTCCTGCCTCGGCTTGCTCTGCAAATATCAAGTGGTCCTGTCTGATGGTTGGTAATAAAAGAGGATTCTTCAGAAATGGGAAAGTGGGAAAAAGTTTAGGGAGTTGTGTTTCTCACTTTATTTTTATGGAGAGTAAAAGAAAAGTGATAAATACTAAAACACCAAATGGAGTGAACTCTCAGTAATTTATAAAAGTAGAATCTAGAATACAGAGACCATGGGTATATAAAGCACATCTTCAAAATCTGAATTTGTGGCAATATAGGAAATTGAATGGAAAATGTATGAGTATTGAATATTCTATGTTCTATTTTTATGGTACATATATTGAAATACATAAAAATAACCAATTAAATGTTAATTATAGTTATCATGACTAACTGAAAATATGAGTAGTTATTCAAACATTTTATGGTCATGTTGCATAAGAAAAATGTCAAAATAAACAAGAAAGATAATATGTGCATGTTCCTTTTGTGCTTGGACGTCTGAGCCTCAGAGGGCCCTGGGCTGGAGTACTTGCCTATACCAGTTATTTTTCCAAGATCCTGATTTGTTTGGAATATCTTTTGGTAATTGGTTCCTATTCTTCTGGCAAGCCACCTGTAAGTCGAGGCGGAAGCTGAGCAGGAGTGGAATGGGTGGAGTCGATCATGCTTTCACATTACTTCACTCCATTGTAATGCAAGCTCTGAGCTCCCGAGTCCACACATTTTTGAGGAGGGTGTGTGTGTGGTTTATTAAGGTTATTCAGGTCAAGGAGTCTAGAATTTTCTTTCATTTAAAATTTAAGAAGAGATTTCTTTAGAGCAATCTTGAATTTGGGATACTTATCAGTGATATAAAATAGTAATATAAGTTAATTTAAGTCAATAATACCAGTGTGAGACTAATTTAGTTGAGGGAAGTATGAGTGCCTATAAGTAAATATTAATTTTGCTTTTTTATATTGCTCTAATTTAATTGAATATGAATAAAACTAAATCTAAGGCATTTATTTTATTTTGCTTCAAGATGTGGAGTTTAATTACAGAAAAAGGAACTGGCTCTTCGGTCTCACCACCTTGGCCCTCCTTGGCATCTATTTTTGTTTCTCCATTGGGCCATGAGAGCCTGGCAGGAGCACCTGGGGTGGTGGAGTGGATGGTATCGGGGTCCCCCTGGCAATGCTATCCAAGTGAAGGGGTGGGCCAGACCCAGGCTTCCTAACGCATGATGCCAGACCAGTGGCATCTGGAAACTGAAACACACTCAGGCCCACTGAGTCAGAATTTCTGGCACAGGTTCCACTCTCTGGCCATGACTAGTCATCCCGGCTAGAGGCTATTGCTTGAAAACCACTGATCTTAGGTCATGCTCATAAAAGACCAAGGCAAACACAGGCACATGAAAAACTGAAGGAAAAGAGAAACAGGGGGATATGGGACAAAGGCAAATTCTAAGCTTTAATATTTCCTTAAAATCAGATAATAGCATCTTACAACTCAAAGCTCTGGGAAGAAAAGAACTAAGCACAGTACTAGAGGGTGGCAATGCCACTCAGTGACCCATGGTCTTCTGAGCAACCATCTATTACAGAGAGCAGCAGGTGGTTTCCTAAGTTATCTGCATCGTCATGAAGGGTCTGCTGATCCAACAGAGTGTTTTGTTGGCAGGTCATCAGTAAGCTATTGGCAATTGCAAACGTGACATTCCCACCATTCAGAACAAATAGGAAGTCCACAGCCAGGCAGTGCGATGAGAAAGGGCTCAGATCTGACTTGTGCTTGCTCTGGTAAGGTGGAAAGACTCCTGAGTAATGGAGGCACTTGCTTTGGTTGGTGTGCCTGCCTTTCACATGCCTGAATCCAGAAGCAGGAGAAAGCATCCAATTGCAACATTTAGACAATGGCAGGAGTCATTAGCTACCTGAATAGATACCTAAAACACATACAAATCATATACGGCAGCTCTTGGCCCATGCTCCTCTGTGGGCAATGGGCACTTAACACAAGGAGCCCGTCTGTGCAGGGCTTTGTTGAACCATGTTCCTCCCACTGTCAAGAGTTCACTAGAGATCAATTGTAACATGAGGGTAAAGACTACTCAGGTGGATTCAAACTCTGCCACTCAAATGTCCGGGTGTTCAAGAAGTGGACGTGTGGAGAGCAGATGGAACGTGAGCTCTGGGAGTCCCCAGAATTCTCACAGCCAAACCTCAGGGTTTTGTCCAAGGCAATGGCTCTGGTTAAAGGCAGAAGCTCTCATATTCATATGCCAGTTTACTGCTCTGTCCTTCAGCCTCTTCTAAAAGTACATGGAGAAATAAAGTAAAATCATCCTAACGCCAATACCGTGATTCCATCATTGATAATAATGAAACTCTCTTGTGTAGCCACCCCTGCCCTGGGACCCTCCAGAAGCTTCCCACTGGGCCTGCACTCCTCCCTCCTTGTGCATGGTCACTGTAGCTAAGGACATGTGTTTTCATGTGTCTTCCCCCCATACAAGCTCCATGTTAGCAAAGGGTACAGACTTCACACTCTGTCTTCCGCTCTGAGATGCACAGCTACTATGTTGCTCCTGCCCAGCACACTTGTGGCATGAATGGATACATAATAACGCATATACTCATATATATATGGCACACAAACACACTGCTTTTTCACATTAGTTTTCCTGCTTGGACCTTCTTTGGAGCTGAATACAATCTATTCTTTTATCTAGTGGAATGTTTGGTGCCTGGCCATATCAACTGTTTAATCATTCACTGAACAGCCAGCCCCTGAGGTGGGGGACCAAGCAAACACAGCCTTTGTTCTCACTCTCACTGCTGGCCAGGGACCTCTAAGCCAACCATCCTGTGTTCCAGTTTTGTCACCTTTCTCTGGACACTAGTCCAGTGCCACGTAATGACATTTCAGTCAATGATGGGCCGCACACGTGCAGTGGTGGCCTTACGATCATGTTGCCTCGAGGAGCTGTGGCTGTCTTACTTCCCACAGGTATGACGGAATTGCCTAAGGATGCATTCCTCAACACATATCCCCATCATTATGGAACACGGGATTATAATTTTATTGCACTTTTTTCCCCCTAATGCACTGTAAACCATTTGAGAAAAATCATGACCCAGCACAACAGGGCTTGAAATAAAGGTGTTCTGTCATTCTGCCATCACAACAACAAAGCCATTGCTTTCTTTGATCTGTTGTCTTCTGAAATATCTGTCTTATCTTAGTAGCCCAGGCAGAAACTGAAAGAAAAACCCAGTCTCCCATATTACTGATCATGTTCTCTAAATAGCACTTCCTTTTCAGCCCATGACTGTAACCTACCCAGAGAAGGGCGGAGTCTCCCGTGTGAACACATCTTGCTTTGATTTCGTTTTCAGACATTCCAGTGCCTCTCTGAATCTCCCAAACCCTGAGAAATTATTAAGTCACTCTTGTTTCCTTTTTAAGCCCAAACTGTGATCAGCCCTTCGAGAAGCCCAGGCAGGAAGTGATGGAGGGGCCGTGAGAAGTAGGGGGTTGTGTGCTGCTTACCTCGGCACTGCTCTTGGGGAGCACGTGAAGGCACGCCTGGGTGGGATGGCCTCTGAGCTGGGCGACCGGCCACGGCAGACTGCCCTCCCCAGGGTGGGTGTCTCATCCAGTCCATGGGGGGCTGAGCGAACTCAAGGGCTGAGTGAAGGGAATCCTTCTCTGTTCCTGATTGGCTTTGAACTGGGACACAGACTGGAATCCACACCACTGACTCTCCAGGGCCTCCAGCTCACCAGCCACAGATCTCAGTAATTCTCAGACTTCCTATCATCACCTAAGCCAATTGCTTACAGTACTATCTTTCTGGATGTGTAAATGTGTTCCTTCTGATGTGCTTGCTCCTCTGAGACCCTGACTAACACACCTGTGGGGCCTCGTCGTCACTAGGAGCTCTCACGGTGGCCACAATCCCCCACCCTCGTGCCCAACTCCAGCAGCAGGGCCTCCCTACAGTGGCTGAACATGGACAACTTTAAAAGCCTATTTAGCTCATGCTTCATTTCTAGGCCCCATATCAGTGATGGGAAACACCCACCTGTTTTTTTTAACTCATCAAGATGATATACCTCTACAAGAAGAGTAGGAAATGTATATCCAAATAGGCAAGAATACTGTTAGAACATGTTTTAGGAAGCTTAACTTGAAGCCATGTGGGGTGAGTCTGAGGAGACCTGCCTAAGGAAGGCATAGGGACAGCAGTCATTTAGAAAAGCGATGCTGGTCCTCCCTTCTGACCCCTCTGATGCCCTTCCATGCCCCTTCCTTCCAGAAGTGTGGCTATAACGTGCCAGGCTCCCGTGGAAAGCCTACTTGAGTCTGGATGGTGATAACCACACAGCAGATCCTAAGCCAGGCCTGAACAAGGATTCCTGAAACGTAAAGAACTAAGAACCTCAGCACGGCCTTCCATGACTTTGGAGCAGAAAGCAGCTGGTGCATGGAAAGGCTGGTTCACAGTCAAGGCACCACAGAGAAGCAGCCCCTCCCCCCAGGTGAAGTAGGTCTTCTGCCTCCAGCCTCCAGCCTCCAGCCTCCAGCACAGCTAGGCTTCAGGACACCCCTCTGTGATCTCAGAGCTCAGGGGCTCTTCCCTCACCTAGTACACAGTCGTCATAAATAGGTACAAAGACGTCTCGTCTAATGGCGAGCATAGAAATATTAGTGTCACACAGAAGGCATGCAGAAGTGAAGCTCCTCCTCATTGCGGGTAACTGGGATCCACCTACACGTCCTGGGTGAAGAGACACCGGAAAGGTAGCAACCCGCTCACCACCGACCTCCCTTCTTACCCCAGCTCTAGTGAAGACGACGGAGAACACGCGATCCGACTCTCACATCCACTCCCCACCACAGTATGCTTCTGGAAACCCAGAAAACTCCACCGCGGCAGAAAGACAGCAGCACGGACTCTCCTGATATCTTACTTTTCTCTTTAGTTTGAAAGGGAATTGAGCTGAAGACCCACATGGGGAGTGCGCTCACACCTGGCTACCACTGACTGCGTGTTGTGCAGTTGAGCGGAAGCGTTCTGTCCAGTCTCTGAACACCTGCAGGAGCACAGATGTGTGGACGCTGCAGTGGACTGTGCCTGCTTCCCTCATCCTCTTAGACTGGGCACTTTCCTGTGAGCCTGTGGCCTTTCTTTGACTGACAGATACACACAGAGTAGGTTGCACAAGGGCTTAGTAAGCTGATTGTTTTTGAGAACATTTTTCCAATTTATAGTACATTTTAATATGTTTCTGTTATGAATCATTCCTTTGAAGTCATACCAGTGTTCTCTTTTGTTTTGGTTTTTTATAAGTAGATGACCATAAGCTGGAATTTATATTATTTAATCTATTTTGAACATACATGTTTGCTTTGTCATTGAGCATACTGTTTAGTCTGAGAATCCACAATCACAAACTGTTACAGGAGGATGAAAGTTCCTCACAGCCTGGCCTGGGGTTAGGAAGTGCCTCCTAAGGCCTGACTCATTCACAAAGCCTATAAATGACTGCAGGAGTTTCACAGATGCTAAGCATTGTTACCAGGCTCCCTCTGCACTTAGCCACACTGACTAGAGAGTGTGTTCTCTCCTGTCAGCTCCGCTAGGCTCTAGTGGGCTCCAGGTGAGAAGGCAGTGGCTGACTCAAGGCGGCCCCACTTTAGGGGAAAGACAGATTTCCCACTGGGAAATATGTGTTCTTTGCAAAAGAAAAAATGCAGGATTGTTTACAAATACATTCCAGAAAACTATGAGCTTGACTGCTGTCTCTCTCTTCTCCTTCCCCCTACCCTACTCTCTCTCTCTTCAGTGCAATACTTTCACAACTTCACCAGGTCTCTTAAGCCTCCATCCACCTTTGCCAATCATGGTATTTGTTGTATAACCATAAGCAAAGTCTGAATTTGGTTTCTCTGTGCTTGCCTTTAACCGCAAGAGAGAGATTATTCAAGAAGCTGTGCAAATTGCTGATAGTAATCTTCATGTTTGTGGACAATCTCCGCACATTCCCTTTCAGTGTGCACAGTTATTGAATGTGATTGATTTAGCATTGACTTCAAGGTTGAATGAGATCCTGTAAGAGTCCTCTAGTCCATGTATTGAAGAGAGAACCGAAGAAAGCCGAGGAAAGTAGACTGAGGATTTCACACAGAGCATGCTATTTGTTAGGATGAGGTCCAAGTTAAAACCAGGTATGGCGGACTGGCTATCTGTTCAGCTACTCTTGCCATTCTCTTCCTGAGCACATGGTGGCATGGCATTTTTTTGACCCTGGCAGTTAGATATGGCCACATAATTAACTGAGTTCAGGCCAATGGGTATGAACACAGGTGTTGTACATTTCTCTGTAGCTCTTTAAGTAAAGCCCAGCCCAGCCAACCTCCCACCCAAGATTCCCGTGTTCTTTACTGTTTGCTGACGTGATGCAGACATGTGCACCAGGCTGGGAGTCATGAGCTATGATGGAGCAAGAGGAGGATGTGTCCACAGATCTCTGCTTAGGAAAGAGCTGCCCACCTGTCAGGAATACGTTTGGGACTTTATGTGAAGGGGCAAGACACAACCATCTTGGCAGTGGAGGCATCTTAGGGTTACCACCATTACACAGACCTACTGTGCTAGGTCTCCCGTCTGCACAGCCATGGTTGTGTATGTGAGTGAAGAGGTCCCAGTATCACTCTCTCAAAAAGCAAGACTTTCATATGAATTCAAAAATAACTGCACCAACAGTGTGTAATAAACTGGCTGTACGGAAAAAGAAAAGCTCAAGGAAACAGCAACTGGCTGTGGAAGTTGGCTATGTTCTGACAGGGCTTGTGGAAGACTTGTGGTTCCGGGCTGTGTGGGTGTTATGTGGAGACTATACTGAGATTCATTGCTTTCACACCTTGTGGATGACTCAAGCTGCCAGTTGGCTTTTGTGCACAAATACAGATTTTTGCCCCTTTTCTCTTATGCAAAAAATGCATATTCCCAGCAGTCATAGAAGGTGGATATGGTACAGTTAGAGGAAGGAGAATTTCACAATGGCTGCCTCCCAGGATCGTCTTCAGTCAAGGCACACATGGTAGTTCTTCCCCAAGCAGAGTGGGATTAGTAGATGGGTGCAGAGGCAACAGAGGCCTCCAAGTCCTCTTATTTTTTAACACTTTTACAGAAAAATTGACCCCATTTTAAAAATGCCCAAGACTACTTCTTTGCATAAAAGTAGTATACTATTACTATTGATATTAAATAAATATAAGTAAACAAATCATCTCAAAAAAAAGTATGTCAGTGCTTGGATCACTTGTAAAAGCAGGCTGCACTTCCAACAGTGACAATTCAGCCTGCTGTGCAGAGTCATTTCCAAGGTTCTTGAAACACTTGAGGATGATATGCTGCATCCATAAAGAAAGAAGGTCTAAGCCACAAGGCCAGAGTTCAGACACACAGTCCTGGAGCTTGTACTCAAGTTTTGTTGGAAGATGACTATTTCTGGGCGAATGTTCTTCATCTGTCAAGTGAGACACTGATTTTTGTAAATGTCCTTCCAACATTAGAATTCTGTTTTCTACTTAGGCTGCCAATGTTTACCACTGGTTTGAGAAGCATGTAGCAATGGCAGCAACTGTCGGCACTGGCCAGCAGTCACGCTCGGCCACAGGAACTGGATGCTCACCATGTCCAGGGAACATGGGACACTTCCCAGTGATTTATCTTTCCCTGTCCCCTCAAAGAATTGAATGAAGAATATACTTGTGTTAGTCAGCTTTATAACACTATGACAAAAATACCAAGCAAGAGTAACTTAGAAAAGGAAAAGTTTATTTGGGGCCTGCAGTTTAGAGTTCTCCATTCATAGACAGTCAACCTCATTACTCTGGGTGGAAAGTGAGGCAGAACGTCATGGCAGAGGGACATGGCAGAGAAAATCTGCTCACCTCATGACAGCCAGGGAGCAGAATGAGAGAGAGGCAGGGAAGGAATCTTCTAGGGCATACCCCCCCCAGTGACCCACCTCCTCTAGCCATGCCCTATCTGCCCAGTTACCACCCAGTTCTTCTAACTGGGATTGGCTGACTAGAATACAGCTCTTACAACCTAATTTCACCTCTGGACATTCCTACATTAGCACAGGAGCTTTTAGGGGACACCTCATATCCAAACATAGCATTCTATTCCTGGTCCCCAAAAGGTCATGTCTGTTTCATAGTGAAAATTGCATTTAGTTCATCACCAAGAGTCCCCATAGACTTAACAGTTCTAGCATTGTTCAAAAGTCCAAGTCGAAACCTCATCCAAGACTCAAGGCAAACTCTTGGCTATGAGTCCTTGTGAAAATTAAAAGTAAGTTATGTATATTCAGTATACAGTGGCACAGAGTAGACATCTCCATCCCAAAAGGGAGAACAGGAACACAGAAAGAAGACATGATAACAAACAAGACCAAAACCCAGACAGGTAAAGAGACCCCATAACTCTGCCCATAGCTCTGCATGCACACAGCACCTAGGGTACGTTGTAGGGAGTTACACTTTTAAAGGATCTGGAAAGCCCTGCCACTTTGGCCTTGCCAGTGGCAGTGCACATGGGCTTGCTTTTAGCCTGGCTATCTCCACAGCCAGCAGCTCTCCTCAGCAGGCAGTCCAAGTTACTGACATCTCACAATTCCTGGGGTCTTCATTCAAGTTTCTGCCTCACTGCCAAGGCTTTACAAATCACCCCCCATATGCAGCCTGTAGGGACTCTGACCCTACTACATTGTTTGCCTTTTAAATCTCGGTAGAATCCTCCATGACTCCCCAGTTCCATCATTCTGCATTTCGGCAAAACCAGCACCAAGAAGATAATGCAAAGGACTGCCGCCGCTTGTGCCAGAGCTCAGTTTCTGAAACATCTGAGGATGGTATATGCTGCACTCATAAAGAAAGAGGGCTCCAGTGACTTCGGAATGTTTGTTGTTCTGAGCCCAATGAAACAGCTTCGTAGGCCCCCTACACAAGCAAGGTGCCCCCATGATCTTTTCTCAAAGTTTTCCCTTCTGCATCCTTGAACCTGCAGTCGGTATCCTCTTGCAAATTCCTCAGATGCCCTTAAGTCATCTTTCTTTTCATCTATGGGCAAAGGACTTCGTATTTCTTTAGTTGTCATAATCTCTAAAAGCCGCAACATATGTGGCCCTGGTTTCACATGCACTTTCTGACCAAACAGCAAGTTTTAAAATCTTTCAGCTCTGCCTTCTGTACCAAATTCTCACAGTAAATATAGCTTAAAGCTGTCAGAACAAACCCATGCCACTAACTGAGTGCTGTGCTACCTTGAAATCTTCTCTCAGATTAACAGTCCATCACCTTCGGTTCAGAACATGGCCAAAATTTAGGCAAGTTCTTTGCCACAATATAGCATGAAAAGTCTCTAGTCCAATTCCCAAGAAAGTCCTCATATCCCTTTGAAACCTCATGAGCACAGTCCACATTCCTATTGGCATTCTTGTCTTTGAGCTCCTACTATAATCACTCATTAAACTCTTCTTAAAACATTTTAAAGCTTTCCCAGTCTTCCTCTCTAATATTGTCCAATTCCTTCTACAAAACACTCCCAAAGGCTTCTGAATGACATGGTCAGGTTAGTCACAGTGATAGGTAACAGACATGAGTGATGGGGACATGAAGTTAAGGGAGTAATTATATAAACTGGTTCTATGTGCTGACCCCCATGTGCTTTCTTTTAAAATGCAATATACCTAGAGTCCTGCCTGGTTTAAGTCTATAGGATATGTTACTATCTGTTAGGTCAGTTTAAGGTGGCTAAGGAGAACCAAAACACCAGGCAGTTCACATGCCTGAAAGAACAACCAATCAGATGCTTACAGACAAGCAGTGATGATGCCTTGTAACCACCTATCAATCAGCCGATCCCCTGACCAACCCCTGGAGGACCCTGGGACTCCCAAAGAACTCTCTTTCCTGTCCCAAGCCCTCCCCTTCCTGCCCAAAGCTTCCCTTTCCTGTCCCAAGCCCTCCCCTTTTTACCCCAAGCCCATAACATTTTCAAACCATCTGAGCCTGCCTACGATTCTCCTGGACCTGCTCTGTTGGACTGGGGAGTCTCGCCTGGGAGCATATATCAATAAAGCCTTGCTTAGCGGTTTTAATTTGCTTCCCTTTGGTCATCATTATCTGACCTTACACTATCCAAACAATCTGTTATCTTCAGGAGAAATGTAGGTCTGAAATGCCAATAAAAAGTACACAAGTCATCCTAAAGGGGTGGAAATTTTGTAACTCTTACACAGACTAGATTCCAGAACTCATGGAGATAAGGATTATTTCCACTAACCATAAAATCTGTGGGAACAATTTCTAGTGAGAACCGGTCCACATGGGCCAGCTCAACTCAGTGTTGCTTGGACCTTTGTCATGCACAGTGGGGGTGAAAACCTGAAGCCATTCTTCTGTCAGTAAAAAGTCAAGAGGTGGACCTGGGCAGGATTCTCTGGAAATGTCCCTGAGACCCCCAATAAAACTAGGAGGTAGAAAGGGTGCACCATCCTTTTCCTCTCTGACAGTACCACTTTTCTTCCTTGAAGGTATTCTCTTCTCCCCTTTTTCTATCCCTCCTAACAAATTCATGTCTGTTATTCCAAGTAATATGTCTGAAATCTTTTTGGTGTGATCATAAAAAACGGAGACAGGACTTCTGAGCCTGCCTTGGCTCTGCAGCAGACCATAGCTCCATAACATTCGGTGTTTCCATCTGGTTATCCTCAGTTACCCCATCTCTTTCTGGCTACTTTCTTCATTCAGTCTTTTCTAAACATCTATTCTATGCCTCAGATTCTTTGTGACTAGAGGGAAAATCCTGAGAAAATTGAAAGTTCTTGGGCTTAAGCACACACTCTAGTAAGAACTAGAGTTCTCTTGATTGGAACTCAGACACCACAGTCCTTAGGGGTAAGAAACTGGAGCCCTCTTTTTTAAAATTTTGGTTTGGCTACAAAGCATGCCCTGGCAATGGAAAGATTCTTGGCTAGCGCAATATCCTGGTAGAATCCAAAGGTTAGTTATTATGAGACGTTTGAATCCCAGTGCACATTAGGGTAGAGATGTCTTTCTCTCTTTTTTCCCTCTCATTTTTATCTCCAGACCAAGAGAACATTATGGGACCTCACTCAAGACTCAAATCAATGGGAACTGAAATTCACACATAAAGTAAAAAGACACTCTCCATCTCTTTGGGTTGGGATGCCCTATTTAAATCCCTTTGCCTCTTATGCTCAAAATATCAGTTTTTCTTGGTTCTTTAGCTGCCTGCCTGATATCTAGCCCTCAAAGACTCGCATCTAGAATGTAAGCAGCAAGAGCAATCACCCAGACAACTTGCAGACCCTGAAAAAAAATTATTCTTACTAGTTATACATGACAATAGAATGTATTAGGATCTATTATATGGATATGGAGTATAAATTCCCATTCTTCTGGTTGTACATGATGTAGAATTACACTGGTTGTATATTCATGTGTACATACAGGAAAGTTATGTCCGATTCATTCTATTGTATTTGCTAATCCCATTCCCTCTTCCTTTCCTTTATTTCCCTTTGTCTAATCCAAAGTACTTCCATTCTTCCCTATCCCTCCCCTTCCTTTGGATTTTGAGATTGGAAAAGAATCACTTTTAAATCCAAGGACACAAACAGCTGGGTATTTATTTATTTATTTATTTATATTCTAGGTCTCTGTTATCTCAGTAAGTCTCACCCTAAATACTAGGGAAAGGAGAATGTGCAGGTAAAAAGGAATCTGAATAGGATTGCTTCACTAAATTCCAGGTTCCTTGAGGATGCTCCAAAAGTTCCTTTATATTATATCTTAGGACATGGAGACATTACCCAAACCACAGGGAATTGGCTTCATAAGACAGGAAGCTGACATAACAAGCCTGGGAATGTCAGGGGCTGCATGCTTCCCGTGGATGTTCTCCTCTCTCCAGATACAACAGTGATGAAAGGGAAGGAAAATGAAACAATCCCGTACGTGCAAGGTTTCTTTTTCTTGAGAACCTTTTCCTGAGATCTTCCTCTCTGCTGACCTTACGGGTTCTCACATTCTTTATGTGTCTGAACTGACTCTAATCTGATCCCCAAAGTGCACTTTGGTCTAATATTGATATTCTATGCTCTTCTTTACAACAGCCATTACTACTATTTCATGGGATGGGGGGAAGGCTCTGCCTTCTTTTGAACTTATAGTGTTTCTGATGAGTTCACCTTTGGTCCTGTGCACCTCAATTAATAAATTTTTGTTCTGATTTGGTTTGTCTAACTGAAGTAATTTTTAGTCCTCTGTTTTTTCCTTGCCGCCTTTATTTGGAGGCCAGTTATTCAATGTTTAACTCCCACAAAATCAATGGAAACTAAAGGAAAAGAGATCTTCTTTTGGAAGATCCTAAGGAGGAAGATAAGCAATGCTGATGGTTGGACTAAATCTGCCCCATGGAGCACGGGTGGGCTCCTTCACTGTCACCATCCACTGGGGCTGACAGACCCCACAGCTAGTCCACAACCGTGCAGGTCTTCTCCACATCTGAGTCACACTGTGAAGTTCTGTGACATGCATGCCCTGTGGTCATTTTTAAAGGGTTTAATTGGAGGATACTCCATATAATAAACATCTGGAGATCTTTCATCTTATAACAGTAGAGATCTAATATATGGTAAAAGAAAAGAGATAAAATATATCTTTCCTGACATTTTTATGTACACTTGTGCACACCTGTGTGTTGTAGGTCTTGTCTATGTATGTGCTCTCGTGTCTACATCATTTCATGGTATCAGAATTGGCTTATGGACAAATGAGTGCTCATAAATGAGAAAAGTGGATCCCAATGCCTTGTAGTTCACATGGATTAAATACATCTTTAACAAAAATTGTTGATTTAAATTGGTTAAAAAGATAACAATAAAGATGGCTTTAAAATTACTGCCCACATGTTTTTCAAGGTGGTCAGCCAATCGAGACAGTGTTGGTTTTGGTAAAATGTCTACAGCGTAATGTGCATTGCAGTTTGGATACGTCTGTCAGGAAAATGATCTAGAATGGCAACTGTGCTTGCATGATATCTTGGTTTTCATACATAAATTATGATTAATGTATGAGGGATAAACTTACAAATGTTAATGTTATAAGAGACATCTGATCATTTTGAAAGTTTAAATACTAAAACACAAACTTCTGTACATAAATTCAAGCATTCTTGACTTTTGAAGTTCTATAAGACAATATATTTTTATTGGGATCTATGAGGAAATTCATTTTTATAAATTGTTGGTAAATGGAAAAACAGTTAACATCTGCCTTGCTTCCAGGTCTAAAATAAAAGTAGTTATTTCAGAGTATCTCAAATGTATAAATTAAATGCAATGATAAAAAAATCAAAACCTAATTCTATTTTAAACTATAAGGTTTTATAAAAACATCAGTCTGCTCTTGGTTAGTGAGATGATTCTTGTGCCTATAAGATTTTTGTTATTTAGGGAAACTAAGTCTTAAAAGAATTAGGGTTTGTTTGAGTACCTGTTTGTTTTAAGTCTTTTAAATAATTGCTTTATTTAAATAATAGTTATTTTAGATTATTATGATATATTTGACACCCTAAATACATGTGACAAAGGACATGTATACATCTGAAGTCTGAGTATATCTGTCTGAGCTTTGGCTAAGTGTTGCATAAAAGTTTGTGAAGAAAAGCCATGTCAACAGTAGCAAAGACAACCAGTGAGTGCTCTCTTCTAGGCTGTGTGCATCATAACTGGACTTTCAGCACATAAGACGGTCATGCTGCTGTTCAAAGTCAGTTTGCTTTGACTCAGTACAAGTTTTGCTATTATATAAATAAGTTGAGCTTGTATATCTTATCTGTGTATATCAGATAAGAAGTCTATTTCTGATCATTAATACTGTTTGCTAAATTTGTAAGAGATTGAAAGTTATCCTTTTATTTTTGTTAGTGCTACTAACGTAGGTAGACCTGTGATTATAGTTACCCTATACTATGGATTCTATATTTGCTTTAAGTTAAAACTAAGTTAATATAAATATAAAGAAATATAATATGAATATAATATAAAGACGTGTGTAGTTATGGTACTAGTTATTACATGATTTTTTGTATAGTAGATGTATTCATGTTCTCCAAGTTATAGGTCTTTTAAAATGTAAACACTGTATATCTAAAAAGAACAAATTAAAATTTTTAAAAAATGAAAATACAAAAAAATTATAAAGCTTGAGAGAGCACTTTACTAAACTGATGTTCTGCAAACTAAAGTGATATGTAGTGATACCTTCTATTAGATGAATATATTTTTAAAAAATGAATTTAGTTGGAGATCTACTTATGTCATGTGATATTTTGTAACTGGATAAAGGTAATTTGTTATCAATAAGTGATATATACAAATTTGATGGTACTCTTGCACTAGGATGAGAATTTAAATACATTTTTGTAAATAAGGAGATAAGGAGAGCCCAATTTGTTTGAAGATCGACAATGTGGAACATGAAAACGTTTTGCCAGTTTTTCCACAGCAAGGATGTTAGGAGCTCCCTTAGCTTTTCTGTTTGATTCTCACATTCAGATAGACCCAGATAAAAATATATGAAAACTTTGTTTTCTTATATTCCTAAATAGAATGAAATTTTAAAAGCAGGCAAAGGTCAGCTTTAAAATAAAACACTTTAAATAAGATTTGTCAAGAAGACAGCCTCACCTGAGTAAAGGTTCTACCTCTCGCCCTACTCCATGTTACAATGCCCCACGGTAGGTTAAAATCAAGTGCATTGAAAGTTATGTTCAAAAGACATATTTTTGACTATTGCATCTGCAGGTAAATGGATGGAGCTGGAGGATATCATACTGATTGAAATAAGCCAATCCCCCCAAAACCAAAGGCTGAATGTTTTCTCTGTTATATGGATGCTAACTCACATTAAGGAGATGCTAGGGAAAAATAAAGGTACTTTGGGCTAGACAGAGGGGAGTGAAGGGCAGAGAGGGTATGAGGATAGAATGAATCACACATTATTACTCTATGAGATGTATGATTACACAACCAGTGTGATTCTACATTGTGTACAACTAAAAGAGTGAGAATCTGTGCTCCATTTATATATGATCTGTCAAAATGCATTCTACTGTCGTTCATAACTTATCAGAACAAAAAAAATTCTTAAATTTTAAAAAAGATATTTTTGTTTTAAAGATTACTGTGATCCCAAAATAAAAAAAAAAGATATAATACAAAATTAAGTAAAGGTATGGGTAAATTATAAAGGGTAAATTATTTAAAGGGTATAGAAGAGTTTTAAGAGAAAATAAAATTTGTAAAGAATTTCATATGTGATTGAGTTAATAAATTCATGGGTTTTTGAAGAGCCTAAATAGATATCAAAGATAAATTAGTGTTATTATAAAGGTTATGTTTCTTGGTTCAAAGCTATTTAACAAACCAGGCACATTTTTGCTCTTGTTAATTTTATTTTTTATTTCCCTTATAAAACTTTATAACTGCTCCTTGCTAGTGTTTTGCAAAGATACTAATTCTAATAGAATAACCTGAGTTAATTTGAGATAATAAATCATTGCCTACAGGATAGTGAGGATATAATGCTGACTCACAGTGTTAATACTAACCCCAATGAAAATGAAGAAGTAACTGTAAAATTATAGACATTGAAAATAAAACTCATTATTCCCACTTCAAGACAGGTAAAAATGGCCCACTAGATATAAACCAAAACTTGGAGGGAAAAGCCAAGGAAGTAGGATGCTAAGGAAACAGCAGCCAATGTTTTTGCCCTTCACCTCAGAAGTCAGCCAGGACCCAGGGAATGATGATACCCTTCTAATGGCCCTGCAACCCTGGTGACTCACCCAACCTCCCAATCAGAAGAACTGTGAGGACCTTAGGAAAAGAGGGTCATTGTAGAGAGTAATACCTCTGATGCTTCCAAGAGAAGCCACATGTGGTCATCAAGACCTTGACCCATCCCAGAAAACTGCAAAACTGGTAGAGGAAGAGCTAAAAGAGCCAAGAGACTTCTCACAATTTCCCAAGAGTGACCCCCAAGCAGCCTCAGCTGACCTTAACTGTAGGGAAAAAGTTCATTTTTGATGAACTTGATCTTGAACATGAGGCAGAAAATTATCTCCAAAGACAGAAGTACTATTATAAGAATGGAACTTGAAATGTACATTTGTGTTAGCTGTAGCAACTCTATCAAGAGGGCCACAGCTGACAGTTAAGGTGATCCCTCTACTAAACCTAGGTAACATTAATGAAAGAGCTATTTTACAGAAATCAAATAGTATTAATAGTATTGGATATCCTAGCTATAGCACAAGGTGGCACCTGTACCACTGTAAAGCTAACCAGGACCTAGTGGAAGAGGACCTCCACAATGCCTCAGCTCCACAGCAGGCTCCTGCTGTTCACTGTAACAAGGACCCCTCTTCCATCTCCAATGTCTGTGTTGGTCATCATCATGCTGTAATGACCAACATTCTTGACAAGAACAATTTAGGGGAGGAAAAGTTGATTTGGGGCTTGCTGTTTCAGAGGTTCAGTCCATGGTCTGCCAACTCCATAACTCTGAACCCGAAGTGTGGCAGAGCATCATGGCCAAAGGTTACAGTAAAAGCTGCTGTTCACCTCATGTTAGACAGGAAGCAGAGAGGAAATGGGGGAGTGGCCACAGAGATGTACCTTTCCAAGGTATGTCCCCAGTGACCCACCATCCTCCAGCCATGCCCCACCAGCCCACCAGTCCATTCACACTCAGATTACAGCTCTCACAACCTAATCATCTCACCTCTGAATATTCCTGCACAAACACAGGAGCATTTTGGAGACGCCTCACACCCAAACACAATGGAAATATTTCCATCTCCTCCACAGAGGGTACTTACTTTCAGAGATACCTAGTGGGTACCTGAAGCCTCAGATAGTAGAGAATACTACACACAGGAACATGATACCATGAGAGCTGACCTGAACCTAGAAGACTCACTAGCAGGCACGAAGCATATTCAGAATGAGTGCCCTGGACAAGGGTAATTCATGACCCAGTCAGGATGGAATGGGTTGGGGAGAGATTTCATCACACCATTCAGAATGATGTACAACCTAAAATTATTTATTTTCTGTTTCTGGTACTTTCTATTTAATATTTTTCAACCATGGTTGACCTTGGTTTACTGAAACAAGGAAAAGCAAAACAGCAGATTTTGCATTCAACATGTGGAAAAAGCTGGAATCAGTACTAGAAGGGGCTGGGACCTGCAAGACCAGGTGGAAGGTGCTCGGCTGGGAACACCTGGCAGTGTACTAGGCTGTGAGTGAGAAGTGAATGCTAACTGTGGAAGGCCAGCAAGGATGGGGGTTAGGTGTCACAGCACCTGAGTTACCTCAGGAACCACAGTTCTCTCCAGTTCCCCATCTGCAGTGTGTGAGGCATTCAGGGGAAACCTCAGTTCCCGCCTTTAGCCTGCAGTTCATGTAGTGTCATTGCAGAGTCCATGCTGATGACACTGAGGGCTGCTCTTCAGATAAGTCTGCTCATGCTAAGCCAGCTTCTTGAACTTGGCAGCATTGACTTTTGCGTGTGGGGATTGGGGAGGGAGAGATCAATGTTTCCGGAGTCCACGTGTAAGTGACATAGTATGTATTTGTCTCTCTGTGTCCAACTTAACTTTCATTAGCATCACGTCCTCCAGGCTCATACACCTCCCAAGTGATGGAATTCCCTTTTTTAAAGGTGAACAAGGTTCCATGGTATATGGAGGCCACATTGCATTTATAATTTCATTTTTTATGAACATCTAGGTTGCTTTCATATCTTGACTACTGTGTGTGTGAATAGTGCTACAATAGACTTGGAGGCCAGTTTTTTTTTCTTTAATGTACTGATTTCAAGTCTTTGGGATGTGAACCCAGCACTATGATTTCTGAATAGCACAACAGTTGCATTTTAGTTTCCTAATGAATCTTCATATAGTTTTCCATAATAGCTAAAGTAATGTACATTTCCACCAAAAAGTGTTCAGGGTTTCCTTTTCTCTACATCCTTACTAACACTTTTTATCACACAAATATAAGTATATGAGGTGACAGTTACATTAATTGGCTTGATGTAATGATTCCATGGTGTGTATGTATATCAATGCATCACGTTGTCCCTATAAAATATACGATTATTTTTATTACCTGGAAGTACTTTTAGACAATGTTGTTAAGATGCTAAAACTA